>JARHVA010002407.1:1087500-1142500 GCA_037957365.1 Torreya grandis
AACCCTCACACCAGTCCTTAGCCACCTTAAATACTCTCAATTTGGCATTTTTGCATCTACACCACACTATTGCACAAAGCACATCAAGTGGGAGAACTACATATGGCTTGGTAGCTTTTCAAGTGATTCAAATCATGTTTATCATGCATGATGGAGGGTTAGGGTTTGAAGATTAAAACAACTCTACAGTGAGCTATGTCAACATTCAAAACTTAAAATTTCACAAGAAAGCTCACATAATAATAACACAAAGAACATAAAAAAATTAGGTCTTTGTGAGTAGTTTGAATAACAGTGGTAGGAGAGAGTAGTTTGGACAATAATGGTAGAAACATATAATAACGTTAGACCCTAAGGTGTCTTATTATTGGTAGTCATATCCTTTCACCAAATAAAATCTAGATTATAATTTGTGACACTATCCCAGTCTTACACAACTAGTTTCAGACTTTACAATAACCATTTCAACTTGTTCTAAGATAAGTTATATTTCTCTTAATTTATTATTATTTTTAAAAAGGTAAAAAAGATAGATATATTATACAAATTAGGATTGTAATTATTTCAATATTATATACTAATTTATTAATCTAGACCCTTAACTAAAATATGAATAAAACTCCAATATTCCCAAAAAAGTTAAATCATTTGGTGAACCCGACTTACTTCATTTGTGCATAAGAACCCTAGAAACCCTAGGGTATATTATTTGTTGATTTTTATAATTTTTTTCTACATATTTAAATTATAATTTCACATTTTAATTTTTAAAATTCATCATATTAATTTTTAAAATTATTTCTTTCAAAACCTAGTTGCATATACTAGGTCCTGGTATTTTTCTAGTATTTTTCTAATTTTTTCCTGCATTTTTAAATCAAAATTTTCCATTTAATATTTAAAATTTACAATATTAAATTTTAAAATTATTTATTTCAATCCCTAGTTGAACTTACTAGGTCCCTTTGTTCTTTGAAGTATCACCTTACATATTTGTGAGCTTCGTATCCTTTTTATGCATATTCTAGTTTGTTGTTTTTAGGAATTTACAATTCCTTTATTTAGTACTTTCATTTTACCACATTTTTCTTATTAAAATTTATTGCAAAAAATTTAATCCATTTTCATTTTGTTTTTATACTTTGACAATGGCCCAATATACCAATTTTGATGAAACTGCTAAGAGGGAACTACAAGACCTTTTAACTAAACATTCTGATATGCAAGATGATATGCTTAAAATATTACAAGAATAATTAAAAAAAATAACAAAGATCAATCTTCTCAAACCATAGAACAAAAAATTGTAAATGAAACTATGGGGACAACTATGTCTCAATAACCCCCTATAGCATTCCAACTTTCATATGAGGCACCACTAGCTACGACTAGTACATCTTTGTCTCCTAATATGGCTACCCTTGTGCAAGAGATAAAATATATTCAATCTAAGGTGCTACATCTTGAGAAAGGTGCCTCTAGACAAACATAAGCTTTGGATTCCTTTGCTCTAATTCATACATTATTGGCATTTCATATTGCTTATACACCCTTACCACCAAGTTTTATTGAACCCAAGCTCACTCTATATGATGGCAAGGGTGATCCAGAGACACACTTAAGAGATTTACATGAAGAATGATTACACTATGTGCCAAATGATTGGTTATTAACCAAGCTATTTCCATGGATTTTAAAGGATTATGCTCTCCAATGGTTCTATAGTATACAAAATTAGTCTATTCATGCATTCAATCTTTTAGCTAACATGTTCCTAGATCATTTCAGAATTAACATAGGTGATAAGGTTTATTATTCCCAAGTTACATTAAAAAAATGAAGTTCAAATGAGCATCTCACATATTATGTTCTTCAATATAAGACTATCTTGGATAAAATGACAAGCCCTATGGCTGATCAAGAATTATAGGATCTCTTCAAATAGAGTCTTCTACCAGTTTTACACAATTCAATAATGTCCAAAAGGTTCTCTTCCTTTACTAAGTTATGTCATACACTAAAGGAAAGGGAAGTCAAACTCATTTTAATGGGCAAACTTAAGTATACAAGCACATAAAAACAAACAAACAAGAGTAACTTTAAAGTACCATATAAAGTAAAGGTTAATGATAGAAAATGTCAAAATCAACCTACAGTTAATGAAAATTTAGAGCCCCCTCAACGAGTGGTTTTATTATCACCTCCTCAGTGAGCCTTTACCAATCTACTAATATCTCTAACTAGAGATTTAGAATAGCTTTTGGAATGTAATAGCATATCTCTCCCTCCTATTTGGGAAATTAATCGAACAAAGCCTATTCTATGTGGATATGATAAAAATGAATTTTATGATTCTTACAAGGCACCAAGCCACACAATAAATAGATACATTAGTTTGTGACACAAGATACATGACTTGATAGATGGAAACATTATTGATCTTGGCATTCTAGTTGAGCCTCATTAGGCAAAGCAAACATAGGACAAGGTTTTAATTTTTTTCTTATATCCCTTCCCAAAAAATTATAAACAAGAGATAAGGGATACATCAGGTGTTCACCATGTGTATCATGCACACCCACTACCATCTACATATTAGGCACCTTTAATTGAGTCATATCTTTTGAGCAACATGATTGGTGTGTATAATTATAGAGTTATAACTAGCCCTTCCATATCCTTTTCAGAGTAGGAGATAGTTTAGGATGATTTGGATTACCATGCACTCTTTATCATAGCTTATATTAATCATCATCCCATTCATAGTATTCTCATAGACAATGGATCTAGTGTGAATATCTACACTATGAAATTATTTTATCATTTTGGATATTTAGATCAAGATATTACCCTGACAACATAGTTATCAATGGATTTAATGGGCACATATAGAGTTCATTAGGTGAGATTGTATTTCCTCTATAAGTTGGTCCAACACATGTGGCCACACCATTTACTATTATTCCTAGTGTAGCAGTCTTTGATATATTACTTGGTCGACCATGGATTTAGGAACTTCATGCAATACCTCTATAGTTTATAGATGCATGAAATTCATTCATTCTAATGAGGTTGTTATAGTTGGTGGAGTTTCATATGAGTTACCACTTCCCACTTCAAAGCCATCTACTACTCTATAGTCACCATTTTTAGCTTTTCCACCAGTTATATTTATTCATTTATTTCAAGTTTAGCCATAGTTGAGGCCTCCATCACCAACATAGAGAGTTCATACACTTCCACAAAGGCCTCTTTTAGAGAAATCATAGTTTTAAAACTCTAGATAGTTTTTAGGTATAATATTCACACCCAGGGTAGTATCATTAAGGTCTCACACCTATACACATAGGGCACACTTTCAAAGAGCTTGTTCTACTACCAGATGGGTCCCTAAGAGCCCTACAGTTGCATCTACTTCTTAGAGTTACAAGGGGACCCCACAATTAGTTTCCACTATAGATATTTCATAACATTTATAACATACACAACTTTTAGATTCACAGTCTCAACCCTTTCATCAAGCTTCATGATCATGCATGATCTTTCTCCTTGATACAGGACACCATGATAGGAAGCTTCTCATGAGACTCATTGGTTAGTATCGTTCCTTCTTAGTCTTGCTTTTATATAGCTTCTTTTCAAATGTCTTATACATAGTCTCCCTATGATTGATTGTACATAGCTTATTTTCAAAATACCAAAAATATTCAAATATTTCAAAAATACCAAAAACAATACAAAAAATCAAAATACCAAAAACATTCAAATATATCAAAAATACCAAAAACATTTCAATTGTATGCATTATCCATGCTTTAAATTTGTACTATCATGATAAACTTACATTTTGCTATTTTATGCAATTATATGTCGATTTATCTACATTACCATGCTTCACTTGATCTTCTTTAAGTGTGTGTAGTGACATCCAAATCCTTGATTACTTCACTCTACCCATTTAGGGGGTATCCTACTTCTACATATAAAACATACATCAACATATCTACCCACTGAGGGCATCTTCTACATGACTACACTATCTAGGTTATGTCATTCCTACACCACACACTCTAGTTATCATGTTGATGTACATTAATTACTAGCTTACATAGATTAATCTATCAACATTCACTATTATATATCACTTGTTTATTTCTTAGCATATACCTAGTCTTGTACTACATGTTTTATATACTTTCACTTCTTGATTTGATTAGTTAGATGTGATAGTATTTCCAATATTTACATGCTTTCTTTTCTTGCTTTGAGTAGCTAGATGTGATTGCATTTATTAGTTCTTATTTTATCTCTTAAGTGTGATGTAAGACATTTTCCAATGTCCTTTGCTTCCATTCTTATGTGTGCCTTAGGACATTTTCCAATGTCCTTTGATTGTACTCTTATATGTGTTTGTGGTCCTTATGACATCCTTGCTTGTTTTCAATTGTATGTGTATGTGGCATTTGAACATGCCTTGTATGCTTGCTTTCCTATTTTGAGTGGCATGTGTCCATGTCCCTTGTTTGCTTGGCCCCTTGGGCACTTTTATATGCTTCTTGATTCTTGTCTTTGCGTACTTATTTCTTGTTTGCTTCTCACTATTTGTAATGCCATGATCCACATCTTGCATTATCTTTCTTTCTTGGATACCATGATAGAAATCATGTTCCATGACTCCTTGACAACTAACAACTAACATTTCTAATTTTAATTCAATATACTATACATGGTATTAAATTGTTACATCTATCTAGGCATACCCCTATTGATCTAACAATATCTAATACAAATTATGCTATATCTTGAGACATATTTTTTATTATCATTACTATATCATATATTTCATAGCATAACACAGTTGCAAGGATGTTTGTTCTGAGCTTAGTCATTACAACATTCCTACCTTCAGAAGAGGGGGAAACAAATAAGGGTTTTGTCACAAAGACCAAAGCCTCTACCAGTCAAAAATATTAGTTTTAGAAGACTTAAAATAGTAACTAGAACCCAAACCAGGTAGAATAGACCAAGAAACTAATGATGAACATAGAACAATGATTAGAAATAGTAAAGAACGAGATCACCATACTTGGAATATAGTGCCTAATAGTAAAGTGTCCTATTTTTAGTGCTCCTATCCAAACAACAAAAAACCCAAATTTTCTAGAAATAGGAAGAAAGGTAACTTCAGTTAAAGTTTTGTCAATAATAGTTTAGTTCAGATTGGGTAGTTTTATTATAGTTTTTCTTAGAGAATACATATTATAGGGGCATCATGTGCGGCATGATGGCTCTCACTTTTAGTTTTAGATTGGGTAGTTGGTATAACTTCCATATCAAAATCCATGTTACAAAAACTAGTGATTAGGGGCAATGTGTGTGGCACATTTACCTTATTTTCTAAGTTTAGTATATTGCTCAAGTATTCTTAGTATTTTCATTCCTTATTCCATCTACAAGTGGTTGAGATCATTCCCAAGTGGCTTTCACATAAGCTTCATTCCTAGTTTTGGAGTGGCTTTCATACAAGCCTAATCTTGACCTCTCACAGTAGCCAAGATTGGCCTAGTTTCTAGTGCATATTTAGCTATCCATGTCATATTATCAGATTATAGAGAATTAATGGGCTTTAGGAACCATCTTATACGACACATATCCATACTAGTATTAGTTCATAGCTTCAATTAGTGGGTAATGATGGAGCCAAAAAACTAGCTAGACTTTGTACTCTTGATCCACCTACTTAGAGGGATTGAACACATATTACAAAAATTGATTAACACATGGAAGATCACATAGCTTCACTTAGTCAGAGATGATAGAGCTAAAGGGATAACCATTGCATTCTTGAGCCACCCTTAGGGAATTGAGCACTCAACTCTTTCATGATATTACTTTTGGTTTAACACATACCCAAAATTATCTAGCATCACTCAACATAATAATACATTTTGTATTGGTTGTCATACTTGATGAGGTGTATTCATTCCTTTCTCTTCATCTCTCTTCTACCCAACTTTTATACATTATTATTTTATACATAATATGCCTAGTGAGAACTAATCTGCTTCTTGTTTTCCATTATAGATTTACATTTCATAATGTGTTCTCTCTATGACCACTCAACATCACACAACTTCATGGTCTTCACCCTTGTAGGTAAGTTCAGGTACACTATCTACTTTTCCTTTATCCTAGTATTTCACTTTGCTACATCATTAGAATAAAGGGAGGAAAATGTATTCATATAAAATGTTTAAATTGGTAGTTTGAGTGTGGATTGTGACATCCTATCCATAGGTTCTTCTTGCATGCTCTTGTGACCTTTCTAAGATACCTTTTTCTCATTACCAATCATCTATAACCTTCTAGGTAGTCATTATAGCTCAAATAGACTCTATTTCCTAGGCTAATCCTATCCCCCAAGTCTTGAGCTTATAGGATAGGAGCACCATACCTGGATAACAACATCAAAACCTAGGGTGTCCCATTTTTGGTGCTCCTATCCAATCACATTTCAAGCCCAAATGGTTATTTCTATCTTATTCATATCCTTCATCATGTCAGCCTAGTGTGAATACATTTAACCCATGACCAATAGTTCCTTATAAAATCCCATCTAAAGCTCATTTACAAAGGGAGGTGACAAATCTTACAAAGCAAGCATGAATAAAAATAAACCACTAAGGCAAATTTCCCTATTCTCTACATACAGTCACCCAACATAGCTACAAACATATTAAAACCCTCACACCAATTCCTATCCACCTCAATTGCTCTCAATTTAGCATTTTTGCATCTACATCCCATTATTGCATAAAGCACATCAAGTGGGAGAACTACATATGGCTTGATCCCTCTTCAGAGTATTGGTATGTAGGTAGCGTGCCCACACAAGGGGTGTGGATCACACATTAATTTCTTCTTACACACACTAACCTTCCATTTTCAAGTGATTCATATCCCATTTATCAAGCATGATGGAGGGTTAGGGTTTTAAGATTAAAATAGATCTATAATGAGCTTCGTCAACATTCAATACTTAAAATTTCATAGGTAGGCTCACACAAGAAAAATGCAAAGAACCCAAAAATATCAAGTCTTTATGAGTAGTTTGGACAATATCAAGAGAAGACAGAAACAACATCAGACCTTAGGGTGTCCTATTTTTGATGACCCTATCCTTTCAATGAATGAAACTAGATATTGATTTGTGACATTGTCCTAGTCTTGCAAAACCAATTTTAAACTCTACAATAGCCATTTTTTCCTATTTTAAGCTAAGTTATATTTTTCTTATTTTATTACTATTTTTAGAAAGGTAAAAAAGATAGTTAAATTATAAAAATTAAAAATGTAATTATTGTGATATTATTTACTAATTTATTAATCTAGACCCTTAACTAAAATATGAATAAAACTTAAACATTCCCAAAAAAGTTAAATCAATCCTAAAAAATTATTGGGGAGTGAAATTGGGTATCTTGGAAGATACACAGAAGCATAACCATGGAGATTTTGTAATTACACGCTACTAACAAAAACAATAGACATCTAGTGCTATGAAGGGATGTCACTTAAAGTCTTATTGTTGGAATCACAATTTAAACTCAAAATCTTAATCAATTTCCTATTGATAGGTTCATTTCCTTTCCTTTTACATTTACTTCTATTCATTATTGAAAAAGTAGAAAATATTATAATATGATGAGATGCAGGTTCATTGGTTCCTTTCCTTTTACATTTATTTTTGTCCATTACCAAACAAATACAAACATTGTAATATGATGATATATAGGTTCATTGGTTTCTTTCCTTTAATCAGATGCAAATCAATAATATATGTAGTAATATGGATAATGATATAAAATATAATATATATAATATGACTCCTTTTTGAAGACAAGATTTTTTTTTTAAAGATAAGCAATGGATATATATACAAACTATTTTTTTAAAAAGAATGTTAATACTTGATATGTGTATACCATTATAAATAATGTAAAGGCTATGAGTCTTCCCCTACATCCAATAAAGTCGATAAACATCCTTACATATTTGATGGTGTGGCTATATAAACTTATAGTATGAATGTATAACGAGAGGAAATGGTAGAATGATGAAATATAGATGTTGTCTTATGGAGGGAACATAGGGCTCTCTATCACAATCTCTTTGTTTTTTTTAAATTTATATTTATATTAATGCATTTTTATGGGGACATGCACAATCATTGCTTGAAGCTATTTTAATATAACATGGCACATTAGAGGTCAATAAGCCCCATTACATTTCATTATGAGCCATAAACACACGACACTTATAGAAAATACATGCCACATGGCATCAAACATGTAAAAGGCATGGGATAAATTCATATTTTATTTATAAAAAAATATAAATCTATGTTAACCAAATTCATTTTTTTAATATATCTTTTTTTGTACCCATTCAACTTGAGTTACTAAAAGGTGAGGCTTATTGTCTCTAAAATAGTTGTTTCTTTGTAGGATCCTCTGTATATGATAACATTTATGAAATTATTTTAGGAAGGCAAAATGGGGAAAAATAAACATGTTTATTTTACATAAAATTTACTTGTCTCACATATTAAAATGACTCTAAAGTATACTATATATATATATATATATATATATATATATATATATATATATATATATATATATATATATATATATATATATATAAGGTAACTGGTGAGAAGGTCAATTAAAATATGACCCAATATTTAACGTATTTATTTCCAAACTATATTATGTTAGTTTTGATTTTCTTTCAAAATAAACAATATATAACACAGAACACTATTATCACTGATCTATATATATATATATATATATATATATATATATATATATATATATATATAGAGAGAGAGAGAGAGAGAGAGAGAGAGAGAGAGAGAGAGAGAGAGAGAGAGGTAACTGGTGAGAGGTGAATTAAAATATTACCCAATATTTAACATATTTATTTCTAAACTATATTATGTTAGTTTTGATTTTATTTCAAAATAAAAAATATATAACATAGAACACTATTATCACTGATTTACCATTACCCTAGACCATATGCAATACACGAAATCTCTCTCTCTCTCTCTCTCTATATATATATATATATATATATATATATATATATAGAGAGAGAGAGAGAGAGAGAGAGAGAGAGAGAGAGGGGTAACTGGTGAGAAGGTTAATTAAAATATGACCCAATATTTAACATATTTATTTCTAAACTATATTATTTTAGTTTTGATTTTATTTCAAAATAAAAAATATATAACATAGAACACTATTATCATTGATTTACCATTACCCTAGACCATATGCAATACATGAAAAATTTAATAAATTGTGAAGTATATACCCCATTTATTATGCTTTTCCATCCTCCCATTTTTAATGTTGATTGGGTAGAAATAATATTAATAATTATGAGCAATAATATATAATATAGATAACATTGGGATAGATGGTAACTAATTGGTCAAATAAGTTGATTTAATAATGTATACACATGAATCTGAAGCCCAAAAGAATTTATGTTTGATGGAAATGACATGCATGTTAATCAACACCATTATTAATCTAAATATTTTATACTTTAATTCTAAGTAATAATTTTGATAATGTAATTATTAATCTAAATTTTCAAATCCTTATTTTGAGATGCATTCTAACATAGTTTTATATTGAGTAGTGCATCACAAATAATTTCATATTTAATATTTTTCATGTCATACTCAATATTTTTGTATCTTCACATGTGTTTACTTACCCATATTAACTAACAATATAATAATTAGGATGAGGGGATGAGGTGTCATGAAATCCATCTTCCTGGTTTCTAATAGAAAAATTAAGGGCACAAGTATCATTTTTTGTTATCAACAATGTGAAATTGGCTTGGATATTAAATTTGAATCTCTCTTGTACCTTTACAAACATAATATGGGTAAAATATTGTGTTTATTATAAGAAAATAAAGTTCATCTTATATATAACTATGTACATAAAATGTAGTTCCAAAATTTTAATTTATGAAATGTAAGAGACGTAAAATTAAATGGCTATGTGTAGAACATCCCCTATAGCTCCATGAATCCATTAATATTTATATTTTATGAAACAAAATATCAATAACTTGTTATTATAGGGTAATCCTTATGCCATTTTGAAACAAGGGAATAATGTTGGGATTGTACATGAGACTTTTCTCAAACAAATCTAAGGATTCCTTGCATCCATTAAAAATTTAATTATGAAGGAGTAATTATTTTTACATTATATTTGTTGAAGAAAATAAAGAAAATTCTAAATGCACAAAGAAAGAAATATTTTGATGACTATGACATACTTCATAAACTAACATCACCTAAATGGGCGTTGAGTGAATATGATGAAATTAAAAATCTATATATAATAAAAGATCAAATCAACCTAGAATAAATTTTTATCATACAAGAGATATTTAAAAATGTTTCCATTAATTACACACATAAAAAAAATCTAATGTTAATTTAGAGCATTAAAACTGTATGATTCATTAAATATTCTTATAAACATATGTTCCCTAGTAATGAAATATCATAAAAAATCAAACTAATTTGGTAGACATTTTTAAATATACTAGAAAAATCTTAAAACATGCATTTATATATAGATTTTATAGCACCCAAAGAGAATTTAAATAAAAATGAACTTGATGATTGTATAATAGTTTATATTATTTGAGGTGTAATTTTCAGTATCAAAACCTTTATTTACATGAAAATTTATTTGTAAATGGAAGGAATAAATAAAACATATAAACCTACCTTAAAAAAAATTATATGGCCATATCTAGAAACTTCACTATTGTCCAACATTTAATTCAACCCTTTTAAGACTTGTGTAAAGTCAATTTAATAGATGGAGATAAATTTCATTTTATAGATGCATCTTCACTGCTTAAAACTAGTCTTGGAAATCAAAACATCTTCAAATCCAAAGATGGATCTATATTAGTTGGGTGACATTTTAAAAATGGGGGTGTCTTTTATTCCAAACTAGAAGTGGAGATTTCCATAGAATTAGGTGAGGTATTTTTTATTAAGATCTCAAATAAGCCTTCTTGAAACTTAATCTCCACACAAAATTATTAAAAAGTAATCTATAGTTGTACCGACATCTAAAATAGTTTTTAGTGAGCACCTTGCCTCAACTATACAAGACTCTCACTAGAATAACTCATTTAGTTTAAAATTTAGCACAACACGGACAATTTTTTATTCATGTTTAATTTAAGATTACTTGTTTTGAAGTTTTACTACTAGTCTTGTAATTAATTGTGTTTTCCATATAACCTACACTACCAACAAAATTTTGTTGAATAAATATTATGTAACAAATCACAACATAACAAAGCATTAGAGAATAAAATAATTATTCCACATGGTAGTGTTTGGTATAATTTCTTAAAATAGGGATGAACTATCATACCAATCCCCTTTCCCCATTATTAATAGTTATATTTATAAAACAAAAACCCCAATAATTTATAGTTAAAACACAACCATAAAATTTAAATATTCATAAGTTAAGACACACTAATACATTAAATAAACCCACCAAGACTATAATAACATAATAACATTAGATATATAATAAAAGTACATATTTGATTTGTAAAAAAACACACACAGTTGATCCAATGAGTGTTTTATTGATATTATTGAGGATTCTAACATTACTCAACAACATTACATCATTGAAAATAATATGTCATAAAATTTAATATATGTTGATAATATGACATTATTTATTAAATATTGGGACATGAACATTAGCATCCTCAAGCATATATGCAATTTAGAACATCCTCAACTATGTTTGCAACATAAACATTGGCATGTTTGAAACACAAATTATTAGCATGCAACATCAATAATTTATTATTCTTTTTCATTCCTTATTTTTTTCTAAACCATCTTTATCCTAGTATTCTAAAAACTAAATATAATTACTTTCATAAAAATAAAATAAAAACCACAATAATTTGATTCAATAGAAAGAGTGATTGAAAATTGAGGAGAAAAAAATATACTCACCTTCAAATATTTTATTAGCCCCTTCACATTATTGTTTGTAGCTAAGTCATTTTATTTTTCATGTCAAGTTTCATAACTCATTTGTGAGCACAAGATGTGAATGTATTGGTGAACAAAAAAATATAATGGAAAAACCATAATGTATTAGTTAATTTCATAAATTCACTTTGCCTTAGAATATCCCACCTCATTTTTATTTTTATTTCCTTTTAAATTGTAAATTTTAAGTTCTTATTTTATAGCTACCAACCCTTTGGGGCTCAAATCATTGAATTCATAAACATGTTATTTAAAAAAAAAGGAAATAATCTTGTATTTGTGCATCTCATATAGTTCTTGATATAAATTATAATCCAAAGACCTTTACTTTCTTGTCTTGATTGGATGCCTTGCTATAGGGAGGCTACATGTGCATTTCATTATGGTGTGATTTAAACTATGATTTGATCTGAATTTCTTCCCACTTTCATACAATGTAAGACATTGTGGTGAAATACATTAAACTTGGTCCCTGTATCCAAACTCCTAACTAATATTGTAACCATGCTCCTCAAACTTGAATATATTATAAAAAAATAAAAAGGTTCAAATAAAAAAATCATATATTTAAAACAAACATCATAATAAAATATTAAATAAGCATCTCTGCAAAATAAACATCATGATAAAATATTAAACAAGCATCTCTTCAAGTTTTTCTCTAGCATTGATGCCTCGTTGCAAAATAATCCCACATATTTATATTTACAAATATATTGTTTTAAATACAAAATTGTTATTTTTATTCCATAATTTTTTATTCCAATAAATGTGTTCAATCAATGTTTTTCTGACCAAGTGTTTCTTTTAGATGCCAATGTGTCTCTATTTGGCATATTCAATGTTTACAATTAAAAGAATGGATAATTTGAGAAATAATTCACACCTTAAGTGATTAACAATGTTAGTGAACTTATATTAAATTAGAATTGATCCATGTGATTGAGTGTTGAAGTGTTAAGTGAGATAACTACTTTATCAATGTTTACAATTTTAGGACCATAGCTGGAAACAACCTCATTTAAAAGGTGTATTTTACATTTTATTGGTATTAATTATCCTCATGAAAGTTAGATTATGTAAAAAAATATAATGATAATAAAACTTGAAATACCACCCAAATTTAATCACCAGTGCCACCCAAATTCATATGATAGACATATAAATTGAAAATTAAAAAAAAACATGGGAGAACTACTGATGCAAAGCATCACCATATGATATAGGTCGTCAACATTCTTAAAATATTCATTATGTCCTTTTTTGGATTTGATATGGTATGATGGGTCTTATGGGGTCCCCTCTATTTCATTAGAATAATTTAGAGTCTTTTAAAAAATGTGTTTAATGTCATTCAAAGGTTTATTGCAAAAAATGTCATATTTAAAATTTGAATTTAAAAATTGACATTGTAAGGTTTTGTGAGGTATTGTGTGAGATAAAATGTGATGTAATGAATGTAAGGGTAAAAAATGGTCCTATAAATGTATTTAAGGGTGTATTATACATGCAATACTTGAACAAGAAGATATGTCAAAATTCTTGGAGTTTATAACTACCACCACTACGTGGAATGGCCAAGAATAGAACTTAATTTGCATGTTTTAAAAACTATAAGGATAATTTGCATGTAATTTAGGAAAAATATGTTTTAATTAGAATAATATAGAGGACTCTCTCAAAATTTTTAGGGTAGATTAAAAGAGAGTCCAAGAAAAGATTAAATTGATAATGAACTATGCCCTTCTTCATAAATTAAGGGCATGATTGTATATGAGAACAATATAAATAAATAAACAGAGAGATTTAATAGTTTTTTAATGTGTGGATGAATTTTAATTCTTGTATTTATATATTTAAGAGTGATTTTGAGTCATTAATTTATAGGTTGAGAACATCATGCATTGTTTAAACAAAATAGAGAGAACTTTATTTTAACATAGTCTTAAAGGAACAACATATGAGGTTTTGGGATTCATTTAAGTGTTTTGAATAATGGAAGAATTGTAAAGAGTCTTAATTTATTAATATTTTTTTCATGCTCAGACTCCATTTATGGAGGAATATTTAACTTTAATGTTCATTTGATTCATACAATCCTTTTGTGAACAATTCTATGCTAACATAGTCAAAAGTGACACACAAGTTAGAGTACAGAAGATTGTTTGAGAGTTATTGTAAGAGTTTAAAACCTAAGTATAGTATATATTGATTATATAATCCAATAAATTCCTATTGAGGGTTCAAATTCATATAGAATTGAGAAGAAGTTTAGTAGATTTTACACAATCCTATTAGGGAAACCCATAATTCTGAGAAACCATTTATTGGAGTTTATTCATGATCGATCAAGAAGAAATAATCATTGAAAAGGTTTTGGAGAGGTATAAAATAAAATATATAGGTATTATTATAGTTTTAAGTGACCAAAAATTCAAATATGTCTTTTACTCTTCTCAATCCTGTATAGGCCTGAGTAACCCTTAACTACGGTTTTGAATTTAAAAATTTAATAACTTGCACTCCCACCTTCCAAATTTAGTAAAAAATGGGATTATTGTGTGATTTGGTATACTAAATGAGAGTATGGATATTTTAGACCATTATTTTATGATCTAGTATAATTTCATAGATTGTGATGTTATTCTAGGCCTAAAAGACCTAATAAGAGAAGGGTGTTGAGTTAGGGGGTCTACACTAAGAATGAGACCATAGAAATTTACATGAAGTAAAATAAGGATAAATGGTACTTGAAAGTGAAATTTTCTTGTTGATATAATTTATATTTTGTCCAAATTTAGGAGATTTTCATGCAAATAGAGATACTAGAAGAGGCTTAATTGGAAAGAAATGAGTCGAGTTCATAGATATACATTCAGAATTGTTCCAAATAAATTTGGGAGGAGATGTAATAAATTAAAAGATAATAAAATATATCATTATATTTCATAAAAAATTAGTGTTTAGTTTAAACCAAGGAGCTTTACATAAAAATAGGGTTACAAGTTAAGCTGGCTTAAAGAGGGAAAGGAAAGTTGTGTTGAGAATTCATTCTTGGAGTGTGAGTCTTTATGTTTGGATTACAAAGACAATAGAGGAGGATGAAAATATGAGCCTAGTGTGGTAAAAATACCATGCATCCATGCATGATGTTTGGAAACTTAGGAAACTATGTGAGTGTTTTATTATTTTTGGGAAACTAGGGTTTAGTTCCTAAATAATAAAAGGTTTGGATTAAGGGGAAAATTCCAATCAAATATAATAAAATATAGATTTTATATCAATTTTATTAAATCAATTACATAGGGAAAATAAGTAACTTATCTATAAAAATAAAATAAGACAATTGTTTCAAAGGCTAATAACTATTGTTCAAGACTAGGAAGAGGTCAGAAACCTAAATCCAGCTTTTGTTTAGTGAAAGGATGCGACTGTCAAAAATAGGACACTTTGAGGTCTAGTGTTGTTGTCCTCTTCTACCAATATTATTTAAACTACTCACAAAGACCTATTTTTTATAGTTTATTTATATTATTCTTATATGAGCTTGCTTCTAAAATTTTAGATGTTGGCTATTGATAAATCTCACTATAGATCTATTTTAATCTTCAAACCCTAGGTTTATCTACACACATGAAACAACAAACACATCAAAAGTAAAAGGGAGAAAAGCTAGATTATGGGAAGTATGATCACATGATCTATAACCCTTGTTGTGCTGATCACTACCTATATTAACCCTCAAGCTAGGGTCTCAGATCAATTATAGTTATCCCTTAGGGAACATGCATAATCAACATGCATGGTAGATGTAAGAAAGAACTTTTACCTGAGCCCTTCCTTGATCAAGCATGCAAATCTATGTGTGATGCAAAATGTTGAGCTATATTATTGACTAATTTTTAATTATGTACTATGCCAAAGTATTAAGTGCTAGATATAAAATGCCATATGAAGTCCTTTATAGAGGAGACTCTTTATTTTGAATTTGGGAGCTTTATTTTCATTAGCTGACATTCAAAAGACAAAAAAAACTTAAGGAAGGGGATAAGAAGGGTTTAAGACCTCTTGAGTGAAGATAAATGACCATTGGGACTCAAAATGTAAAAGGATAGGAGCACCAAAAATGGGATACCCTAGGGTCTAGTGCTATAGTCCAATCCTGGCACTCTTGTCTTATAGGCTCAGGGCCTAGGGGAATAGGATTGGCATGGGAAACGCTACCTAGATGAGGTGAAATGACTAATCAAAAGGTTCCAAATGACTAGTTATGGACAAAAAGGTGACTCAAGTAAGAAATAAGACCAATATAAGCAAAACCAAGGCATGGCTAATGTGGACAAGGTTCACATTCTCCAATCGAAGTCATGGCTATGAAAAATATTATGAAAAGACATGATATGTGAGGTTACTTTACCAATTTAGGGTGTATACATTTGCACCCCTTTTATTTTAATGATGAAATGAAATCAAGTACTAGATTAAAATAAATACGAAGAAAATGGGTACCTGAACCTACCTATATGAAGAGGAATGTGTTGCAAGGGTCTAACTCACTTCTTGGCCAAGGAAGTGGATGGAGAGTTAAATAGTGCCTAGATAAATAAGGTATCCTTGAAATGGATGGCTCCTATACTAAACATAAATGTTGAATCCATGTAATCATGGAGGAGGGAAATCCTTTCCCATATGCTAAATTTCATAGAAAATGAGGAATGCTTAGAGGCCTAAAATCAATGTCTGTCTTCTATCCCACATAAAATCATGTAATATAGAATGTGTGTATAAATTTTTTATGCTATAAAGAGAAAAATATATCATGTTCCCACTCTTAATGTCTAAACTGGAACTAAGAAATGCTTAGAGGCCCAAAACCAATGTCTATCCTCTATCCTGCATAAACTCATGTAGTCTAGGTCTAGGTAATGAAATGGACCAACCACTATAGATGATCATGCAGTTCAACCTAGTGACAACCTAGGTACAATTAGGTGTAATCTAAAATTTTAGTCAATTTACAAGAAGAGAATGGCATGTCTTGCGATTCTTGTATAATCCTAAGTGATGAAGAACATGAATATTTATGCCATGCCCCCAAATATGCTATGTGAGTGATGCATATGTATAATATATTAATATATATAAGCACATGTGAAATTATATATTTTTCCATGCCTCATTTACAAAACTAGATACCTAAACACTTTGCTCTATACTATGCCTATAGTCTACTATCTAATTTTGTAACTGTGTCATGATGTATGAAGCTGTATGTGTGAGATGTGTAGCATGTACATGCCCCCACATCTCATATCTGAGTCTGTGTTTATATCAAAATCATTATGAATCCATATAATTTGAACCACTAAATCTAAATAGTCTATGTATTTGTAAACTAAAGGTATGTCCCTCTAAATTCCTAAGTAATGTCGAGTGACCCATATAATCTAAATCACTAAATATATCGACCAATCTAAGATAAATTTGATAATTTAAAAGATAGATGTGTAATAACCATGGTATATCCACCTATGAGAGTGGGTGTGTATGTTGGGTAGGTGTAGAAATAGGAATAGTAGGAATAATACACCCATTTTGGGTAGAGGGACAAAATTTGTGATAGAGAAGGTCAAGCCAAAAGTGATGACTAGTGGCGTAATAATAGAAACAAGGTTGGTATGTTTTGAGTAGATTGAAAGGTTGTTAGATTAATTATATTGAGTTTTTGAAAGTGGAACATGTTTGGATTAGTGAGGACCAAGGTGTGTGTCTAGATATAAGAGAAATATAGAAATGTTCATGCTATAGTAGGTAGAAATAGTTGTCTAATATAGGAAATTGGATTGATTCATGATTCATTTGTGCATTGAAAAGGTTGAGATCTTGAGCTATAGAGTGAGAGAGATGCTAAAGAGATGAACACTTGTGACTTGATTTGAGTAGTTGGCAACCTGGGTTCAGGGTGGTAGTGATGTGACCCTGGTAAGTAACCCAAATGTTTGGTTTTTGTCTATTTTAAGGCATGTTTTGGTGTTTTTGAGCTCCTTAAAGTAGCTTAATTTTTTTCTACTTATAACACTCCTATCTAGGATTCAGTGTTCCTATCTAGGTTTTAACACTATTATCTAGGTTTTAGTGTTGTCTAGTTTACAGTGCTCTTATCCAACATTCCTACCCTGTATCTAGCATTGTTGTCTTAGAGGCCTAATTTTTCATTGATGTTACTTTGTTGTTGATTATTTTTCTATTTTTGATTTGGATTTGGCACTATTGATTTATATATGTGTTGTTTTGGTGTTTTTGTAGGGTGCGGTATAGATGAGAGCATTTTACAAAGGCCAGGTCATGGAGACATTGAGGCTGTTACCATTATCTACTGATGAAAGAGCTATTATAGTCATATAAAATGTTAAAATTGGTAACTTGAGTGTGGCTTGTGACACCCAACCCATAGGTCCCTCTTACTTTCTCTCATGACCCTCATAAGCTTATTTTCCCTAATTCTTAGTCATCCATAGCCTTCTAGATCTGATCATAGCTGAGCCAAAATACTTCTTATATGACAAATCCATTCCCCAAGTCTCATAACTTTAGGACTATAGCACCTGACTTGGACTATAGCATCAGGCCCTCTAGTGTCTATTTTTGGTGCTCTTGTCTAAGTGTATTTTTACCTCCAACGGTCAATTTTTTTATTCCTGTCCCCCTTCTTGTCAACCTAATACGAGCATATTTAACCCATGACTAACATATCCCTATAAAAGCCCATTTAAAGTTCATTTAGAAGGGGTTGGAAAATATCACAAAGCAATAAAGAATACGAGCAAGACTACTCAGACATACTTACCTATTATCTTCTTACAACCATAAAATACAACCACAAGCATTTTCAAATCCTTGCACCAACCCCTAGCCACCTTAAGCGCACTCAATTTTAGCATTTTACATCTTCATACACATAATTGCACAAAGCACATTAAGTGGGAGAACTACATATGGATTGATCCCTCTTTAGAGTATTGGTTTGTAGGTAGTGTGCCTACACAAGGGGTGTAGATACACGTTCAATACATCTTACACACACTAACCCCTATCTTTCTCAAATTTTGTCAAACTAAAATAGAGTCTAGGGTTTCAAGATAAAATTATCTCTATAAAAAGTTCCACAGACATCCAATAGTCAAAATTTCATAGGTAGGCTCACACAGACACAACAAACAAAACCCAAAAAGCTCAAATCTCCTAGACAATAGTGGTAGAAGAGGACTATAGCACTGGACCCTAGGGTGTCCTATTTTAGTGCTCTTGTCTAATCATAAAATGAAGGCCATAACCTAATTTATGACGGTGTCCCAGTTTTGCACAGTGAATTCCAAACTCTATCTCAGTGATCTTAGTTTTTAGCTAAGTCTTATTTTCTCTTCGGTATTACTATTTTTAGAAAGACTCAAATTATAATCAAATTACACAAATTAGTAGCTTAATTATTTCATATTCACTTACTAATTTATTATTAACTAAATTAAGGATAAAAAATCAATATTCTCAAAATCATTAAATCATTTAGTGAACCTGACTTCATTTATGCATAAAAACCCTATAAACCCTAGGGTAAATTTTCTACCAATTTTTCCTATATTTTTTGGAATTTTTACCTAAATAATAAAATTAAAAATTAACATTAAATTTAAAAAATTTGTAGTAATTTTAAAATAATTTTCTTTCAAACCCTAGTTTCCCATACTAGGTCCTAGTATTTTCCTAGTATTTTTCATATAATTTTCTAATTTTTTACCTACATAATAAAATAAAAAAATTTGCATTAAATTTTAAAATTTCATAATAATTTTATTGCAAACCCTAGTTGCCTATACTAGGTCCTAGTACTTTCCCAATATTTTTCCTATATTTTTTCTAATTTTTTACTAACATATTTAAATCAAAAATTTGCATTAAATTTTAAAATTCCTTAGTAATTTTAAAAAATAATTCCATTCAAAAACCTAGTTGCATTGAGGTATCACCTTACATGTTTGTGAGCTTCATATACTTTTTGTGTACTTTGTAGTTTGTTGTTTTTAGGACTTTACATTTCCTATATTTAGTATTTTCCTTCCATAGCAGCCTACTTACTACAAATTATTACTTAAATTTCAGTCTATTTTTAATCTATTTTCCTACCTTAACAATGGCTCAATACACTAGTTTTGATTAAACTGATAAAAAATAAACTTCAAGAACTTTTAACTAAACACCCTGACATGCAAGATGACATGCTTAAAATACTTCAAGAGGAACAACACAAAGTGAACAATGGTCAATCTTCGTAAACCATAGAGAAACCAATTACACATGACACTATGAGGGTAAATATGTCTCAACAACCCCTTATAAGAGCCTAAACTACCTCTATTCCACCAGATATAGCTAGTACATCTTTGTCTCCTAATGTGAGAGCCCTTGTACAAGAGATAAGATCTCTTCAACCCAAGGTGCTACATCCTGATCAAGGTATATCTAGACCTACACAAGCTTTAGATTATTTTTCTCTACTACATACACCATTGACATACCACATTGCTTCTACACCCTTACCACAAGGTTTTGTTTAACCCACACTTACTCTATATGATGGCGAGGGTGATCTAGAGACACATTTGAGATCCTTTCACACATCATAATTGGAATATGTACCAAATAACTGGCTACTTACCAATCTATTTTCATAGAGTCTAAAGGATTATGCATTATAATGGTTCTATAGTCTATCGAATCATTCGGTCAATGCATTCAATCCTTTAGCTAACATGTTTCTATCTCATTTTAGCATCAACATTGGTGATAAGGTTTCATATGCCTAAGTTGCACAACAAAAATAAAGGTAAAATTAGCATATAATAGATTATGTTCTTCATTCTTTGTTATAGGACTATTTTGGCTAAGATGACTAGCCCCATGGTAGATTAAGAGTTATAAGATCTCTTCAAATAGAGTCTTCTACTAGCTTTATGTGAATAAATAATGTTCAAAAGGTTCTCTTCCTTCATTGAATTATGTCACACACTAAAGGAAAGGGAAGTCAAACTAATTTCATTGGGCAAAATCAAGTACACAAGTATATTAGAAATAATAAACAAGAGTAATAATAAAGTCTGATGCAAAATCAAGCTCAATGATAACAAGAGTCATAATCAACCTATAGTCAATATGACTTTAGAGGCCCCTTAGTGTGTGGTTTTATCAACACCTCCTCAGTGAACCTTTACTAATTTAGTAGTTCCTCTATCCAGAGTTTTATAATAGATTTTGGAATGCAATATCATATCTCTCCCTCCTATTCAAGAAGTTGATCCAACAAAGCCTCTTCCACAAGGATATGATCAACATGCATTTTGTGAGTTTCATAAGGCACCAATCCATAAAACAAATAGATGCATCAGTTTGAGACACAAGATATAGGACTTGATAGATGGCAATGTTATTGATCTTGGCACTTTAGTTAAGCCTCCTCAGGCAAAGGAAACATAGGATGAAGATTTGAAAATATTCTTAGATCCTTTTTTGTAGCATTCTAAACAAGAGATTGGGGATACATCAAGGGTTCACCATGCATATCATGCACATCCCCCAATAGATACATACATGACACCTTCATTTGAGTTACATCATTTGAGCAACATGATTGGTGTAAATAATTCTAGAGTTCTAGCTAGACCTTCCATCTCATTTTTAGAGTAGGAGATAGTTAAGGATGATTTGTATTATCATGCACTTTTTATTAGAGCTTACATTCATAATCATCCTATTCATAGTGTTTTCATAGATAATGTATCCAACGTAAACATATACACTATGACATTACTACAGTATTTTGGATATTCAGAGCAGGATATTACCTTGATAGACATAATTATCAGTGGATTTCGTGGGCACATACAAAGTTTATTGGGTGAGATTGTACTTCCTCTATAGGTTGGTCCAACACATGTGGCCAGACCATTTACTATTATTCCCAGTGTTGGAGTTTTGATATATTACTTGGTCGACCATGGATTCAAAAACTTTGAGTAGTACCTTCTATAGTTCATAGATGCATGAAATTCATTCATGCTAATCAGGATGTCATAGTTGGTGTAGTTCCATCTGAGTTACCATTCCCCACTTTAGATCCAACTTCTACTTTGAAGTGACTAGTTTTAGTACAACCACTAGTTTCATTTCTTCCTCTAGTTTAGATTCAGATACAGTTGGGGCCTCCATCGCCAACAAAAAGAGTTTATACACTTCCATAGGGGTCTCTTTAAGAGAAACCATAGTTTGAATATTATATATAGCTTACAACTACATTATTCACACCTAGAGTAGTATCATTGATGTATTATGTCTCTACACATAGAGCACATGTTTAGAGAGATTCTCCTACTACCAAATGGGTCCCTAAAATCCCTATAGTTGCATCCATTTCTTAGTGTTACAAGGGGACCCAAAAATTGGTTTCTACTTTAGAGATTTTAGAGCATTTATAGCATATACAGCTTTCAAATCCACAATCTCATCCCTTCCATCATGGTTCATGATCATGCATGATCAATTTCCTTGATACAAGACACCATGATAGGGAGTCTTGAATGAGACTCATTAGTTAGTATAATCCCTTCCTAGCTTACTTATACATAGCTTTTCTTCAATTTATTGTACATAGTCTTCTTATTATTGATTATATATACCTTAATCTAAAAATACCAAAACATTCAAATATTCCAAAAATATAAAAACAATATAGAATTTCAAAATACAAAAACAATCAAATATGTCAAAAAACAAAAAAAAAAACATTTCAATTGTATGCATCATCAATAATTTACATTTATACTACCATGTTAGACTTACATTTATTGTTCTATGCTATTATCTATTGATTTATCTACATTACCATGCTTCACTTGATCTTCTTTAAGTGTGTGTAGTAACATCCATATCCTTGATTGCTTCACTCTACCCATTGAGGGGGTATCCTAATTCTACATTCAAGACACACATCGATATACATACCCACAAAGGGAATCTTCTACATGACTACACCATCCAAGTTATTTCATTATTACACCACATACTTTATTTATCATGTTGATATACATTACTTACTATCTTACATAGATTACTCTATCGACACTCACTAGTATATATCATTTATGTATTTCTTAGCATATACCTAGTCTTGTACTACATGTATTGCATAATTTCAATTCTTGCTTTGACTAGTTTGATGTGATTGTATTTATAGTAATTACATGCTTTCCTTTCTTACTTTACGTAGCTAGATGTGATTGCATTTCTCATTTCTTTTTTTATCTCTTGTATGTGCCTTGGGACATTTTCCAATGTCCTTTTCCTCTATTCTTGTGTGTGCCATTTGCCACTATATTTTACATGTACTCTTCTATGTTATTGTGGGCTTTACTCCAACCTTGCTTGTTTCACTTGTATGTGTATGTGGCATTTGAACATGCCTTGCATGCTTGCTTTTAATTTTAAGTGACATGTGCCCATGTACCTTATTTTTTTGGCCCCTTGGCCCCTCTTATATGTTTTTTGCCTTGTGTTCTTGTTGTTTGATTAATTTTCAATTATTTGCAATGACATGATCTACATCATGCATTAGCTTGATTTCTTTGATGCCATGATGGACATCATGTTCCATCCCTCCTTGACAAATAATAACTAAAAACTAAAAACTAACTAGACTTCTAATTCTAGTTCATGATATTGCACATGCTATTACATTGTTGTATCTATCTGGGCATACCCTTGTTGATCTAATAATATCCATTACAAACCATGTTATATCTTGTTAATTATCATTGCTATATCATGTCTTTTCAAATCATAACACACTTACAGGGTTCTTTTTCTAAGGATAATCATTTTAGGGTATTTATTTATACCCTTAGAAGAAGGGTCAACAAATAAGGGTCTTTTTCATAGAGATCAGAGCTCCTACTGGTCAAAAAATTAGCTTTCAAAACACCCAAAATAGTATCTAGACTTCAAACTTGGTAGAATAGACTAGGAAGATAGTGAGAATTATAGAATAATCATCAAAATTAGCCCAGAACAATAGTGACAAGATTGGACTACAACACTAAATAACATGGGCATCCATTTTTGGTGTTCTTATACAAATAACAAAAAAATTAGGTTTTCCATAAATAGGTAGAAAAGTAGGTTCAGTTACAGTTTTGCACATTCAAACTAGTTCATATACAATAGTTTCAGTATAGTTTTTTTTAGAGAATATAGATATAGGGGGCATCATGCACACATGATATCTCTCACTTATAGTTTTAGATAGGGTAGTTAGTATAACTTCTAGATCAAAATCTATGTTTTAGACACAAATGATTAGGGGCAATGTGTGTGACACATTTGTCTTCTTTTCTTTCTAAATTTAGTACATACCCAAACATTCTTACCAGTTATGTGCCTTATTAAATTTATAAGTGGTTTTCATCATTTTAGAGTAGTTTTCATACAAGCCTAACCTCCACATTTTTGAGTGGCTTTCATATAAGTCTATTGCCCAGTTTCAGAGTGGCTTTCATACAAGCCTTATCTCCACCTATCAAGATGGCCAAGAGTGGCCTAATTTATATCATAAATTTATATATCCACACCAACATTGTTAGATTAAAGTAAATTCATGGGATTTGAGATCCATCTCATATGACACACATATCATACTAGTATCAGTTCATAGATTCACTTCACAGGGCAATGATGAAGCCAAAGGACTAACCTGCCTTTGTATTATTCAAACACCTATTTAGAGGGATTTAACATATAATTCAAACATTGATTAACATATACATGATCACATAACTTCACTTAGTGGGTGACAATGGAGCCAAAGGGCCAACCTTTGCATTTTTGAATCACTTTTTGGGAATTAAGCACTCAGCTCCATTCATGATATTACTCTTGGTTCAACATCATTCAACATTACTCAACTTTACTCAACATCACAATAGGTTTTGTATTAGTTCACATACCTGGTGAGGTGTATTCATTCCTTTCTCTTCTTCTCTCTTACCCAACTTTGTACATTCTTATTTTAGATATAGCGTATCTAGAAAGAACTAATATACTCTTTATTTTATCTTGTAGATTTACACTTCACAACATGCTCTTTATGCAGGCCTAACATCACACAACTTCATGAGCTTCACCCTTGCATGTAAGTTTAGGTACATTTTTTATTTTTTCTTTATCTTAGGATTTTGCTTTACTACATCACTAGAATAAAGGGGGGGAAATGTAGTCATATAAAATGTGAAAATTGGTAACTTGAGTGTTGCTTGTGACACCCAACCCATAGGTCCCTCTTTCTTTCTCTCATGACCCTCATAATATTCTTTATCTTGATTCCCAGTCATCCATAGCCTTCTAGACCTGATCATAGCTAAGTTAGATTATTTTTCCCATGATAAATCCATCCCCTTAGGTCTTGTACCCTCAAAACTATAGCACCAGGCCCTCTAGTGTCCATTTTTGGTGCTCCTATCCAAGTGTATTTTTACTTCTAATGATCATTTTCTTCCAATTCATATCCCCCTTCTTATCAGCCTAATGTGAGCAAATTTAACCTGTGACCAATAGATCGCTATAAAATCCCATTCAAAGTTCATTTAGAATGGGTTAGAAAATATCACAAAGTAAGAAATAATACAAGCAAGATTACTCAGGCATACTTTCCTATTCTATGCATGCATCCATCCAATATAGCCATAAGCTTATTCAAATCCTTATACCAGTCCCTAGCCACCTTAAACACACCTAGTTTAGAATTTTGCATTTTCACACACACAATTTCACAAAGCACATCAAGTGGGATAATTACATATGAGTGGGAGGTGCACAAGATGAGGAACAGTCTGGGGTGGGAAGTGGAGATAATGATTATTTGGAGACCATAATTTATTTGACACTTTGAGAGCTCATACATCATGTCCTTGATGATGTAGTGGAGGAGGGATTGATAAAGTGAGTGATAGTCATGTTTGATATTCATGTTCATCTATTTGATAGGGTTACTATAATGACATATGCATATGTTAGGGAATAAAGAGAGAGAGATAGATGAGCTAGATAGGCATAAGATGCCTCTACTTGATTTTGGATCTATTATCATGAGGATCATGAATGAGTATCCAGATATTTAGAGGTGATATACAGATTTGTGTGAAGAGCATGGTTAGCTATTGGAGTGAGAGAGTCATTGTAAGAGGCATGTGGTAGTTTGAAGAGATACAAGGCCATCAAGTGCTAGGGTGGATTATGGGACTAGGAGTGAGGGAATGATGCCCATTCATGACTGATTATACTTTATATTAGTGTATATGTTTTGAAAACTCATTATATATGTGGATAGTTGTTTGATTTTGACTCATGCATATTGTGTTATATAATCTGGAGTATATTTGTATATTTATTTCAAATAGTTGATTCAAAATAGTTGATTTGACATTGATATTGAGGCTACATATGTTTGGTAAAAGGATATTTGGGATGTGATTTGATTTATTTGATAAGTGTGATGTTAGTTTTGAATTTGAATCATATGTGAATAAAAAACCTATTTTTTTGTTATTTGTACATTGATTTGGTAAAGTGAGTTGGTTTAAGATTGGTAAAATAGGATATTAGTAAGATCAGGATTTTGATAATTTGGTTTGGCTAGGGATGGTAATTTGGAACTAAAATTTTAGTTGTTAGTAGAAGGGGATGTATGATATCACTTTGTGCTCAATTACCTATGAGTGGCTCAAGAATACAAAGGCTAGCCCTTTGACTCCATCCTCACTCACTAAGTGAAGCTATGAAATAATATCGATATGAATGTGTGTCGCATCACTTTATGTTGTATTATTATCTAAACCCTGATGGCCAACTAAACAAGTATCCATACTACTCATGCTATGTAGGAACATGCCCTATATTTGATATTGTTTATAGTGTACTAACTATAGTTGTACATGGAGGCTCTATAAGATGCAATCTTAATGGATGTATTACTAAAATTATGTGTTGTGAAGGAGGCTAATCTATCTATAATCATAGTAGATTGCTATGTGAAATAACACCCTGTGGCCTCTACTGTGATGTGTATGACTGAGTAATAAATTGAGATGGAACTATAACCTATGATGGGGGATCATCTAATCTTAATTGTAGTAGGTTGTTATATGAAATAGGTCCCTAAAAACTTGGATATTGTGAATATCTATCTAGATCATTACCTTATGTTGTGGTTTCATCTAATCTTAACTATAGCAAGTTGTTACATGAGATATGACCTTGAAAACTTGACTGTAGTGAATATCTATCTAGAGTGGTACTCTATTGCAATGCTTGTGAATATGCTAGATATGTATATGGAACTGCACTATGTACTCTATGTAATACACTACTATATGTAGGTTTCTCTCATTATACTAGTCTCCAAACTATCTAAGTAGGTGGGATAGGATATCTCCTATGAGGCTCTATCTTAGAAATTGCATTACTCTCATGATGAGTAACTGATGATTCCTATGAAGGAATGTCTTGGGATCATTTAGTCGTGGAAGAATGAGGTCTATGGTTTTATGATGGAGGAGATATTAGTGCCCCCTATGTGAATGTTATCATGCCATTATCAACACATCTATTAATGCAATCTCTAAGTTCATAATAATCATTATCTCTGTGTCCATGAATATGATGATAGTTACATAAAAGATAATGTGGTTGTTTATGTAAGAGATGTGGATCTCATCGATGAGTATAAATCAATGTGATTAACCTCCTATATAGTAGTGATAATAATATGATAGATGATCTATCCTAGTCTGAATCAAATTGTAGTGGTGCCTTACTGCTATTCTATCTAATGCATACTATAGGTGGTGCTCTAGAAACTAGGTCTCTATTATTAAGTAGTTACTTTTTTTGGCTATGGTCTCATATATTATTTTAGACATGGTGGATACTAAGTGCTAGGAGATATAGATGGAGGTAATGCTATGAAATCTAGAGTAATCTAATCAGCTGAATCTAACTCAATCAATCCCAATTTCTTCTCCAACGCTACAACTATATAACATAAGTGCCTAAAAGATGACTCTATCTGATATAATATGTGCTCTAGGAGGGTTTGGTGAATCCCCTTAATAAAAATATGTTGAATCTATAAATCTATTGGTTTATAGATCAATCTTAACATGTGAGTCTTAAATCCTAATATATAATCACTAACTGGCTCTGAAGTATTCTGATGCAATGTGGTAGGTTTCTCATATGTAACATGATGGCCCATGTTTGATATGTAATATCTAATAAATGCCTCATATAAATCATTATATATTTGTAAGGAAACAATAGGAAGTAGATGAAAGAACCAATTCTATACATTACCCACTAGTGTCTACTAGAATAACTTAAGTAGAATCAAAGGACTCACATGAGATAATAAAGCCTTCTAAAAGGCTTGAAGGTGTATGAATGGATTTCCAGTTCTATCAAATTGAGTCAATGATGGTATCTAAAAATGTTTAATAAATAAATATTTGACAAATGTTTTCAGTAGAGGTTTACCATGTAAGTCATTTTCATCCATCCAAGACTTATAAGCCTTATTTTCCAAAGTAAGGAGATGGACTTGGTGTTATAATTCACCAACTGCATGCATCAAAGAAATAATATCTGAGGATGGTATATTAGTATCTTGAAGTGGTTCATTTAATCATTAAATTTGATCTTTTATTTTAGCTATGGGAATGCTAATTTTAGAAATTAGATCATAGAGAAGGGGTGTGCTCACTTGAACCTTTGGAGGAATGGTAAGTTGGACCTTAATAGAGGGATGTGGAATACCATTCTCTTTGGGTGAAGAGTGAGAAACATGTGCTACTATAGTAGGGGGTGGCTTGGGAGATTCATTGATATCTTTATTATTTAGTGAAGCACTTTCTAATTGAGTAGAGGATGTGATTTTATCATTGACATGTGCATCATTTGAAATAGAATCATGTATAGAAGTAGAAGCAACATTTTGTAATGCATTGTTTGAGAGGAGTGAGAGAAGAGTTAGAAGCATGATATGCATGTTCTTCTTCATTATGTGCATAATAATCATCATTATTCCATGCATTATCATAATAAGAGTTTTGATCATATTCATTTACATGTTCACTTGAATACTCATTATCACTTTCATCATCACTATGGAGAGGGTTAAGAGAATATGTTAATATTTTGCAATATGCAATAAATTGTCATGTGAATCTGGAATACTATGTGCATTATGTTATCCTTGAATGGATTCTATGTATTATTTGCATTTGAAATATGAAAAGTAAGAGTAAGAGTAAGAGAGTTATCATTTAAACATTCTTTTTCTATTTTTTTAAATGACAAAGTAGAGTTAAGAACATGATATGTATCATTTGAACTATGCATTGGTAATTTGATTCTATTGCATTTATATTATTGTAAGTTGAACGTAGAAGTAGAAAAAGAGAGATAGATTAGGTTCAAGTAGAAGTAAGTTATCACCAATGAGAGGTTCACTTGGAAATGCATGACTAATTCATTCATTTGATGCATTGTGCATAGAAGAATGAGGTGAAAAGTACCTTTCCCATTTATCAAAATTATTTTCTTTAGAAGAGGGAAGAAAAGAGATAGGTTTGAGAGAAGAAGATGCATCTAATTTTTTTTCACTATCAATATCATATGTATCATCATATTCTTCATTACAACAATAATAATTATCTTCATTTTAAATGAAATCATTTTCCACATTTTTAGCTAATGTGTGATTTTGCAAATTTATCCATTCATTGTCATAATTATGAGAAATATTGATCTATGGGATGAGAGGGAAGATGCGCCTTAGTGGCCATTTTATTTCTTTCACCAAAGAGAATATGTAAAATTACTATTAAGCAAATAAATTCAAGAATAACTACTAACATAAAGATTTTGCAAATATTTTTAACACTCCAAACAATTTGCAAAAATTCCAAAATTGTTATATAAAAATTGCAAGGCTTATGGTTTTGAGGACCTAGTTTGTAAATTTAGGGTTTTGGATTGGGGTTTTAGAATTTTTGAAATTTTTTCAATAATTTAAATTCTAAAATAAATTTAAATAAAATAAATTTAAATAAAATAAATTCAAAAAATTTATACAAAAATCAGAAATTTGAAATTTGAATTTTTGTAAGAATAAATACTAACATAGAGATTTTGAAAATATTTTTGACACTCCAAATAATGTGGAAAAAATTCCAAATTTTTTACCAAAATATTATAAGAAAGGAAGGCTTGGGGTTTGAGGACCTAGTTTGGAAATCTAGGGTTTTGGTTTGTGGTTTTAGAATTTTTGAAAATTATTTCAATTATTTAAATTCTAAATTAAATTTGAATAAAAATAAATTCACAAAAATTTATAAAAAAATTAGAAATTAAAATTTAGCACAAAAATATGAAGGAAAAACCCTAAGGGTACCTATGTTTTAGATTTGTTTGAAGTAAGTCGGGTTCACTAAAATGCTTTATTTTTTTAGGAAACTAGGGTTTAGTTCCTAAATAATAAAGGGTCTAGATTAATGGGAAAAATCCAATCAAATATAGTAAAATATAGATTTTACTTCAATTTTATTAAATCAATTACACAGGGAAAATAAGTAACTTATCTAGAAAAATAGACTGAGATGATTGTTTCAAAGGCTAAAAACTACTATGCAAGACGAGGAAGAGGCCAAAAACCTAGATCTAGATTTCATTTGATGAAAATATAGGACCACTAAAAATAAGACACTTTAGGGCCTAACATTACTGTCCTCTTCTGCCACTATTGTCCAAACTACTCATAGAGACCTAATTTTTCTAGGTTCTTTGCATTGTTCCTGTGTGAGCATGTCTATGAAATTTTGGATGCTAAATGTCAATAAAGCTTGCTAAAGAGTTGTTTTAATATTAAAACCCTAGGTATATTTACACACATGAAACAATAAACACATCAAAATCAAAAGGGGGAAAAATGGGTTAGGTGAAGTATGATCGCATGATCTAGAACCCATGTTATCCTAATCGTTACCTACATTAAACCTTGAGCTAGGATCTCAGATCAAATTTAGTTCTCCCTTAGGGAAGGTGCATAATCAATGTGTATGGTAGATGTAAGAATGAAATTTCATCTAGGCCCTTGCTTGATCAAGCATGAAAATATGTGTGATGCAAAATATTAAGCTATACTATTGATTGATTTTTAATTAGGTACTATGTCAAAGTAGTAAGTGCTATATATAAAATGCCTTATGAATTCATTTATATAGGAGACTGTTTATTTTGAATTTGGTAGCTTTATTCGCATTAGCTAACATTCAAAAAACAAACAAAACTTAAGGGAGGGTCTAAGAAGGGTTTAGAACCTCTTGAGAAAAGAGAAATGATCTTTGGGACTAAAAATGTAAATGGATAGGAGCTCCAAAAATGGGACACCCTAGGGTCCAACACTATAGTCCAATCCCAACACTCCTATCTTACAGTCTTGGGACATGGGGGAATAGGATTGGCATGGGAAACACTACTTGATTGAGGTGGAATGATTGATCAAAAGGTTCTAGATGACTAGTTATGGACAAAAAGGTGACTCGAAACAAGACCAAGATAAGTAAAACTAAGACATGGCTAATATGGACAAGGCTCATATTCTCTAGTCAAAGTCTCATGTGAAAAGGACTATGAAAAGACATGATTTTGACCAATTTAGGGTGTATGTAGTAGAGTGAACTAATTAGACACAAGAATGGAAGATAAAGTTGTGAAATTCATGTATAAGATGATATTGATTATAATATTGATCCTAATAAGAAAGTGAGTGTAGAGATTGAGGAAGTGAGACATGCACATAGAGGCTTATGAGCTTAGAGGAGTGAGATTGACTAAAGGGAGTGTTTAAGGAAAGAGATCAAGATTAAAAGTAAGGCACTTGTAAAAAGAGATTAGAGATCAAAGTCAGAGTTAATGAAATATATCCAAGGCTACAAGAAGATCCAAAATGATGGTTATGAAGGTTATAGGCATGAGGATCTACACTAGTTACCTTTGTAAAATTTAGACATCATGGCATGTCACTATAGAAATCTTGTGGTGGCTAAAATTCCACATCATCCTAATTCTCACATGAAACATATGAGTTTGTTTCTTGATATAAGATGGTAACAAGTTATTATTTAAGTAAAATCACAAAATAAATATCACAATCCTATTTCATAGAACTAAAAAAACTCACAATTCCTCACATTTTACCTTCTCCTTAAAAGTAAGCTTATGTGAATGTGAAAGGTTGCAAGGGTAATTAATTAAATTATTTTTATCTTCCTATAAGGGAGGATAATGGGTTCTTATATATGAAAAATCCATATAACAACATCACAATAAGGTTTTATGTGAAGAGCTTGTAGAGGTCATTTTTTCAATTATTTTATTCTTACTATGAGGGAGGGTAACAAGTTTGTATGTAGGTAAACTTAAGAAAAATAATATCACAATGATTTTTTATTCAATTTAAAAAACACTCATAAAACCCAACATATTACCTTCTCCTTCTAAATATGTCGATGTCCAATCAAAGAGATTACATAGGTCATTTATTCCATTATTATACTCTTCCTATGAGGGAGGGTAATAGGTTCATATGAAGAAAAAATAAAAATAAAAATATCACAATCATTCTTCATATGACTTAAATAAAATACTCACAAATCCCAACATCTTAATTTATCCTTCTAACTAAGCCCATGTGAACATGAAAAGGTTGCAAATGAATCCTTTGGAAACTCACAATATGAAATGCCATCTTCTTCCAACAAGATAAGTGTGCACCCATTCTCACTACCATTGTTTATTTGACAAAGAAGTGCAACAATTAAAAATCCCAATTAATTATGTCAAAATATATACATGTGAATTGAAAATAGATGAACATCAAAGATTTACTCTTTTATAATGGGAATAATTTGCAAGGTTGTAATCTGAACCCTCCTTATCCTCTAAATGAAATAAGTGATTGTGTTTATTCCTTGGAGATCATAACAAGTTCCTTTATAGGAAAAATAAAAAAAATGATGATCACAATCAAGTTTCATATCAATTTCATAAACTCAAAAACCACACATATTAATTTCTCCCATATTATCTTCTCTATGGGAAGAATATGTCCATGTGTATGTAAGGAGGTTGTAGAGCATGGTTTCATCCATTCAATTATTCTTCTCTTCCTACAAATGGTAATAATGAATCCCTCCTCATTAGCATTATTATGCTACAAAATTAATGTAGTAGTTATAATTTGAAATTATAATTAAACAAAATAATATTAAAATTTGAATATAACAAATTAATAAAAACTTAACAGCTTCCCCCATTTGATCCCTTTTAACTGAATTATCTTTGCCATTTGTTCCCTTTTTAGCTGATGTTGTTGGAGGAATATAGGAAATCTTTTACGAGGTGTGGCATGGATATCACACTCCACATTCTCAATATAAGGATGTATAATAAATGAACAATTTAAAATTTTAAATCATGATTGATCAAAATATTACAATAGATGAATATCAATAATTCACATTATTGACATTTTCAACTAGGGGAGATTGAGGTTCAAGATCAACAACATTAATATATTGCATTAGATGTGAACCACAAAGTGATGTTTGTATCCATGTTAAAATTATAAATGATAAATGTTTAGCATTGTGTAAAACTTATAATTTCTTACAAAATTAAGCAAAGCAACCTAAAACCAAACAATGTTTTGATATTAACAAATCACTGTCATTTAGTTGAGCCATGCCTTCAATTATTTATGTTAGCATCTCTTCTACATCTCAAATGATTGTCTAAATATATAAAATTTATTTGTTCCTCATTTAGTTGTGTCATGTAACTTTATTTGAGGCATTTTAAATACTAATGAAGGATGGCTCTCAAAAAGATCGCAACCATGTTTTTAGTTAGGAACAATTGTTGAATCAATTGACAACATACACATAGTTTCATAGACATTATATTAGAGCACCGTATACTAATGAAAATATAATTATAAGAATAAAAAGGCATGTATTCATGTATGTGAAAGGGTGTAACATGTATAGAGAACCAAACAAAGCATAATTTTTATACGAATTATTTATTTATGGGAGGGAAAATAGTGCAATGCATTATCTATATGCATTAAACGTATATATAGCTATGCATTTAATTCTAAATGGATTGAATTCATTGCCTATGCATTTAAGAGATTGAATGTAATGGGTTGTTTGTATGAATTGTATAGGATTATATGTAGTGCATTGTATGTGTAAATAAAATAATTGATGTATTATCTATATATTAAAGGGATTGAATGCAACATGTTGTTGATATTCATTAATTAGGATTAAATGCAGCATATTATATGTGAAATTTATATATTTAAGGATTTATAACCCAATTATATGAACATTTTATATATTATCATAAAATAAAACATTTGGTAAAATAAAACATACTTACTTGGAGTTGAGTTATTCTTCATTTCTTATACCATGGGTAGAGAAAAAATGCATGAAAATACATCTACGAGGTAGTGTATGCATAACGAGGAAATTATTATGTACTTATTAACAATTATATTTACTCTTCCTTGTACAATTTGGAGAATTAGGGGGTAAATAATCATAATTTATACTAGGTATGTTAACATAAGTTGTAAAAAAATTATTTAAACCTTTTACATAAAATGTACATTGTTTACGTATAACTAAAAGGGGATAAGAGGATCAAAAATTAGTTTTGTCTAAACATGAAAATGTTAATCACCATAAATATAAGAAAAATGTTATTACAAAATGCACATGCACACCATGAATAATGAAATAATTACCTTGTCCATGAATATCGCCCTTAACCATGAAAAATGGTTGTGATCTAGCTACACCATTGCATTAGGATTGGAAAAAAAATTGAATAAAAAGGGACTCAAAAATCCACTAGTATATGCTTAAGATATCAAAAATTTCAATCAATATCTCCAAAAAAGAATAAAATATCTTGTATGATGGTCAAATGGATGTCAAAATAGGGTTAAAACTACCTTATGATGGTAAAATGAAAAAAAATAAAAAAATCTCACACTATTATCTCCACCACCACCATGGATACCATTATAGGTTATGTTGAATGATCCAAAAACATGACATAATATATTTATATGTCAAAAAAAAATTAAGATGGTCTATCAATTTTAATGCAAAAAAATATAATGCACACACTAAAAATTAGAAAAGTTTGAATAACTATTTTAATAATTATCCATCCTATTTAATAAATCTTAAATAAAATTTGAAAAAAGTAAAAAAATATAAAATAATTAATTATATATAACTATATATTTCATATTATAAACCATAAGAACAAGGGAGCTAGTGAGTTTACATAATATATTATCAACTGCATGTCATAGACATCAAACTTCCTTATCCAGATAACATTCAACATGAAAGTCCAAGGTGAATGTATTATCTTCATTACACTTATAATAGAGTATACAAATTGTATATAAGGTGATTTGATTACAATATAAGTGTTTCAAACTATTTTGGGGCCGAAACATAAGGTTGATGGGCTATCAAAATAGATAGAGTCAGGGTAGATAGAGTAACTAGCAGGGATGTGGAGGTCAACTATCAATGTGACAATTTCTCTCCATTTGCCTAATGGTTACTCTATATACCCTCAATGCATATATTATGTTATCTTGTTAACCCTCCATTTATGGTCCCCACTTCTTACATCCTTGATTATGAGTGTAACCCACTAGTATGTTCAATGTGGATTGCCAAGTTAGACATTGATTAAATATTAAATCATCATTTTTAAATCTCATGCCACTTCATAGAAGATAAGGTTTTAAAAATATTTTGGGGTCCATCGACAAAGGGATAACAAGCTAACAAAATAGACATAGCTCTAGTAGACAAATTAAACATAGGGGACATAGAGGTTGAATGCTAACATGATAGCCCATGCTAAATGTATCATTTGGTTATGCTTAAAATTGATGATCTAATAATTGATCCAACCCAAATAATTTATGAATGTTAAACATAACCAATCGACGCATTCAACATAGATAATTATGCTTGTAATTCACCTTTACATCCACATTACTTATTCCACCCATTGCCACTCCATCTACCTATAATAATAATAATAATAATAATAATAATAATAATAATAATAATAATAATAATAATAATAATAATAATAATAATAATAATAATAATAATAATAATAATAATAATAATAATAAATCCTTATATAATATACTTTCTTTACAAGATAAGCCTTTCTTGGTAAGTGTAACTAGCTAGTACATTTGGCATAGACTGCCATGCTAGATGTTGACTACCATATAGTTACCCTTAGATCATCCATTAGTTCCCTTAACCAATAGGGTTTGCCTTAATTGATGGTGTTTCATCCTTCCTCATCTATTTACAAGATAATACTTTCTTTGTTATTGTTGTATTGTAAAGAAAGTATGTAATTTATAATCCTTTAAATGTAATGGTCCTATAGACATCAAAATGGAATAGGGGAATGACACATGAGTATATACTCACAAAATTTAATTTTTCCAATTATAGAGAAAAACACATTCAATTGGCATTAACTTGTAATTTTCCCAACCGAAATATTATACACCAATTTTAAAATACATTAATGGAACAAAAACATAACGACAAGTAATGAGAGTTGACTAATTTTGTGGGAACTACTGACATGTCCACTAGAATTAGAATGCATGTGAACATAACCAGCTAGTATGTTCAACATGGATTACCATGTTGTGTATTTAAATAAACATCCCTGCTGCTTAATGTATCTATTGATGCTCTGTACGTTCCCTTCTAGGTAAGGATTGATTTTATTTTATCCTTATTATTGTAGAAAATCAAGTAATAAAGCCTTTAATTTTTATGTAGATGGAGTTACCGTTGGGGGTGTAGAGTTAAAATACCAATGTGGTAGTCCATGTTGAACATACTAATGTGTTATGCTTAATGACTCATTGTGTTCATAAAATATCCTCGATTCTGAGCATAACAAAATTAGTATGTTTAACGTGAATGTCATACATAAAGTTAACCTTCATATCCCCATTGGTTAATTTATATACTAGTGGGGATGTAGAGGTCATTTACCAACATGGTATTCCATGTTGAATATACTTGCGTGTTACACTTAGAATCAAATATATTTTATGAGTGCAATGATGTACTTAACATATTGATATATTCAACATGGACTACTACATTGGCAGTTGACCTCCATATACCTAATGGTTACTTTGTCTACTAGCAGACATTATTATTATAAATGAAGTAGGTAATTTGATAGAGTAATAAGTAGGGATGTGAACATATTGACTAGTTATGTTCAACGAGCGTGTATAAAAATATCCTTGATTTTGAGCATAATCAATTGATACATTAAACATGGATTGCCAACCTCTTGTTACCTTTTTTATAATAAAAAATTAACTACTTTATTTTTAATAGCAACAAAATGCTGGTAGACAAAGTAACCATTAGGAAGTGGAGGTCAAATGTCAATGTGGTAGTCCATATTGAAAATATTGACTTGTTACATTCAGTGCCTCATTATACTCATAAAAGATACTTGATTATGAACACAACTATTTGGTAGAATCAATGTGTAATACCCTATTGTTAAATGACCTCCACTTCCTTGTTTTTTATGTATCGATTCCATTAGTTCATGCATTAATTTCCTTAATCAATCGGTGCATTTGAGTTTCCAACTAATGCCTCCATGGGTCTCATGATAGTGGTCAACTCTCCTTGCTTGTCATTCCATTAACATCCCTTAAGATGGGTTGTTGCTTAATAAAATTAAAATTTAAACTTGGTTTAATGCATTTTTTCCATGACTGACAAATTTAAAAGTTAGACTTGAGTTACTCATTCATCATGCAAACTATTCCATTTCAACATCTACATGAGCTCTATGTTATTACCATGTTCTATTTTGACATCTATACAATCATGGAATGTATTGTGCTCAATATACTCCTCAAAGATTATACTAGTCTAATAATTATGGGTTATGAAAATGGGGTTTATACCAATATTTGATATTCCTCACAATTGATGCTTCAATATTCCCCAATCCACATTAACATAATTAACTATCATCAACTTACCCCTAATCAATTATGAGAATGTTTTTATGGATTGTTATGTATTCGATAAGAGTATTTGATATTCCTCATAATTCATGTTTCCTCAAACCTTATACTAGTCTACTAATTGTCTTATGCAAAAGAGTGATAATACCATGGAGAAGGGGTACTTAATATGAACCCATTCAATTTACTACCATCAATAATTAGATCATAATTAAATCTTATCACTTATTTCTTTATAACATTAAAAATATATGCATATTTGAAACACACATTGATCATATCATGGTAAATAACTATATAGAATGCATACATGATGTCTATATTCACTTATGAAAAAATAGAAAATAATTATAAAACATAAACATTCGATAAACAAGGGGCATTGATAATTAATTAGCATCGATATAAAATTAGCATTGACAAATGAGGGGCAATGATATTCATATGCAATATGAAAAAATATAAAATATTTAACAAACATTACCATTGATATGGTGTCCATAATCACTATGCAAGATTTGAATAAATGGAGTAGAATGTTCTACTAATTATCTTATACACAATCTATTTTAAAAATGTTCTAACCAATCTTCACCTTAACTAATGCCAAAAGGTATTCAATAACATAAAGGCTTGATACATTAGACCCTTGAAATGAGTACATTAAACCTTTAAGGATGAAAAATAAATTATCTACCATTAATTTGTTAATTAGTGGAGGATATCAATTATAGAGAAATCAACATATAATTTAACTCATCTTAATATATTAATTGGGTGTCACCATGGAAACAAAACATGTCTTGAACCATTATGGGCTAAGAATTCCTTAATTATTGGAGGGTAATTAAAACACCTTACTATAATTAACAAAATTTTCTTCTAAAAGATTTGCCCATTAATGAGGACATCCAAGATCAAAGACTAGTTGATTGATTGAACACACAAATTCTCTTGAACACTAAAATCAAGATGAGAGTAGAAACTAAGCACTATGTATTTAGAAATATTCTTGCAATGCATTAGGAATGGACTGGTGAAGAGGTACATATATAGGTAAAAGATAGGTGAATCCCAAAGATACCATCCATGTAGAACTAACTTCCTCAAAATAGGTGGAAGAAAGGTATCAAGCCAACATACTCATACATGTGGGATAAAATCCCCCTATGTGCACAAAAAAAAGACACTAAGAAATATAAACAAAAGTGTAGGAAAACCCTACATGCCAACACAAGTGTAGCTTAGATGGGTCCTGACAACAAAGGCTTGATGAGGTACCCAGATAGAAAAAAATTCTCATAAAGTGGAGAAAATGAAAAAAATGTAGGAAAAAATCTCCCCAAAAGAGATAAAATAACAAGATATTTCTAGAAGACCACCCCAAAGATGATGCTAGATCAGTTCAAACTCCAAGTACATCTTGTAAGATGACTAATGTAGATAACATAATCATTTTCTTGAAGACTAAATAAGCTCCATCTATATCAAATAATATTTCTTCCCTTTGCCAAAGGAAGAACACAATGTGTGTAGTGAAAGTTTGCCCATTCCACAATGGAAGATGAATGCAACAATATGAAAATCTCTAAATATGGTCCAAAAATGATGTGTGGCATAGGTCTGGCAAGATCATGTACATGAACTAAATGTATTTCCACTAAAGTAGACTTATCAAAATGACATGGAACATTTTCTATAACAATGCCCATGTGAAGTGTGAAGCATGGCTCAACAACTTTTGCAACTAAATAAGAGACTATAGATGAAGAACACAAATTTGTATAATAGATATCCACAAGAAGAGATGAGTCATTGATGCTCTCAATATGTGTGCTATCACTAAAAATAGTAGAGTCCTCTAAAGAGCAAATATATGATGGTTCTAGAAGAGCAACATCCTATATAGCAACAAATGTAGAATCTATTATATGATAACTAAGATATAGAAGAATCTCATCTCGTAGTGGTGGCTCGATAGAAGGAAACATATTATCCATCATAAATGTGTCATCACAAGAAATAGAAGTAGGATGAGAGATATAGCCTCCAAAGAGATAATAAGAAGAGGAGGAGTGATATAAATCTCAGTAAGATCTCTGAAAAGATATTGAAGAGTGCTCTAAATAATAGAGGACACTTTTTGTGCTCCACATGGTGGTGTAGATCCCATGAAATGTGTATCAATAAGTGACCATAGACATAGTCACACGAGTTGGTCTAGTCATTTATTTACTTGGGTCAATGGGAAAACGAACCTGTCCACATAAAAATGGAATAAGGTCTTGTTTTGTAAGAAAGCATTCCATGTACACATGCTAAGAAACATAGTTGGTCTTTCTAAGAAGAACCACTGGTGTATAATCAACTCTCCTCATTTGTTGGTATCTCTCAAATAGATTTGACATGACTAAAAGTAGAGACACCAAAGAAGTACAATAAGAAAAGCATTACAAAAGTGACAATGTACACTCAATGAATGAATGCTAAGAACAATTGATAATGCAACAAAGAATGCAAGAGTAATTAGTGAAGTGGTTACCAACGTGTCACACAAGTCATAGGAATTGAGTGTGTGCATGATAGAGAAAGTAGGGCCCACAAAAAGCCTCCTAAGACAATCAGTAATGACCCCCCTAAATTTTATAAGTAAAACAACATGAATGAGTGTTGAACATCAGACTCAATCAAAAGTGTATTAAAAGAATCAATGCTTATGATGTCAAAAATGAGCAACACATGTGATACAAGCAAAATAAGCCAAGAAGGGTCGGGCTTTACCAATAATGTATTTGAAAAGAGAGAGAAGAAAGATGTGAACTAAAAGGAAAAGAAGAAAGTTGTTTTTCTTATGAGGGAGTTTGGCCACTTGCCAAATTAGGCCTCACCCTCTATCTTCATCAAATAAAAATATGAGGTATGTCAAAAAATTTAAACTGTCCATATAATATTTCCTTAGTAATCTCTCTCTATTATAATATATTGTTTTTAATAAAAAAATGAAAAATTCTCCACCATCCGATATCTCCCTCCTTTCAAAATCAACCAACACTATTATTTTTATTAAAATATTAATATGAAAATTAATTGTCCACTGTGAAACAATCTACCTCCATTTACTTGGTCAAAAAAATCTTCTCCACAATTCATCCCTCCCTCGTGCAAAAGTAACCTCCCATCATCGATAGTCACCCTCCATCCCTAATTGCTAATAAACCCCACCATCAATCATATCCCGATGAAATGTTTATCAATAAGTGACCATAGACATAGTCACACGAGTTGGTCTAGTCATTTCTTTACTTGGGTTAATGAGAAGAGGAACTTGCCCACATAAAAATGGAATAAGGTCTTGTTTTGTGAGAAAATGTTCCATGTACACATGCTAAGAAACATAGTTAGTCTTTCTAAGAAGAACCACTGGTGTATAATACAACTCTTCTCATCTATTGGTATCTCTCAAATAGAGTTGACATGACTAAAAGTAGAGACACCAAGGAAGTGCAATAAGAAAAACATTACAAAAATGACAATGCACACTCAATGGATGGATGCTAAGATCAATTGATAATGCATCAAAGAATACAAGAGTAATCAATGTAGTGGTTACCAAAGTGGCACACAAGTCATAGGAATTGAGTGTGTGCATGATAGAGAAAGTAGGGCCCACAAACCCACCTAAGACAATCAGTAATGACCCCCCTAAATTTTATAAGTAACACAACATGAATGAGTGTTGAACATCAGACTTAGTCAAAAGTGTGTTCATAAGCAATCAATGATTATGATGTCAAAACTAAGTAACACATGTGATACAAGCAAAACAAGCCAAGAAGGGTCGGGCTCTACCAATAATGCATTCGAAAAGAGAGAGAAGAAAGTTGTTTTTCTTATAAGGGAGTTTGGCCACTTGCCAAACTGGGCCTCACCCTCTATCTTCATCAAACAAAAATATGATGTATGTCAAAAATAATAAACTCTCCTTATAATGTTGCCTTAGTAATCTCTCTATTATAATATATTGTTTTTGATAAAAAAAATAAAAAATTCTCCACCATCTAATATCTCCCTACTTTCAAAATCACCCAACACTATTGTTTTTATTAAAATATTAATAAAAAACTCATTGTCCACTGTGAAACAATCTACCTCCATTTACTTGGTCAAAAAATTTCTCTGCAATTTGTCCCCCACTCATGCAAAATTAACCTCCCATCATCAATAGTCACCCTCCATCCCTAATTACTAATAAACCCCACCATTAATCATCTTCTGATGAAATGTGTATCAATAAATGACCATAGACATAGTCACATGAGTTGGTCTAGTCATTTATTTACTTGGCTCATTGGGAACAGGAACCTATCCACATAAAAATGGAATAAGGTCTTGTTTTGTGAGAAATTGTTCCATGTACACATGCTAAGAAACATAGTTGGTATTTCTATGAAGAACCACTATTGTATAATCAACTCTCCTCATCTATTGGTATCTCTCAAATAGAGTCGACATGACTGAAAATAGAGACACTAAGGAAGTGCAATAAGAAAAACATTGCAAAAGTGACAATGCACACTCAATGAATGGACACTAAGATCAATTGATAATGCATCAGAGAATGCAAGAGTAATCAGTGTAGTGGTTACCAAAGTGGCACACAAGTCATAGGAATTGAGTGTGTGCACAATAGAGAAAGTAGGGCCCACAAAAACCCTCTAAGACTATCAATAATGATCCCCCTAAATTTTATAAGTAACACAACACGAATGAGTGTTAGACATCAAACTCAGTCGAAAGTGTGTTCATAAGCAATCAACGCTTAAGATGTCAAAATTGAGCAACACACGTGATACAAGCAAAACAAGCCAAAAAAGGTCAGGTTCTACCAATAATGTATTCGAAAAGAGAGAGAAGAAAGATGTGAACCAAAAAGAAAAGAAGAAAGTTGTTTTTCTTATGAAAGAGTTTGGCCACTTACCAAACTGGGCCTCACCCTCTATCTTCATCAAACAAAAATATGAGATATGTCAAAAACAATAAACTCTCATTATAATATATCCTTAATAATCTCTCTCTATTATAATATATTGTTTTTAATAAAAAATTAAAAAGTATCCACCATATGATATCCCCTTCCTTTCAAAATCACCAAATATTATTGTTTTTATTAAAATATTAATTAAAAAAACTCATTGTTCACCGTCAAACAATCTACCTCCATTTACTTGGTCAAAAAAAATCTTCTCCACAATTTGTTCCCCACTCGTCCAAAAGTAACCTCCAATCATCAACAGTCACCCTCCCCCATGTTTAGTAAACCCGACCATTAATCATCTCGCGATGAAATGACTAAAGCTTTTTCAAAAGTATTTTTAACAAATGTAAATGATATTGACAAAAGTCATTTAAACTTTTGATAAAAATTCGGGTTTACTTATTAAGCTATCGGTTTGAAGAATAGTTTTAAAAAACCACGAATTGATTTCTTGGACGGTTTTGAGCGGCCACGAGTTGGAAAGTGGATAGAGGAGGAGAACAAGAAGTTAAGGAGGCTGAAATGATAGACTTGCATGTACAGGAAGGTGGTTTTGAAAAACCAGATGTGGGTGGAGGATGCTCGGTGAGGAGGTGTTAAGGGTATCCACGTAGCAGTCACCGATGAGGAGAAGCAGGCCGTCGATTGAAAAGGTGAGCAAGCAACTTCAGGTGCTTTCAAATCTTTGAAATCTGAAAAACTAAGCTTGTTTGCCCCAATATCAACACATGAAGATGACAATGGCAATGTCGTACAACGATTTAGAAGAATATAGGTTGTAAATGCTGCACACAAATCTTCAGCCTCCTCTAGACAAATCACGTTAGAATACAATATAGAAACTACTCAAAGATTTCAAATTTATTATAGTAGAGGAAAACCAGTGATCGTGCTCTGATATCATAAAAGATTTATCTATTAATAAGGACGTTTAAGATTAAGGACGTCCAAGACCGAAGACTAGTTGATGAAACATACAAGTTCTGTTGAAGATTGAAATCAAGACAAGATCATAACTAAGTATTATGTATTCAGAAATAGTTTTGCATTATATTAGAAATGGCTTGGTGAAGAGGTACATATATAGGTGGAAGATAGGTGAATCCCAACTAGACCATGCATGTGGGACTAACTTCCCAAAAAAAGGTAGAATAAAAGCAACAAGTCAACATTCTCATACATGTGAGATAAACTTCTCCAATATACACAAAAAGCACACACCTAAATAAGATAAACAAAAGTGTAGGATAACTCTACACACCAACATCTTCTATTACAAATAATCCCACAAAATGTTGATCTTTATGGCTTCCCAATGCCAATGTTATTAATTTACTAATAACTCAAATAAGTTTATTTGCAAATGTAAATCCACATATAAATATCAAATATTTTTTTGTAGGAAAGGTATTCTCTTGTTTGCCTCATATAAACACAATAATGTATGCTAAATATGGTAGCAATATCATATAAGTATGATAACAATTGCAATACAACTAAGTGAATATAAAATTTTCTATTTGTAAGTATTAACACCCATAGTATATTCTAAGGCATTCAAAATTCATATAATTATCTTTTGTTAATGAAAATAAATTGGCACACATTAACTTTAACACTTTGACAAGGTTATTCTTAAAGAGTGAGAGAAAATCTAAAACTTATAATTTGTATCTTTACCATACATTGCATTGACAAAGTGATATAAGGATGCTAATGAAATTTTTTAAATGCTGGCTAATATTAAGATACTGAGTTCTTATCTCCTTAAATTCTTATCTTTACTATAATTCTAAAATTAAATAAATTATTTGAATGATAGCAATCCAACTAGGTATAACATGGAACACCTCACATCACATGCATTTTACTTATCATAATTAAAAAATATGCATCTTACTTATCGTAGTTAAAAAATATGTAAACAAAACTCCAACTTTACCCCCTAAACATGGTAAATCATATACACTAAAACATTAAAGACATGCACTTATATGATTTGCATATATAGATAATTAAGTAAATCTAAAAAACTATGACAATAATTCAATCCTAAAAGGAATCTCATATACAATTAATCACATTGCATAATTGGAATTCCATGAGAGCTAAGTTCTAAGCATAGTTAGGTCTACAGAGTTCTCAAATAATTTTTTTAAAGAGACCTTATAAAATAACAAACGTTGACATAATTCAATCTTTTTCGAGTGCTCAAAATCAATGACTAAAATAGGGGTCAAAATTCTTAGATCGCTCAAATTATTTTATAGGATAAGCTTATGTATATTGGTGTTAAAATTCATTACCATTTAAAAACTTCTATAACATTATAGTTTCCCTCAAGCACTCAAAAGTATAGTCGACATAACACAACCCAAATGTATTACATCATATCCAAACTACTCCAAGTCCTTAAATATAACAATAACATAGTCACTCACTCTAAAATTTTTATGTGAAGGGTATCCTCAATGCTTAAGGTCATTCATATTATGTTTATCAATACTAAATATATTTTCAAAGGTCTTATAAAATGTAAAATAAAATTGCTACAAATTCAATATCACACAATCAACTAAACTACGTAAGCATGCAAGGTAAAAGCAATCATTTAATGTATTGTCATATATGGAACATGGCATTTTGAAATCATGCAATTAGATCAACATTGACCACAGTTAAGATAAGATACAATAGAACCCCCCTCAATTCTATTTTTTATTTACAAAACTCCAACTCTACCCCTAAAACATGGTAAATCATATATACTAAAATTTTAAGGATTTGCACTACTATAATGAACATATACCAATAATTAAATAAATATAAAAAAACATAATAATAATTCAAACCTTAAATCATTCTCATGTATGAGTAATTATGTTGCATAATTGGAATTCCATGAGACCTAAGTTCTAAGCATAGTCAAGCCTACCAAGTTCTCAAATCAAAAGTTTAGAGAGGCCTTACTAATTAATAAACAACATTGGCATAATTCAGTATTTTTTAGTGTTCAAAATTAATGAATAAAACAAGGGTCAAATTTCTCAAATCATTCAAATTATTTTATAACATAACCCTGATTATATTAGTGTTAAATTATTTTATAATATTATTTCTTCTTTCAATCACTCAAAAATACATTCAACATAATACAACCCAAATGTATTACATCAATTTCAAAATACTCTGAGTCCTTAAATATACCACTAACATAGTCACTCATTCTAAAATTTTTATGTGAAGTGTACCTCTAATGTGTAAGGCCATTAATAGTAGGATTATCAATATTAAATATTATTTCAAATGGATTACAAAATGAAAAATAAACCTGCTACAAACTCAATATCACATAATCAACTAAACTACTTAAGTATGCAAGGTAAGGACAATCATTTAATATATATTGTTCTATAGGGAAAAAGTTAGTTTGAACTCACGTAATTAGATCAACATTGACCATAACTAGGATAAGGTACAATGGAACCCCCCTCAATGATATTTTTTATGTACACAAATACAACTCTACCCCCAAAACATAGTAAATCATATACATTAAAACATTAAGGATGTGTACTTATATTATGAACATATATACCAATAAGTTAGTAAATAGAAAAAACATAACAAAAATTCAAATATTAAAGTAAGATCATGTATGCATAATCATGTTGCATAATTGGAATTTCATGAGACCTACATTCTAAACATAGTTAGGCCTACAAGGTTCTCAAATAAAAAGTTTAGAGAGGCATTACCAAAGAACAAAAAAAATTTAATTGTAGTTCAATCTTATATGAGTGTTCAAAATTAATGAATAAAATAGGGGTCAAAATTCTCAAATCATTCAAATTAGTTTATGGCATAAGCTTGAGTATAGTGGTGTTAGACTTCAAAAATTTATTACAATATACTATATTATATAACATTATATATTTCATCAAGCACTTAACAATATAGTCTACATAACACAACCCAAATGTCTTACATGAAATCCAAACTACCCTGAGTCCTTAAATATAACACGAACATAGTCACTCATTCTGAATTTTTTATGTGAAGGATATCCCCAATTCTTAAGGCTATTCCTAGTAGGATTATCAATACTAAATATTATTTCAAACAACTTACAAATTTTAAAGTAAACATCTTACATGCATCATTATGCCATCAAGGGTTCGTAAACATATCAAGATAATACAACAATGTCATACTAATATTGTTCAAAGTCCTAAAAACATAATAGTATAATGTTATCTTCATCCATTACTTATAAATTGATATGAATTTAATATTAATAGTATAAAGTAAAGTTAATACCATTAATATCCCACAAACTCATCAATAGATAAAATTAGAACCTTTATATTCTATATCAAACCCAACAACAAGGTTACAATTATGTGAATTTCAACTCTTGCATAGAGTGAAATAATTGAGTTTAAGATATCTTTACATATATACCAAGTAAAAACTAAACATAATATTAAAATGATGAACCTAAGTATTCATTATAATTATAAAATGTTATCTATAATATTATTTTATGCATAGATCCCAAGATAAATTAATATGCATGTAGAATATAGGAATAATGAAATTTCAATAGTCATATTACTACCGCCTTGAAGGTCTACTTATAAAGTTAATGAACTAGTGTGTATGCTACTATGAACTAGTGTACCAAGTATCTTCATGAAATAATTATTTCAATCAAGGGGGAGAGATGGAAGATCAACAATGTACAATATTTCAAAAAATGATAATCAACCCTAATAATATATCAAAAATTCATTCTTGTGAACTAATATAACAAATGTCTCCATTTTTTTCAAATATCATTAACCAGGGTTATCACTGTGGAGACCTAACTTTATTAAGGGAAACAATGTGACATTTGAAACCTCAAATGACTAATTTTTATACTTAATGCAATCTCTAATTTTTTTTATCATTACTTGTAAGGTCTAGTCTTGATAAACATTTTGATATTGAATTACTATGATTTCAATTTTCTTATCCTCTGGTATATTTTCAAGGTATCCATAGCTATAACCCTAATGGATAATTATAGAAGCCTTACAGAATATTCAACTAATAATGGTGAAATCCCTAAAAATTATAGGATGTTAGGAGCGATTGGAGAAACATTTAAGGAAGTGGACTAATTTTCATACCTAAAATTTCCATGGTGTTTAAGATAAGGCTTTTGACTGCATAACTACAATTTGGATGTGGAATGATTAAATAAAAACTTTGTTTACATTGATTTATAGTTAAATTTTAATTTCATGTGATGAGAGAATGGTTTATTATTTTTTATCCCCATGGTTAAATATGTATCCATGCTTATATGAAGTATAAAAATTAACTTATGCTTGTCAACCAAAATCATACCTAAGTATGCTTCAACATATACATACTCAAATTTTGGATTCCATTTGTATTCCTTTGGACATCCTCATTATGCTCCAAGGATCCTATTTTAGAACATGGTGGGAGGGAATGAACATTGGTGTGACATTAAAATTAAATTTATCAGAGGTGTTGAGCTAAGGGGTTTTAAGAAAACCCATTTTATGATCATCCTTTGAAAACCACATTTCTTGAGGCATTTTGTTAACATTCCACATGCCAATTAGGTCTAGTTTAGATAGGAATATTTATTAATCATAATAAGTTAAGGGGAATTTTAGTAGAATTAATTTAGAATTAATTTGTGAGTGTTGGGGCATAAATGATTATAATTATCAAAATGCCTAACTAGAAGCAAATTTTTAAACTCTTCCCAAATCAACCAAATCAGCCAAATCAGTTAAAGCCTTATGAATTAATTTGAGTTTCCTTTAGGTATAAGGGGAATTTTAGAATAGGGTTTGAAATTCAATAAAACCATGAAATCAAAATGATAAAACTAGTCCCTTGAAGGTCTGCATTTACAACACAAGTTTATTTGTAGTAGGCAAAAAAACTTACCTAGTAAAGTATTCAAATTAGGAAGGGTCAATGGTGTGCTTGGTGCGTAGTATGGAAACACAAATATCATTTCACATATCTATGATGAAATACCTTAGTCATAAGTTGATGGACCCAGAACAAGGGAGGGGACATAGAACTCATGAAGGGGTGCAAGATTTTAAGATAATAATACAATACATAGTGAAGATGTTGTAGGGTCAATGAAGCTAGTAGCTAAGATAAATGATAGTGGTTAAGGGAATTGAAGACCAATCAAGAATCAATGTCTAGGATGGCAGTCCATGCTGAACACACTGGCTAGTTATAATCAATACTCTAAATAAGTTTTAGATGAGGTACACGGTAAATGAACACTTGTTTGTTATCATTATCTTAATGAATTTTCAACTCTCTTTCCATGTAATTAAGATTGAGGTTGGTGTTTACACCTTACTACTTACATTGATGCATGATGTACACTTAGTTTTGACTTACAAACATGACATCCACAATAGATTTGGAATCAAGGAGTTATTATGATAATGAAATTATCAACCAGTCAAGTGATATATCACTGACTAGGAGTTAGATATGTTGTCAAATATATTAGAGGTGATTGAAAAAATTGGAAATATTTTAGTGTTTAGGGTAGATAATCTATGCTTTTCAAGTATGTATCTTAGGTTGGCAGAATGTACTTTAATATTATGATTATAAGGGAGATTACATTTATTATTTCAATGTTTAGGCCAAAATTAACTGGATAATGTCTTGAGGATAGGTGTGACTTTAAAATTTGTTAAAAATAATAATTCGGTGACATGTACCTCAACTTGTGAACAAACAAGGTTGTCATTCAAATATCCTAAAAGATGTATCCAATAATAAGTGTTCTTATAGTGTGGTTGAGAGTTCATATATAAGTAGATATAATGCATTATTTTAGTGCTTGGGCTAAAATTAAGTGGATTATGTCTCAAGGATAGGTGTGATTTGAAAATTTATTAAAAAAGACAATTCAGCAACACCTAACTCAACTTGTAAACAAAGTTGTCATTCAAAGATCTTAAAATATGACTCCAAGAATGAGTGTTCTTCTAGTGTGGTTGAGAGTTCAAATCTAAGTACAGATTGTGTATCATTTCAATTCTTAGGCCAAAAGTAAGTGCATGATGTCTTAAGGATAGGTACTATTTGAACTTGTGTTAAATATTAAAATTATGTGACATGTACCTAGACTTATGGAAAAATGAGGTAATCATTCAAAGATCCTAAAGGATGACTCCAATAATGAATGTTTTTCTAGTGTGCTTGAGAGTTCAGATAAATATTAATCAATTGAAAATTCAAGTAAAACAATAGATGAGATCACTGAAAGATTGAAAGAGCTTTTTCTATTTCCAAATTTAGAGCATAGGCATTGACATGTGTTGTGAAATGTAATTTATCCCACACTAAAAATAGGAATGCATGTGCTAAGTTGTTCAATCTTTACTAAAACTAGAAGTCTATTATTCTAATTTTAGAATGTTTTCTTTTTGTTTATGCCTATATTATCAGGCTTATTATAAACCATTATGCAAGCAATATAAGTGTAGTAACATTGTGCTCTATAATCTAGTGTTTTATCCTACAATTTGGTATCATATCTAAAGGCCAAGAGATCAAATAGAACATGGGAAGAAGTAGCTTAACAACTAACATTGAAAAATAAGCAAGTGTAACCAAGTCCAGTCAGTAGTAGAATCACTAAGGAAAGTGCATAAATGGTCGATGAAGAGTCTTTGTAAAAGCTCAATTAGAGGGAGATTATAAGAGAAGTGTAGTCAATATCAAGTGAAAGAGATGTTGTAGCTAGTAGGAGTAGCGTGCAAGTATAGATAATGGGAAATAATTATTGAAGAATTGAAAGGCCACATTAGGTAGATTGTGAGAAAGGAGATGTTAGAAGGAACAACATATAAGACATACAAAAGAAAGAAAGATATAGATCACTATTTTTATTTTTCTATAAGTAGCACAATCCACAAAGAAGGAGAATGATTATAATAAAAAAAAAAAGTGGATCATGCCTAAAAAAGGAGAACACAAGCCATCAATAAAATCTTGTAAGGAGAGCCTATAGATCTAAGTTGAAGCATAAAAAATCAGAAGGTGCTCATGGAAATCCATAAAGGAAGCATTTAGTTTGATATAGGGAAAGTAATAGATTGATATGATCTATTATTTTCAGATTAATATGAGTTTGATATCTATAGATCACTATTTATAATAGTAGATAAAGACAAAGAGTAAAATCGAGGAGTAAAGTGGACCAGATCCACAACATGGCCAAATTAGATGGTAAAAATTGGTAGCATCCATCTACATTTGATGGAAAATATTATGATATTTGGGAAAATAAGATGAGGATAATTTTGGTGACAAATGATCTATTAGAGTGTGTGATAACTAGCTTCATAGATGTGACCAATCAAACAATGTACAATGCATTAAAAAATATCCATAAGACTCAATTAAAGGAGGATCAGAGGAAGGATGTGAAAGCATTGAATCTGATAGAGATGATAGTGGCAAAAGTCATATATCTAAGAATTGTAGGAAAAAATTATGCAAACAAAGCATGGGATAAGGTATAGTTAGTAAAAATACAAATTCTTAGAAGATAATTTGAAATATTGTAAACAAATGCAAATGAGTCTATTTTTGAGTTTCATACTAGAATCTCTAGCTTAACAAATTAGTTAAGAGTTAATAGTGAAACAATAAATGATCAAAAGATTATTGAAAATATCCTTATGAGTTTGTTAATGAGATATGATCCAGTTTTTATAGTTATTGAGGAGGCTAAAACCCTCTAAAGGATGACAATGGATGAATTGATGGATTCTCTTTAAACCCATGAGCACAGGTTAAATAGATCCAAACCTTCTTCCCTAGATCAAGCCTTCAAGGCTCAGTCTAGTTTTAGAGGTAGAGGAGATGAAGATAAAATGGAGGAAGAATCTTTATAGGTACATTAATAGGAAGGATCTACTATGAAAGATCAATTTCAAATAGTCAAGAAGGAGCAAGAAACTCCCAACTAAATTTTGGAGATAAGAAAAAGAGTATTACTTCAATTTAAAGGTATGGTAAAAATAATATTCAGTGTTATTATTGTCATATGTATGGTCACTTTTCCAGTATATGTAAAAAGAGGAAATATAACCAATCAAGATAAAATGCACATGTGGCCACTAAGAATGTAAGTGAACCTAAACATTTGCCAAACATGTTCATTGTATGAAATGTATTTGAATAGAGTAGTGCTGAGATATGGTATTTAGATAGTGCATGTAATAACCACATGAGTGGTAATGAGAATATATTTTCCTTTATTGATAAGAAAATTTAATTATATATTAAGATGGGGAATAATTAAGGAGTTCCTATTTTTGGCAGAGAAACTACCGTTATCTACCCCAAGTAAGGTGAGAGGAGAGCAATCTAGGATGTCTATTATGATAGAAATTTGAAACATAATCTATTGAGTATTGTATTAGAAATAAACCACACCCAAAAAAATGATGGGATGGCCATAAAGCTCCATTATCTCAAGAAATGGATAATTCTAACAATAAATGGAAGGTTCTAGGTTCAAGTCCTAAGCGGTCCATATGAGTTGTAGCTCAACATGTGATATCAAAGCCAAGCTAGGAGCCCCAAGCACCTGTAGTGTGACTTAAGGTGGGGGTGTTGGAAATAAGACACACATAGACTAATGATGTGATATCCATACATGAGCCAGTAGATTAGGTGTTAAAGCACTCCAAAAACAAATGAAAGGTCCTAGGTTCAAGTCCTAACTAGTCCATATGAGCTATAGCTCAACATATTGGATAGTTGGTCCAAAAGGGATATAGAGTTTTGATGGAGAATGGAGAGTGAAAAATATTTGACAAAGAAGGAAGAAATATAATTATATCTATAGTTCAAATGATAAGGAACTAAATGTTTCCTCTCAAGATGTAAATTGATTCTCTCAAAAGTACATCAGGCAACCTTCAAGACCGTCATGAAAGACACATCTAGACTCTAGCATTTGAGGTATGGGAATTTAAGATTTTTTGGATTAGATATTCAATCTCAGAATAATATGGTTATATGTATACCAAGGATATTATAACCTGAAATAAATATGAGTCATGCATACAAGGGAAAAAACATAGGCAACCTTTTCAATCAGGGATGTCTAGAAGGGTAAAAGCACCTTTGGAATTGGTGCACTCAGATTTGTGTGGCCTAATGAAAAATATCACCCACTCTATGAATACATATTTTTTAACTTTAATATATGATTATAGCATGGAATTGGTGCACTCAGATTTGTGTGGCCTAATGAAAAATATCACCCACTCTATGAATACATATTTTTTAACTTTAATATATGATTATAGCAATAAAATTTGGATTTATTTCCTAATGAATAAGTCTGAGACTTTTGAAAAGTTTAGATGGTTTAAGACATTAGTTGAAAAATAGAGTGGATATTTCATCAAGGACCCGAGATTAGATAGATGGGGAGAGCATGTTTCTAATGAATTCTTAAATTTTTACAATAATGAAGGAATTGAAAATTAGTTCATAGCTAGATACACTCCACAACAAAATGGAGTGGCAGAAAGGAAAAATAAGACCATCCAAGAGATGGTCAAAAGCATGTTGAAATCCAAGGGACATTCAAAATAATATTGGGGTGAAGATGTAGCAACAATAGTGTTTTTTTTTAATAGGTGTCCTACTAAGGATATTCAATATATGACTTCATAAGAAGCATGGATAAACAAAAGGAACAGTGTTGAGCATATAAGAATATTTGGGTGTGTGGCATATGCACATGTGCCAAAAAGGAGGCATAAATTTTACGATAAAGGAGAAAAGTGTATCTTTGTTGGATATTATGAAGACCCTAAAGCATAAAAATTATTTAACCCTATTAAAAATAAGTTTTTGATTAGCAAGGATGTCAAATTCATTGAAAATGAATCATGGGATAACACTACTGACACTGCATCGGGTATCTTATAATAAATACTCATAGATTATGGAAATGAAGATACTCAAATTGAAGAAGTCACAAATCACAAGGTGAACCATCAACAACACCTCCATCACCTTCACAACATACTCCCCAATCAATCAACTCTAGTAGCAGTTTATATCTAACTCTTATGCCTAGAAAGATAAGGATCTTGAGGGAGATCTATAATGATTCAAGGTATGATGATGAAAAATTAAATTTTGATTTATTTTCTCTAGATGAACCTACATGTTTTAAAGAAGTAGTGAAAGAAGATGAATGGTGTAAATCCATGAATGAGGAAACAAATGCTATATAAAGAAATAGAACATGGGAGTTAACTAATTTACCTAAAGGTAAAAAAGTGATTGGAGTGAAGTGGGCCTATAAGGCCATGAGCAAAACATAAGGCAAAATTGATAGGTGAAAAACAAGATTGGTTGTTAAGGGATACAAATAACAACCTAGTAGAGATTATGATGACACTTATGATCC
>JARHVA010002407.1:1147500-1427500 GCA_037957365.1 Torreya grandis
TATATATAAAATATTAATATTATATAGCTAAGAGTATTTAGAGCAAATGTAAAATATCATTTAATAAAGCAAGTGTTTTTCAAATAAACATGATATAAACTATTTTAAACAATAGAAACTATCATTGTCAACAATATAAACTTAGACAAATCATCATTTTTGTGGTTGAGACTCTCCTCCCCTAGCTGCTTGCTATCCCCACCCATGGAAACCCCTATGTCTGGACCTACTAGTGAATCCTCCATTATCACTCCCTCCTTCTGAAGATCCTCTGCAATAGAATTCATTTGTGCAAGAATCACCCTCTCCTCATTCGTTGCATCTCTTGTTGAAAGAATTGTAGGATAAAAATCTATTTTTTGCTTCAATAAAATGTTAGGATCCATACCATGTTCTTTAATTATCTTCTTCAATGTGTTGTTCTGTTTATTTAACATAACCAACTTTTCCTTCAATGCAATTGCTAAAGAGATACTTTTGTGGGCATTTTTCAAATGCACATTAAGAGGATGTGATTCTTGATTAAAATTTTCATATTTTCCCTGTAAACAACAAATAATAGATGTGTCAAGCACATACAAAGTTATTATAATAATCAAAATACACGTTACAGATAAAGAAAACTTACCACTACTTTATCTTTTTCTGCTTTGGCAATGGTAACAAGGTTGATATATTTAGCCCATTTATTAAAATATGCTTGGGGATTTTCATTTAAATTTTCCAATCTATTTATCATAATGTTTAAAATTCTATCATTAAAGATATTGTCCACAAAGATCAATCTAGATTACACTTTCTAGAATAAAGTGTTAATCTTTGAGGGTTCATTTTGAACATGAGAAAATAAATTCACTCTTTGAGAGTGGTTATGATAATGGTTGTTGATTTATTTGATAACAAATTTTGACCTTATCTCCCATTTTTTTAGATCATTAACTTCACCAATAACACCATCCTTCAAATTTGCAAGAAAATTTTCTAAAATTAGATTGTCTAATGAAAAACTAGTAAGGGAATCCTTAGAAACATTTACATTATTTGTGTGGGGTGGGGAAGATCTAGATGGGGAAGAGGGAGCCATAGGAGGATATTATGAAGGCATATTAGGAACTTGAATAAATTCATGTGGATTGAATCCACCAATAACTGGGGGTCCGCTTTCAATGCTAAGAAACTCCTCATCTAAATCAATCTGCTACAAACATGTAAGACTAGATGTATTCAAAAGGCCACCAACAGAGAAATTTGGGAAATCAAAAATCTGTAGCATGCCTTGACTTTGTGTAGAGAGGGAGATGTTCTTCCTTATTCTCTAAATTTAGATGGCTGGTGGGGGTGGTGGCATACTTCGAGGTCTCTTAATAGATGTTGGGTGGACTAAAAAAAATTTTTTATTCAAAAATGATAAATTCAAAAACATAAAGTCAAATTAAATTCAAATTGAATCTGTTAATGTTATTACCTATAGGCCGATTGCATCATCTATTCTGATTGTCCTTTTCAGAGTTATATCTTCCCCTCTTGGCATCCTTGTAGAATTTGGCTATTACCATCTCAATGCGCATGTGGGAGAGACATTGGTGGTTTCAAAAGTGGTTATAAAATGAGTAATTTATGTATTTAATTAACTAAAAAATTATAACAAACTTCAAATCAAAAAGAAAGTTGTAATGGCAAAATTGATGGTGTTGTGTGGAAGAATCCTCAACAACAATGATACGAGAGTCAAATGAAAAAACAAAAACAAACCAATATGAATATTATTTTTTTCTATTTAATAAAATAAGAAAAAGACATTAAAGGAAAATTGGGGGAACCTGGAAGTGGAGATGAAATAGAATTAGTTCTTGGGCATTTTACAATTCAAAAAGAATTGAAGGAAGACTCTATGGATTGGGTATCTCTAGAGCCCTCTGGAGCATGTTGACCTCTAATTGTAGCTTGTTTTCTTGTGTCAAAGACATGCACTCTTGCTTGTAATAAACAATAGACTAAAAAATATTAAAATTTGAAATATATATATGAAAAAAATGAGACTTGGGAAAACTAAACTTACCTCCTATTCCTCAATAGACAAAAGATTATCTTTCTTTTTTGGATGAAGGGTAGTGGGAATAGTAGTATTTTGGATTTCATATAGTGCCTCAAAGTATAAGGCTAGAATGTAGTTAGAATAGGAAATTATGCAAGTGTCCTTTGAGAAAGCAAAATTCAATTCTACCCTAATCATGTTGGAAATAATGGTTCACTAGTCACAAATAACACCTGAGAGAGAACAAAGAATATAATAAACAACCCAAAAGGGAATGCCCAATGGTCTTCTGCAACACAATTCTTGCTTGAAAGAAATGGACAATAGATTTGAGAAATGAATTGGTGATATTCTCTATAGGGATCCCCCTTTGATTTTTACTAGTTGTAATCAAAATAGAAGTAAAACATGTAATTAAATTAGGATACCAAACTATTTATAATAAATGATTCAATTATAATTAAGAAATGTCAATTTTATTAATAAATTCAACACTTACTAGTAGGGTCAATGGACACTTTATAGATCGACTCCAAATAATTTTTATCATCATCAGATAACACAACCTTGGTGCTAACATGACTTGGATTACAATGTGGAAGACCTATTAAATTGTGTATATCCAATGGAGATGTGTCAAAATATATGGTTTTGTTGTTAAACTAAACTTAGAAATGGCTATTTCTATGGTTAAAACACCCAACTAGAGAGCACAATAGGTTGTTATTGACAGACATATTGTATTGTGGCATTTATACTAAGCCTCTAAATTGGAATTGATTGATCCACTCAACAAAGGATTTGGGCTCATCTAACATGTAGAGGAAATCCAAACACAAAATATTTTTGAAAACACATCTCTAGATCCCCCTGGTTGACTCTGTGTTTTTGTGGATGTGGAAGCCATTGGAAGCAGGTAAGTGGAAGTAGTAGGTTGAATTGGAAGTAGGAAGGTTGAGGTGGAAGTTGGTAGGATGATAAAAAGTTTAAGAAAAGTGTTAAATGAGGTTGTTGTAGCATTATTCATAAGCAAGGTAGGGAACTAGAGCAACTGGTTGGCATCACTAGGGACTAGTAACAACATGATGTCATGTGGCATCATGCACCTAGGTGGTAACACTGTTGGCACACAATAACATGGTACTACATAACAACATATTACCATGTAATAGTATAATTCCACACAATACCATTCTATCACATGATAGTATGGTGTCACATGATAACATGGTATCACGTGACAACATAGTGCTACATGATAACATGGTGTCATGTGATAGCATGGTGTTATATGATAGCATGGTGCCATGTGATAGCATGGTGTCATGTGATAGCATAATATCATGTGACACCATGTTATCACATGAAACTATGCTATCACATAGCATTATGTTATTGCATGACACCGTGCTATTGTGTGACAACAATGTTACCACCTAATAGCATACTGATACCTAACAATATAATGAAACCTGAGAGTGGAATGCCATCTTGGCCTTTTCAGTGTTATGACACTACCAAAAAACAAACGGTGATTTTCCACATGCTTCACACTTTCTAATTCACCAATGGAGCAAATCTGATTCACCTAAACAAACTAAGAGGGTTTCAGTAAAGGCCTCTTAAAGTGAAGCCCAATTTATAGTTCAAATGATAAAGATCTAAATGTTTTCCCTTAAGATTTAATATGATTTTTCTACATAGTTTGCAATTGTTCCTTCTAAGCACATGAAGATTAAAATATTACCACAATAGGAAGCCTTCAAGATAGTGATCAAAGACCCATACATACTCTTATATTTAAGCTATAACATTTAAGTTATTATGTATTAAATATCTTATCCAATAAAAATATGGTCATGGGACTACCAACAATATTAAAACCTAATAGAAAATATGAGGCATGTATCTTAGGAAAATAATATAGGAAACTCTTTCAATCAGGATGTTTAGGAGGGAAAAAACACCATTGGAGTTGGTGCACTCAAATTTATGTTCCCAATGAAAACTTTCACCCATTTCAAGAATGGATACTTCATGAATTTCATAGATGATTACAACAAGAAGACTTGGATTTATTTCTTGAAACATGAATCTAAATACTTCATGAAATTCAATTGGTTCAAGACCTTGATTGATAAAAAAATGGTCACTTCATCAAAGTCTTGAGAACTTAAAGAGGGGGATAGTATGTATCTAATTAATTTATGATTTTTTGCAAGAATGAAGGCATTGAAAAGCAATCCATTTCTAGGTACACTCCACAACAAAACAAAGTGGATAAAAGGAAGAATAGAACTGTCCAGGAGATGCTACAAACATGTTGAAGGCCCATGAACTTTCAAATGAATTTTAGGGCGAGGATGTAACAATAAAAATATACTTGTTAAACAAATGTCCCACAAAGGATGTATGAGTCAAGATTCCATAATAAGTATTGAAAAACAACAAATACAGTGTGGAACACCTAATAATCTCTGGGTATGTGGCATATGCATTTTTCCAAAAGGAGAAGAAGCATATATTTGATGATAAAGGAGAAAAGTGCATCTTCATTGGTTATAATGAAGAGTCTAAAGTACATATAATGTATAATTATCTTACCAAGAAGATTATGATCAATAGGAATGTTGAATTTGTTGATAATGAATCATGGGATGACATTATTGGCACTACCTTAGGTATCTCAATAACAATAACCATAGATGATGTAGAAGGTAGAAATGAAGAGATAACTTCCACTGATAAGGCTAACCTAGTTATTTATTAGCAAGTTGAACCTTTGGTAGCACTTCTATCTACATCAATTTTACAACATTCTCTTCAATCAAGAAGCTCTAACAACATTTCAAATCCAATCATTTCTTCTCTAATTTCAAGAAAGAAAAGGAGCTTGAGGGATATTTATGATAATACAAGGTATGATGATCTTGATGAAAATTTGAAGTTTGTTTTATTTTCTCAAAGTGATCTTGCATGTTTTGAGGAAGCAATGAATGAAAAGAAATGGTGTAAGGCCATGAATGAGGAAATAAATGCAATAGAATAAATAAAACATGGGAGCTAGCTGAAATACCTAAGGCTGAGAAAGTGATCAGAGTTAAGTGGGTTTATAAGACCAAGAACACTATAGAATATAAAATTATGAGGCATAAATCAAGGTTGGTTGTTAAGGGATATAAATGACAGCCTGAAAGAGATTATGATGAGACATATGATCCCATTTTAAGAATGGAAACCATGTTGGTTGTCATAGCAATTGTTTCCCAACACAACTAGAAGATATATCAAATAGATGTGAATTCTACCTTCCTAAATGGAGTGTTGAAAGAAAAGGTATATGTTGATCAACCACCTAGGTAAGGAATCCTAGGACAAGAAGATAAGATGCAGAGGCTAAAGAAAGTACTCTATGGGTTTAAGCAAACACCAAGGGCATTGTACAACATAATTGATTCATATTTGTTTAGCAATGCCTTCAAAAAAAGTGGAAGTGAACCCACACTTTACATCAAGGCAAGCCATGGTAAGATCTCAATTGTTGTACTATAAGTAGATGATCTAATTTTTATAGGAAATAATGATCTCTTCATTGCTGAATTCAAAGAAGTGATGAAAAGATAATTTAAAATGATAGACTTAGGTTTTTTAAAGTATCTGCTTAGCATAGAAGTACAACAAATAGATCATAGCATATTCATCTCTCAATCCAAGTATTCCACACAAATTTCGAAGAGATTTAACAAACCTACACCAACACCAACAACCATAGGTCTGAAATTGAGTAAAGAATATTGAAGCAACATGAAGTGAATAGAACCTTATACACTTGAGCATGGTTGAGATTTTAATGTAATTAAAAACTTCTAGGCCTAATATAATGTATATAGTAAACCTGATTTCTAGATTCATGGAGACACCTAAGGATACACACTAGAAAACATTCAAAAGAATCTTGAGATATAGATCAATGGCACCAAGAACTATGACATATTGTATACTGCATTGAGTGAATTTGAATTGATTTGATATATACACAATGATTAGGTAGGTAGTATAGATGATAGGAAGAGCACATCAGAATGTCTGTTTAATATGGATTCCAAAGCCATTTCATGAGAATCCAATAAACAACCCATTGTATCTCTCTTCATAACAGAAGCTAAGTATATTGCAGCAAATGCAACTGCATGTCAGGATATTTACCTTAGAAGAATCCTAACTAACTTGAATGAGAAACAAGGAGATGGTGCAGCAAATGCAACTGCATGTCAGGATATTTACCTTAGAAGAATCCTAACTAACTTGAATGAGAAACAAGGAGATGGTACAAAAATATAGTGACAGTATATCCTTGATAGACATGATGAAGAATCTAGGTTTCCATGTATGGAGCAAACATATTTAGATTTGTTATCATTTTGTAAGGGAGGTGATAGAACATGGAGTGACTAAACATCAGTTTTGCAGGCCCAAATAGCAGCTCACTTATAGTTTTACCAAGCTACTATTAAAAAAAATTTGGAACACCTAAGAGACATTTTAGGTATTATAGGTGTAGTGGCAATAGTTCCAAAGATCACCGGTCAACTCCTGAGATGAACAAGACAACTCCTATAATACCCCAATACAACTCTTATAATACCCCCTGATGCATATGATGGTTATATATGAATGCTTTGAGGCTTAAGATTAAGGCGAGTGTTAGAGTTTTTGTTTAATCTTGATCTATGCATTTTTATTTTTTGTTTGTATTATATTTCCTTGGGATCGAGAGAACCTCTTGAGCTACTGTTCCCCTACAAACTTTAATGTTGATTGGTTGGAAAGTCCACACAGGACAAAATTAGATTTTTATTGTGCTACAGTATATTGGTTATCAGTCTTGTCTTTGTTGTTGTTAGCTTAAGTGGGTAATAGAGAAGAGAACAAGTCTTTTGGGAATAGTAGATGTTGGATAATAGAAGATGCTAACAACAGCTACAAGAGAAGAAGAAGAGAGAAAAAAAAGAACGAACTTGAAGTAGCAGGGGGTTTAGAAATAACAAAAACAAATTTTTTGGCATGAGAAGAAAGAAGGCAGTAGCTGAAATAAGGCACCAATTGAAGGAAAGTACATAACAACAGTCTTAGAGAAAAATAGACGAAAAACTCTGATCTTTTTTCTGTAAACACAATATATTAAGCAAGCTGTGCATTTTTGTAAACTGAAAATGCAACTTGAATATTAATATATGAACCTTGTTTTTAGTAGTAGTTCTACCTACATTCCCCTTCTATTCTCTTTTGTGTTTGTATTTGTTTGTGTTCTTTTGCCAACACAATTTGGTATCAATTTTATTCCCATTTGATTTATTTTTAAAAAAATGGTATCAGATCTTATTGTTCTCAAAAAAAATTCTGACACTGCTCCTCTAAAACTAAGAAACACATGAAACTTGTTTTGCCTGTGGAAAGGGACGGTGGTGTTGGTAGCCTCATAATGATTGAAACTCTCCATCTAACCATTCAAATTGATATAATATGCTACAGAACAGGCAAGAAAATATTTTGGAGGAAGATGCAAAACTGAATGCTATTAAATTGAATGAACATGGAAATATATAACCGGGTAGCTAATGACAGAAAAACCATTAAAAAGGATAAGTGAAATTTTAAAAAATGTGAAAAAATTAAAAACGATATACATCCAAGAAAATCTGTACAAATAAATAATTCTTCCGATGTTTTAATGATTTCATTATATCTAATTTGCTACTCAGTTTTGAAAAAGAAACATGATGAATAAAATAAAAAATTCTCCGGGTACATAGTATTCTACAAACAATATTTCTGAATTAATATTGGTCAAGATAAAAGATCTTTAAAAAAAAAAAAGAGCCAAGTATCTTTGATCTTCATAAGTCATAATAGTTTGATGAGAATTATATGAGTATAAAAATGTAAAAGAATCACCTCTAATATCATGATAAGAAGAATGCCTACTTACAAAATGATCTTTGGTTTTAGGTTTTATAAAATACATATAATAAGGATAGTAGACCTGGGAAATATTGTAATATGTAGAATTAGTATGGAAAAACTTTAAATTGTGTCTATAAAACCTTTTAAAATAAATGGAACGTGGTGAAGTATTCTATAATTTGGATGAGCCCATCTTTAAAGTGAAAATATATATTATAGTGATTTTGAAATTTTAAAGAAAAAGATCTCCAAAATTTTAATCATTTAAATTGAGGTTAGATTCTATAAATCTCAAATTTAATATTTTTTGTTTATTTCTCTTTTAAATACATTTGATATATTAATTTAAAAAAATATACTGTCTATTCATATCAATATTTACAAAACATAATAAAGAAGTCTTTACATATCAACTAGAGTTGATTCTACTATATACCAGCGATACCCTTTAATTAGTGCAAGTGTGGCCCAAAAAATAACTTCCAGGTATAAATCCTATTTAAGAATCTAAAATACATTAACATTAATACAACCTATCGGTTTACCCCTTATGATTAGTAGTTGTATCATTGATACAAATTTAATATCAACCATAATAAGACGATTGCATAATAAGAGTAAACAATTATTATTATTTTTAAGATAAAAAAATTATTTTATATTGATATTTGGTGAATAAACACACAAGGTTTAATTCTTGTATATTTTATAATAATAAATGTTTTGAATATATAAAGATTCCATGGATGAGTGCGAATGGGATATCTAGGAGAAAATATTCTGCTTACAAAATATAGGGCAGTCACACCAATCTGAAATCGATGAAAAGGGGAATTATTTCTTGTTAGCAGAAGGATTTACTCTAGCTAAAAACATAGATGCTCTCTATTGTGGAATTAGAAAGAGCCTACTCAGGGTCTTTCTCATCCTAGTCTACAATGCAATTACTAGTTCAGATGCCAATCACTAGAATTTCAAAGTTGGTTGTATCGTCCTTAGAATTTGGAAAGTTTGTTCCCTTGCAATAAATTGAGAAATATGTATCGGAATATGAATTCCTTAAATTTTTGATTTTATAGTATTTTTATTCTGTGTATTTAAGTAATCTCTGTGGTAGCCAATTTGTAATCATGCTTGTCTAATTTGATGTTCTTCAAGCAAGTTGGATAACAAATTTGTAAATATGAATAATTCAATTGAAAGAGAAGTCTTATATTAATAATTATTTATTTATTCTATTGAATGTTGTAGATGATTTGCAGTTCTTCGAGTTAGTCTTTCTGGTTTTTTAACATATAGAACTCAAATATAAAGAAGAAGAGTAGTGTAGGGGAGGAGGATGATTATAGAACTGATAAATGAAACCTCTAGTTTTATGAAAGGGGTATTAGAGAGGATGAGTGGATAAAATATAACAGTCATAATAAATATAAAGATGTAGACTCTAAATTTTGGTACAAATCATGTTTTTGTTGTGTCTTTATCATAATTTGTCGTACTTAATTTATTTGTGTACATTTGGATCTTTTTAGATACATACTACTCACATTGGACTCTTCATACAATAGTGTTTTCATATTTCCTCATTAAAATTTCAGATCTGAGTTCATACCCTTACATCTTTACATTTCCTCATATGAAAAAAATGAGAACGTGGTGTGAATGGATGGACAAATAATTCAAGACAAAAAATAAACTACCCACCTATTGGAATAATAAAAATATTCAATACTATCTCAAAAAATTTCCATAAGCCAAAGAAAATTTCCAAAAGTGCAGAAAGAGAACAATTCAAAATGTTGGAATTATATTAATCAACTTGATTTCAAAACAATATACAAGCCCCTATTGTTATGACAAAGGATATTACTAAAAATATCTAATTAAAAGTGAAGTTGTAAAATCATAAAAGTCAAGATACACATCATGAAAGATGGAGGTACAACATCACAAAAGTGGATTTACATACCATGATAAATAAAGTTACAACATATTTACGTTGTAGTTACACATCATAACATGTGCACGAATGGCATGGCTAGTTATTGTAAGATATTATACATAACTTAATTATCCATGATTATTAATGATATCTAACTAACTCTACCCAAGTGAAACATAACCATTTCTTAGTGTGTACATGAATAATATATCGACTAATAAAAAATGACAAAATCTGGCTTAATATGAAGACACTAACACCACTTTAAGTACAACTTTAGGAGAGAAAAAATAAATAAAAAAAGCAAAAGGAATATGAGATAGATCCTCAAAAACTCATGTATAATTTACACAAAGAAGGAAGGAAGGACTTGTGATGAACCCCAACCTCAAGGACAACTTCCTTTACCCCAAGCGTCGATTGTCATTGGAGATAAGAGGTGATGCTAAAGGCTTAATGAATATGTTTGTATTCTACTCCTTTGTAGGCAATTACTCCAAGTTGGGGACACCATCTTGGATGAGTTTCCATATGAAGTGCATGTGGATATTAATGTGTTTTATGTGCTAATGCTCCAGTCAGTTGTAAGAAATGTGGTACTCTAGCTATCACACCAAAGAGTGGTGAGATGAGTTTGTAGGAATACAAAGTCTATCATTAACTTGTGAATCCATAGATCCTATTATTTGGATTAAAAAACATATTGATGCTAAATATTTGCAGATGATAATGTAATAGTTGATTTCTTCTTACAAAACCAAGTAACTAGCCCTGAACCAAGGAAATAGACATAGTTGGAGGTGGAATTATGATCATCAATGTCACTGACCCAATTTGAATCAGCAAAGCTTATTAACTAAGAATAAATATTGGATGTGTATGGTGGACCAAAGTGCAAAGTGCCCTAAATGATTAAACATTAAACCATTTACATAAATCACACAAATTACATCGTGTTCCCATTATGGTTGGTAACAAACATTTTATTAATGCTAGTAAAAAAAGGTACAATATGGTGCCTTTACTTCATTAACCCTTGATATTTAAATGATTGTTTATTTATAGTTTTATTGTGACCAATGAGACATTTAATTGCAACTACCAACAAACCCTTAACTTATTTTGGGAATACAACTCCTATATCTAATTAACTATTTATTTAATAAATTTAAGTAAACTTAAATTATATAGAAGGGGTGTATTTTATACCAAAAAATAGCCCCTTTTACAAACTATATTATTTTATTAAGCTTATGCTAATGTTAAGATTTTGGAACAAATCCTAAGAAACCTCCTTGTGATCCAAAGTCAGTTCTATGGACACATAGCATGTTTTTTTATAAAATTTTCAAACTTAATATTTTCGAAGGGTTTTGTGAAAATATCAGTTATTTGATCTAAAATTTGGAAAAATATCTATTCAAGTGTTTTCTTTGATTATTTTATCCTTTTTTATGTGACACTAACTTTATTTGGGATAATGCATAAACCTTAATAAAATACCCATAGTAAAAGAGATATTGGGCATCATGGTCATCAAGTTATTACTTTTTGTTCCTAAAAAATACCTATTATCCTATAAAAATAATTAATAAAAAATTAAAAAATATCTACACCCTTTAATAGATGAATTATTCATATTGCATACCTTAAATTTAGAGATCGTGAGCTATTATTTAGAAAGGATTGTGGGGTTTTGAGCACTTTGGATGGTGACAAAGGTTCCTTCTTATTGGAACCCCTGAATGAAATTGAAAGGAAAAATAGGAGTGCTTGTTTTCCAAATGGTTGTACTGTTCTGGTACTCTTAGACGAGATTACATACAAAGCTCATGTTGCCTTGGAAATTTAGACCAAACATTGCCTAAGTGGTATGGATAGGTATTTACCCTATTTCCATCTGTTCTTATGTTACTAGTTGGGGGATCCAGTCTTGAACATTTCAAAACCCCATGTTTTTATGATTTTTTAGAATGTTGTAAGGTGACCAGAATCAAGTTTGAGATATCTTGTTCAAAGCACTTTGAGGATGAGTTTAATAAGAAATAGTATGGTTCCTCTATTATTGTCTTGATTCTTCAGATTTATGGTCAACTCAATAGACAACTATAGGTTATTCTCTTGTATTTATAGATCTACTACTATGGCTCTTGATCCAAGTTTGGAATATTTCACGTGGAGAATGTTCCATTCAGGTTAGAGGGATCCTATTAAAACCCTCTTGAGCATGAACTTAGAAGGATGCATTTTGATTCCTCTATCTCATGTCTAGTTTAAGGATTCATTTAAAACCCTCATGTCACATGCACAGTTCAGGGATCTAATCAAAAATATTCTGAGGCTGTGTTTTAGATGTTCTATGGCTATGGAGTAGCCATTGTTTTGATGTGAAGGTTACATGCCCTACTAGAAGTGATAAAATATTGAGGACATTTATTAAAATCACTAGAGGTATAATTTTGATGTACTTTGGATGGTATCAATGTAGATAATCTTATTATAAATCTTGGCTTGTTAGGCCTTTGCTATTTGTTTCATTTCAAGGGTATGGGTCCCTAATTCCAAAAAATATTGACTTTTACGAATAATTTTTTTTTAAATTCATATCACATATATCATTATAAACTAATTACAAACACATGTTAGCTCTCAATTAAGAATCCTTAGGAAAAAAAATTCACTATTTTGTTTCCCTAAAACATATGACTCACAAAGGATGCTATATCTCCAAAATTTAAGAAAACTGTACACTATGTCAAGCCTTTGAAAGTTCACAAAAGAGTGAAAATTTATGTCCATAGCATATATGCCACAAAAGATGTGTAGATATTGATCATGTTTCAACCATTGCTATTAGTTCTTGTGTAGGAGAAATTATTCTATAATGCAAATGAATCAAGTTCCTATCTTCATAATCTATGTAGACTATTTTGTAACCTTATTTAATAGAGTTAATGTAGATAAGCGTATTTTATAACATGATACAATATAATTTATTAGGAATGGTAACTAATACCACACATTTTCAATAAATCTATAAATGCTTAATGGCACCATTTGGAATCAAAATTTGAATAGAACAGATTCTTTGTGAAATAGGAATATATTATTATTGCTTCCTTGAAAGTCCAAAATAAGTATCATTTATATATCATATGTTTGGTGGCACTTATATATTATTCACAAACATCCATAAATTCATATCTATTCTGTAAGATATGTTCCTTAATGGTATAAATTTTGATTGATGTGTAATATTCAGTTACATTCTGATTCCTCGTTAAGCAAACTTACTTGATTATTTATGAATATTTATAATTAACAATTTTATTTTATTATTTTAAACTAAGATTTGAGATATATGTTATTATGGGATAGTTGGATATTGCTTAAGTTACATAATTACATTGTTATGAGTTAGCTATAGTGTATATTCTTACAACATGATCATGTTGATTTGTTATTTTAATTATATTTTGGGATGTATGTATTCATATTGTTATGATTTAACTACTTATTTGTTGTGAGTTTGATATAAGAGAACTCATATCTCAGAGCGTGATGTAGGGGGAACATCATTAAAGAGGGTGACATAAATGAAGTTGTTGGAACTTTGCACACATTACATTAATATTACATGTTAAATGCATAGCAAAATAGTTAACATATTATATCTTGATGCCATTTACATTAGATACTTGTTTATAAATGGTTGATATCATAGTTTAAATGATTATATATATATATATATATATATATATATATATATATATATATATATATATAAAATTTGAATTTATTGATTTATGAATTAATTCTTAGGTTATTTAAAATGCTAATTTAATTAGAAGTAAAACGAATAAAATATAATAATTTTCAATTAAAAGGAACAATTAAAAAAAATGAAGAAATTCTTAAAATAAATAAAAAGAGAAGAAAATTAAAAAAAAAAGTAATAAATAAAGAGAAATGGAAATGTTTAAATTTAAAAAAAAATAAAAAGAAAAATATTCATAAAAATAAAAAAAAACAGAGAAAACCAAAAATAAAGGGGAAAATCTCAAAGGAGAAAGCTACACCCTTTTTCATAAGAAGAGAATAGAAAAAAAGGAAAGAGGGGAAGCACAATATAGAGAAGGAGAGTGTGGAGAGCGTGGGAGTGGAAGAGAGCAAAGAAGCCAAAAATATCAACAACGCAAACTATCAGGTAGGGAATATAATTACTTTTTGAGTATTTATGTTGAATAGCGAACCGTTTAAATATATATGTTAGTGGCCTGATTAAATACATATGAATAGTGTACTACTATATATAAAGCAAACTGATTCACAGTATCATGACATCGATGTAAACCTATGTGTATGTTTTAGAGAAAATATTATTTATAACTGACAGTTATACCATCACATACCTGTTATATAGAGACTGCATATACACAAGTCTTATATTAAGTAAGAACATACAACAAAATACATGCAGATATCTGGAAAATAAATTGGAATATTTAAGTTGCTCCATATATAGAAAACTTAGGAGCAGCATAAGTGCATAGGATTAGGTAGTATATAAATAGCAAATAAGATGGATTTATTTCTGTCTTTTAAAATTGCTACTTAAATATTGGACAAATTTACAAATTTCTGCTGAAGGTTAACCACTAGTAAGCGACTCATATAAATTTATAACTACAGCTAAAGATCTATTTTGGACCATGACTCTTATTCCTAGATGGAACGATTTATACAACTATTTCTATAATATATATATATATATAGAGAGAGAGAGTTGTGAAAAACTATATTAATACAGCTCGATGTAGTTTGCTTATTAAAATACAACGAATCATGAAAATAGTCAAGTCTATTAAATCATAACATATACACACGTAATTTATATTGTAGGACTGTTGTATCTCTCTATAATTTATATTGTTTATACAACGTATTAAAACATAAGATATAGTGATTTGGGTCAAGTTAAATATATGGAGAAATAAGTTGATAATTATGAGTTTATAAATAGTAGTAGTCGATGAATGTATTTACAACTGTTCATATTAACTCAACGAATATAGGTTGGGCAATTCTTATGCCTCAACGATATTTATAAATATTTATTTATATGATATAAGTAATTATATAGAAATTAGAATTGACCTATACAGAGCCAAAATAATGATATTTGTTTATTCAGAGTAAACCCCTAAAATTGAGTACTTATTTGGATTTATCGCCATAAAAAGTTTGTTATAAATACCTATATGTCTTAATTGGAGTATCGATGAATATTCAGAGTTATATATATGGACGGCCTCCTTAAATTAAAAGATTTTAATAGGATATCATTGAATATAAATTTTGCATCTGAGTAATCAGAATAACTTTGAGGAGTTAGGGATATATATTTAGTTATATATAGTGAAGCTTAACATTAGTTAGAAATAACAATTATATCAGATATCATAAAGATAGTTACATCTGGTTGTGTATATTATTATTATTATTATTATTATTATTATTATTATTATAATAATATGAACCATGTATTAGACCTCTGGACATTATATAAACTATGGAGTTTAAGTTATTATACATATGAGTGAAATATAGACGTAGAAATGTATAAACATCATGTAAACATTTCAAAGATACTATACACATGATAAACTAGAGGTCGGTTGTCTTGAACAGACTAGAATATGACAAATTAATTTTGAAAATTTTAATATTAAGGAAATATTGATATGATTAGTATAAGTCGTCAATAAGGGTATATTGACCAAGTATTTGACTTAATGATGTAAAAGACATTTCATATATATATATATATATATATATATATATATATATATATATATATTTGAAGGCATACAACCTGGGACACCCATACATCTTATATTCTTCTAATAACTCCTAAATCTTCAGAAAGAAATGTTGCATTCATATATAAACATGCTCATATATATATATATATATATATATATATATATATATATATATATATATATATATATATATGAGCATGTTTATATATGAATGCAACATTTCTTTCTGAAGATTTAGGAGTTATTAGAAGAATATAAGATGTATGGGTGTCCCAGGTTGTATGTCTTTAAGATTTGTTAACATATATAAAATAAGTGGTCATAGGACTTTGTGAGTTGAGAAACTATGTCAATGTAAATATAGACTCGTAACCTAGCATTTAAATATAGAATCATATTCATACAAAATATAGTTAAGTTTTTGGGACTTTTGATTCTTGAAAGATAACTAATTGTTTGAATAGAAGATTATATTTTCATTAATTTATAACTACTTTATTGTGATTGGATGTGACATTTAGTAGTTGTGCTTAAGAACATTAGACTATGATAATATGGGTTATCATAGGGTGCAGTATGTTTGAAAACTACTTTTAGTAATTAAAAATTATAGTTATATGTATATTATACCTGGATGGTATAAGCTATAATTATTATTTCTATTATGAATGTGATAGATAGTATTGTGAGATTCATGTACACATTTGATAGAATAAATGTATCCATTTATATTATTCTTGTACTTAGCATGTTATATGATTTATATTAGGATGTAGTTTTTATGAATCTATTGATCTCACATTGTTGATATTGAGTAAGTAGTGAGATAGATTTTTCTATCTTACTATCATTACAATGTCAAATGAAGGTAATCCAAGTGATGTGTATGAATTTGATTAATCTTTAGATCATTAATTTTTAAAAAAATTGACCAAAATAATGTTAAGTGAGACATTATCATTTCATGAATATGATTTACATGTTTGTACGACATCTTGATTACAATATTTTCTTTATGATATACCAAATGTTTAGTTTTAGAAATCATATGACACATGGGTACTAACTTGTCTCTTTGGATTCTCACACCATCACTATTTACTCATATATAAAGAGAGGGTCATTCTCTGATGAAATTTGTGTGGAGAATTGATGATGCATGGTTGGTGTGATAAAGTGCTTGAATGATGCTCTTCCTCCGCACAATAATATTTACTTGAAGATGACACTTGAAATTTTAACAGATAGTATGGAAAACTTATGCTCCCTGAAGATATGTATTTTATATATATACATTGTATTGTATTTATTGTGGACATCTAAATCTGGCCGTCAATAACCTCTAACCAAGGTTTTGACCAATTTTTTTCAAAATGCACAATTTGGCCTAAAAACACTAAAACATATTAAATGAGTTGAAATTTATATATTCAAGTGCCAATCTTGGCTAGAGTATCCCTAAATGGAGCAATAAAATTTATGGTCCAACTAATTTTTATCAGATCATTTCGAGTCAAAATGACATTTTCACACCTAAGTGCTCTAGATTGCTCTTTTCTATCAAATCTCTTATACGAGACATGTGTATTTATTATTTAATATTTACATAATCCTAAATGGGATAGCACATTAAATGCATTTGACATTGAATTCCAATTTTAATCCAATCAAATTTTGGGCCAATAATATGACATTTTAACCAATTTGATTAATTTGTGCACAAAGAGCCAATGTTTGCATCAAAGTGCTTAATCATGGTTAAGAGCTAATTAAACCAAATTAGGTCCTAATTAAAAATTACATGGAAATTTGTTGAATACTTATTTTTAAAAATGAATATATAATAGTTGCATCATCAGGTGACATCATTTTTTGGGAAGACATCCATAGGCCGTAAATTCATAAAATATCAAGGTTAACTCCTTTCATGCCTCATCAATGCCTCCCATGTCTCTTAAATGTCCCTCTATCCCAAATATTAATGAGCCTATTTATAGATTTTTAATTAAATAATTAGATTAATCCTTAGCCACTCATCTCAATCTTGAGATGGATGGTTTAAGTTGACTCTAGCCATTTTATAAAATTTATAAATAGGAGGCCTTGCCACATGAATTTTAAGCTTGGATAATGCAAAGTTGTAATCCTAAATTAGTTAAAAATCCTCATATAAATTAGTGTTATTATGCTCAAATATTGAGCCAAGCCCAGTCAAGCCAAGTCAAAGACACATGGAGCCAAGGAGAGATGGATGTAGCCACACTTCATTGATGCAGATTTCATGAGCACAAATTGATCAAGCCACTACAATAAGTATTTTGAAACATCTAAAAAATGTAAATAAAAGTTTATTTTGCATTTTAGTTATATGTTTCATTCATATTTTGTTAACTAAGTTCTCCCTAGTAACTAGGCCTAGAGATGTATGCTAGTTAGTGTGTTTTTGTCAGTTTATTTTCATTTTAAAACTAACATATTAATAACCATCCTCTCTTGATTTAAACTCCTAGTTCACATAATGTCATGCCCGATGGGACCTAACACATCCCATGTATGAATGAGAGCATGAGGCAACTTTAAAATTTCAATTTGGATGCTTAAAACTCTTTCTAAGTCACTGTCTAACTTGGTTTAGCTAGATTTTTACCTTCACGGGTTGACATAGATAACCATCGACGATCACATGAATCACCAATGGTTGAGTAAACCATCGATGGTTATAGTAAACCATTGACAGTCAAGTGAAACTACCGATATTCAACTATATCAATCACCGTTCACTGTGTTTAAAAAAAAATCACAATCCTAAAAGCTAATAGGCCATTTTAAAATGCTTGGTTTGGGGTCATACAGACCCCATTTTTTATGATTTTTTTAAAATTTACATGTTTTATACCAAAATTTTAGAATCTGATATTGGTTTAGCTTCAAGTTACATATAGTTTTCATAAATTTTGTAAAATCTATTTAAATATTTCTAATCTAACACATTTTCTTTTGCGGTGATATCTTAAGGGTAGATAAGTAACCAATGGACTTGAAATTTGTTAAAAAATGTTATTAAGACATCTTTGGTATGCTTTTAAAATTAATTAAGAATTTTGGTTTTGGTGCTTAATGAAACATTTAGGTGCTTAATTGAATGTTTTGAAAAGTTAGGCTTTCAAAGTTACAACTTAAGACTAAGGGGTCAAAATAACACCACCTAATCTTTCAACTTGGTGCTTAAAAATGAACTCACCTTTCCAAGCTTTTTGTATTCAATTAGTTGTTTAAATTAGAACATTTTTGGTAAAACTTAGTCTAAGGCTTAGAAATATTGTCATCTAAAGCACTCTCTAAAAACTCGTCATAGTTTGGGTGACCTTGAAAATGAACTTAAAGTCTTTCTTTTTATGTCTTTCATTTCATTGCATCTTGGCTTGTGAGGGGGATGTCATTACCTCTCATGAATTTTTTAGGGAAGCTTTGACTTGGGGTTTCATCTCTTGGCATTGACTTCACCCACTCACACTAGGATCGAAGGTTTTAGTAGTTAAACCAACTTCTAGTGTTAGAGTTGCACATGGGATGTATCTACATTTTGGACATCACACTACACTGAGCTAATAGCAGGATATAGTGGTTACAAAAAAGACTAGACCTTTTTGGAACAAGCCAAGTGCCACATACACCTAATTTTTATGCTTTTCATTTGCATATTTTGATGTGAACGTAATTGTGTAATTTATCCCCCTAGAAACATTTGAAAACTTGTTAGTTTAATCAACCCCACATTGCCATATCCTTGCTAGGATTTGGACGATTATACTTAGTGTATTTTGGTCATTTTTTGCTTAATATATTTTGAGACTAAAACTTATTTAATTGTTTTAAACCATGTAAAAACCATGTATTTGAGTTGAGGGTAGCGTTATACTACTCAAATCATGTCAAATCATTTTGTCTTTATGTCTTTGAAACATAGCATTGATCACATCATTCGAGTATTCTTATACCATCAAGTTGATCAATTTATTTCTGGACTTGTTTACCATTGTACCAAATATTATTTGTTTAAAACTAGTCACATATGTCATTTGAACTTTTGTCTTATACCATCATACTGTCCAATCTTGTCTAGTTTGTTTGGTCAAATCCTTGTTTCCAACTTTGAGTTTTTAATTAACCTTGTCAAAGTTTGGATTAAAACATTGATTGATTTCTATTTAGGCCTCAATTCATGGGGTTGATACATATATACTTATCTTTTGGGTTGCATAACTTTGGTTAATCAATTATCTAAATTTAAAAGATATTAATGGTTTGTTTGTTTAATGCCTATCCTCATCATTGTTTGTGCTTTTATTTGGGACAATATAATCTTTCTCTAAAAGCCTTTTACCTTATGGATTATGCCAACTGATCATATTTATATTTGATTATGTGTGTCGGGTATATCTCAAATTTGTTCCAAACTTGTTACATTAAATCAAATCACATCAAATTTTATTACAAGTTTAGCTTTTGATGTTGTTTAACCAGAAGTCCTAGCACAACCTGCTTGAGCCTAGATTTTGACTCCACATTTGGACAAAAGACCTCGTGACTCTTTTTCCTTTCCTATTTTAGACCTTGTTTGGAACACTTTGACCTAGACTTTTGACATGCCAATTTTTATTTAGATGCTTGATCTTTTATGTGTATGACATTAGACATTTGATGTTAGACTATTCTATGCCAAATCTTAGCACAAATTATTTTGGAGATATGACTCCACTTTCAAATCATATTGAAGATACAACTCCACTTTCAACCAAGTTAGACCAAGTTTGAACCATTTTTCCTTTGGACATAATGTTTTGGAGTTTATAAAACTCTAAGCCTTTTTATTTTTAGAGCTTTCATCATTTATGCAGATATGCCTAGCTACACCTATGGTGGAGTCACATATAATCCAACTTATGATAGAATGTCTACATAAAATTACATTTATGGCTTTATTCAAGACCCAAATTATGATAATATGATTTGTGAGACAAATTTCCATCCACTTCATAATAATCATTCATGGGAACAAAGTCAAAAACCAAGTTACAATTCAACTCAAGACCTTGATTGGTATGAAAAGGCTTGTGAGGAATACTTTGAAGACCCAACTATAGATAATGTTGTTTGGGATATGGATCAATACCCTCTTTATGATAATCAGTACACAGAACATATTCAAGAACCAACTCAAAATCCAAATCAAGTTACTGATTGGGATGATATGGCTTATGAAGAGGACTTGGATGCTTTGGCTTATGCGAGTAATCAAGCTCCACCATGTCATGCCATTTCTATTCTAGGACCACAACACCCAACCATTTATATAGCAAGACCTCTTCCTTTGGCTTATGTGAACAACTAAGTTGCATGATGCCCTAGCCTTATCCTTTTGGGACCTCATCCTTTGGCTTGTATGAACTACCAAGATCCATAATGCCTTAAACTTATCCTTTTAAGACCTTGTCCTTTGGCTTGTATAAACTACCAAGCTCCACAATGCCCCAAACTTATCTTTCTAGGGCCTCATCCTTTGGCTTGTGCAAGCAATCAAGCTCCACAATGCCATACCATTACCATTTTATGACCTCATCCTTTATTTTGTGTGAGAAATCAATCTCCACAATACCCCTTCATCATTCCAAGACCTAGTCCTTTGGCTTGTGAAAGTAATCAAGGTCCACACCACCCTATCGTTACCATTTCAAGGCTTCATCCTTTGGCTTGTGTGATCTATCAAGTTCCACAACACCTTACCATTATCCAACCATAGACCATTCCTCATCTAGTACCAATCCCATCCAAATTTCAATCGATCCAATCATTTGAAGACCAAGTTATGTTCAAAACTGGTATTTTAAAACTCATTGGAAATTGAGGCCAAAATAACCAACTAATCCAAGATGTTTTTATTGAATTAACAATTAGTGATAATTTGACCTATGATGAATCACTTATTGATTCTATACCAGTTTTTGAGTCTCACTTTGATGAGCTAGTCTTTACTATGTGACTTCTTAATGATTATAACTACCTTTGGGAAAATCACTACCTTGACCATATGCCTATTTTTCAAGAGTCTCCCCTTGATAAGCTAGTCTCTGAGGAATTATCTCTTAACCTATTTCCCATTATGAAGGAGTCTCACTTTGACAAACCAATCTTTGTGGATCCCATTATGCCATCATAGATCATTAATTTTTCAATACCAAACATTCAATAAGCCATCATTGTAACAAAGTACCCATCAGATGAAAAAATAGAGTTAGAGTTAGGTTCTATTCTTGAAACACATCAGATTTAGCATCAGAATTAGAATTGGCATTAATCTCAACATTGGATTTAGAGTCCATTGAGTTGGAATTAGATTCAAAAATAAAATACATTGAAGAATATTACAATATTGGTTACACATGCCTCACAGATCAATTTGAATACATTTGTGATCCTTCTATAGTTTTTGAGGATGAGTACTTTAGCTTCGGCATGAGTTATCCTAGTATATTCTATGAAGATTGTATAGCCTCTCCATATTTTATTACCATTAAACATGCCATTACAATGAACTAAAATAGCCATATTATTGACATTCCATCTCCTACAAGTGTTGATTGGGACTGACAAAATCACACTTTGTTGAACTACACCCATGGTGACATAATAGTTAAAGAAGAGTAAGAAGGTCAAGAACATATTCATATAGTAGAAGAACACTCTTCTAGTAAAACCTTTTCAAAGGCATTAGGGGAAAAGCAAAGTTCAAACTCAACATATTCTAGTGAAACTTTTTTGAAAGTGCTAGAAGACAATTAAATTCAAAATTCAATGTTCCTTAGTGAAACTTACTCAAAGGCATTATGGAACAATTAAGACAACTTCATTGGTGAAAACCTCATCGAGGCACCAATATCTGAGCACAAAACTTATTTATTACTTGATGAAGATAAAATCAAAATAGCTTCTAGTCTATAGCCTAATCAGATGGTAGCTACTCTCAATATCAAATAACAAAAAAATATGGTGGTCTTATTGAGAGAATATTTAGAGGTCTTTAGCCCTACCAAAATCAAAATTATGACAAATCCAACATCAAAAACATTATGTGTGATTAAAAGTCTTGATCTTCATTTATTTTCCCATCATTATACATTCCATTATCATTTTCCATTCTATTTCATAAACAAACCTATTATCCAACTTTTATCCCTATTTACCATCCATGGTCACACTTTCCTTTGTAGAGGTTATAAAGATACCTTGTCTCGATGTTTGAAAGAATAAAAATGAATGACCAATGTGGAAGAGTATAAAATCATTTTTGAACACCAAATCTTCATCAAATTCTTGACAAATCAACTATTTAGATGAGGCATGGGCTAGAAATTAAGATGATTGATTATTCTATTTGTATAATTTATTGATCAAAATGTGCATATCCACTTTAGCAGGAATAACAGAATCATATGTCATTTATCACACCCAAGCTAAAAACATGTACCATACCATTTCATTGCCATGCCATTGCCATTATTACATATCCTTTTACCATTAATGCATATCCCTGCCATTTACCTTACCTTACCACTTGGGGGAAAACCTCTTACCATTTTATCTAATCTATCAAAACATCATTATCCTTACAAAAACCATTCTATTTTACCAATCCATTCCTATCTAGACCAAAGCCTATTTTTAGTCATCCTATCCAATCCTATTTTGACATTGGTTACTTTGGTTCTTCTTTCACCTCTTACGAGGTGATTCTGATCAAGTTTTAATAATCAATCAGGTCAATGTTTAAATGATAGTCTATAAAAGTAGTGTGACAGTTGATTTAGAACTATATCTTTCATTTTACATTTTATATAATTTTTTTTATGTGATCCTAATTATAACCATGTATAGGTAAATCAATGTCCCACTGGTCTTATACTAATTATAACTACCTATGGGTAAACTAGTATCATTGACCTATTCCATTGTATCCTAGTTATAACTACCTATGGGAAAACTAGGGGCAAAACTTGTTTACCATGAATTGTCACATCACCTTGCCATCACTATTTTCATTTGACTGGCCATTTGCCAGATTTGAGAACTTATTGGGACCTAGTTGGTTTTTCCTCACCTTTTGTGTGGATGGAATTAATATGACTTGAGGCCATTTTGGGACTAAGTAGGTCATACTCAATTCATGTTGAGGTCACCTTAGTCCCCCTTTCTATGCACTCTCACCATTTTACGATCAATCTAAGCTAACGCTCTCACCATTTTATGATCAACCTAAGCCAAATACTCTCACTATTTTATGAGTAGGTATCTTGTCATTATCTAACGAGTTGAGACACCTCAAAATTCCAAAAACATTTATAACATTTCAAAAATATTGAAACTTTTATCCTGTCTAAAGCTTGGTCAATTATCGTCAATCCATCTTACTAGGGCATGGTCATTATTAAGATGCTTTCTTTTGCTTTTATTTTTAAGATTTTTGTTTTTTTGTTTATTTCAAGTTATATGTATGTTTGTTTATTTGTTCGCTTTCTTATTTTTTTGCTTTCAACACTTTTTCCTTGACTCAATCTATATGTATGTATTGGGTGATTCCTTACACACATTATTCTTGAGTCTATCCATATTCATACGTCAAAATTATCATCATGGTTTTTATCATTGGTGCTTTATTTTTTAGTTTTTATTGGATCGGGAGTCAGTTCTTATGCATATTTCATCCAGGTCTTCATGGTGTTCTATCATGATGCCTACCATCACATGCTACAACAAAAATCATCTTCAAGGTCTACAATCAATGGAGCCACAAAAATTTCTCCTTAGCACTTTGGTAAATCCATTCCATCTTGATCAAGTGAACCCATTGGCCATTATATTTGTATTATTGCTAATAAGGATGAGTATCTCCTCATTTATAGGTATAATTAAATATTTTTTATTGATCAATCTTACTCTTCTATCCATCCCTTTCATCACTTTGCATATCCTCATATGCCTGATTGTTTGTGGCTTCTTTAGTCATAAAACCATTGCATCTATGTTTTCATCCTCTCATCTTTAATCAATATTCTAGGTTATATCCTTGAGTTATGCTTGTTAATCAGCCCTAATTGGGGCACATTCATCTTTATAAAATAATCCAGGTCCTCTTAATGATTATAACTGCCTATGGGCAAATCATTATTTTAAATTTTATTCTTGATTATAACCACCTTTCAGAAACTCAGTAATATTTTTAAATCAATGCATGCAAGTATTTTCTTATTTAGATTACTCTCAACCACATGTTAATTCCACCTTTCTTTTTGATTCTTTTTGAGGGATCATCCATCCACATATGAGATGGACACTCCCTCGATGGGGCATCATCCTAGGCTTCCCAAACATTATTTGAATCTTTTTTTTCAACCATCATGTTCTTTTAGGAATCCAGGCCATCTCTCATTATTTGAGAAGATATTGCTTTGCTTATGGGTTGCAACATCTTCTCAAATAGGGGCAAATTGTAGACATCTAAATATGGCCATCGATAACCTCTAATTAGGCTTTTGACCAATTTCCACCAAAATGCATAATTTGGCCTAAAAACACTAAAACATATTAAATTAGTTGAAACTGATATATTCAAGTGCTGATTTTGGCCATAGTATCCATAAATGGGGTAATAAAATTTATGAACCAGATAACTTTTATCAAATAATTTTGAGTCAAAATGACATTTTCACAGCTAAGTGCTTTGGATTGCTCTTTTCTATCAAATCTCTTACATGAGGAATGTTCCTTTGATATTTAGTGTTCACATCATCCTAAATGGGATAACATATCCAATGTATCTGACATCAACTTCCAATTCTAGTCCAATCAAATTTTGGGTTAATAATATGACATTTTGACCATTTTGATTAATTTGTGCACAAAGAGCCAAGGTTTGCATCAAAGTGCTTAATCATGGTTAAGAGATAATTAAAAAAAATTAGGACCTAATTAATAATTCCATGAAAAACTATTGAATATTTGTTTTTGAAATGAATATTGAATATCTGCATCATCAGGTGATATCATTTCTTGGGAAGACATCCCTAGGCCATAAATACATAAAATATCAAGGTTAACCCCTCCCATGCCTCTTAAATGGCCCTCTATCCTAAATATTAACGAGCCTATTTATGTATTTTTAATTACATAATTGGATTAATCCTTAACCACACATCTCAATCTTGAGATGGATGATTCAAGTTGATTCTAGCCATTTTCTAAAATCTATAAATAGGAGGCCTTACCATATGAATTTTAAAATTAAATAATGCAAAGTTATAATTCTAAATTGGTTCCAAATCCTCATTCAAATTAGTGTTATTATACCTAAATATGGAGCCAATCCAAGCCAAGTTAAAGACACATTAGGCCAAGGAGAGATGGAGATAGCCACACTTCATTGATGTAGACTTCATGAGCACAAACTAAACAAGCCATTATAAAAAGAATTTCAGAGCATCCAATGAAGATAAAAGAAGGTTTATTTTGCATTTTAGTTTTGTGTTTCATTCATGTTTTATTAACTAATCTCTTCCTAGTAGCTAGGCCTAGAGATGTATGCTAGTTAGTGTGTTTTTATCAATTTATTTTCATTTCAAAACTAACACAATACTAACCACCCTCTCTCGAGTCAAATTCATAGTTCACATTTATTATTGAAATATTATCATGAAGAACTATAATTAATTATTTATTTTACATTGAGAGCAATGGCTTTAAGCATATACTAGTTATGGCTGGTTATTTGTAATTACTTTCTATATTTGATTATGATGTGTTTTTTATGATGTAGTGATCAGTGATGTATGATGTCACATGATTCATTTACAATTATCACACTTGGATTATTTTATATGGTCACTACATAGATTTTCATGGTGTGATCTACTGAAAATATGTGTTGTTTTAAATTTTTTAAAAAAACACATATTTATAGGTAGATCCCAATGGACATGTTACATGTGGTATAAGAGCTATGGTTAAAAATATAGGACCTAATAAGTCCACTAATGTTTTCATACCCTTGTATTTATATAAAGGAGAATGGTGAAAGCTAGATTATCTGGAGGTTCTATCAAATTTTAATGATAGTAACCTTTCATTTTATCCTAAATGATTTGCCACTAAGTAATCAACAAATATTAATCATATTCTCACATCCATAATTGAGACTAGGGACTAGATTAAAACCTTGAAATAGGTATTTCATGACCTTAAAGAGGAAAAACATTAGGATGTACCCGAAGAACATCCCACTAAGTAGAAAAACCCTTAGGATGTGAGAGTTTAGGTAGCTATAAGAGTTTAGGTAGCTATAGAGTTGGGTAGAGATATGAAAAAGGTGAACCCACTTAAGTTTGATGGAATTATTCTAGGTTGGAGCTAAAACATGGCCTACTAAGATGGAATAGTATTTTGAAATTCAAGGCTACTCTGAGGTCACTAAATTAGTATGGGGAACATACTAGTTAGTTAGTGAGAGAGCTACATAGTAGATCAATAAGAGGTTGGAAATGAATCTAAACTTAACCACCATTACTTGGGAGTAGTTTGTGACTTTCTTCAGATTAGGGTGGCTTTCAAAACATTGTTTTGATAAAAGAACTCATAGATTTTTAGAATATGAAGCACGTAGACTTATTAGTGAATGATTTTTGGGAGAAGTTCACCAAACTTTTGAAGTGTGTACCTAAGTCCCAGGGAGATGAGAGGTTAAATATCAAAAATTTTATCATGGGATTGAGACCCCAAATCATTGGAGAGGTGGACATCCATGGACCTTCTACCATAGACTAGGTCTTTGAGAAGGAAATCAAACAAGAATAGAAGTTAAAATATCTTGCACATGCCAGGGACAAGTTCAATAAAAAGTTTATAAATTCTAATTTAAATTTCAAAAATAAGAATTGGAAATAGAGGAGTGGAGACTCCAATAAGTAGTTCAAATTCAGAAATGCCAAATTCAATAATAGTTCAATAAATAAGAAACTGGGTAATGGTTCCAAAGTTGATTTCAAGAGAAACCAATACACTGTTAGGAAAGGACCACTTGGAGGTTGTTTCATTTGTAGAGATGACCATTATGCTTGTGACTATACTCAAGACAAGTCAAATAAAATAGGTCCTATAGAAGTTATCTAAAAGAGTTGGAGTAATGGAAAATGCATGGTCAGTATAGTATGAAAATGACTAAAAAGTCATGGTTGACAAGTGTTTCAACTATCTTATGAAACACAAGGCCAAGATTGACTTCTACCTGAAAAAGGTTGAGTGTCTAGATGATTTTAGAAATTAGACATAAATTTAAGGTGAGAAAAGAGAGTTAAATATTAAGTAGATTTATGCAATGTAACTTAAGAGGGATCAAAGAAAAGGGTGCCAAGCATTTATTATCAAGATAAATGAAATGGAGGAACCTAAGGAACTATCTCTTGAAGATTATCTATTTCTTATAAATTTTCATGATGTGTTTCTAGAAGAATTGCCATGTTTTCCTTCTAGATGTAAGTTTAATTTCTCTATCAATATCATACCTAGATCAAAACCACAATCTAAGGCACTATATAGGATGCCAACCACTGAGTTGGTTGAATTCAAGGCTCAACTCCAAAAATTATTATCAAAGGGGTTGATCAAGCCTATTGTGTCACCATGGGATGTATCATTTATCTTTATCAGGAATAAGGATGATACTCTTCAACTTTGCATTGACTATAAAATGTTTAATATATAAAATATTAAAAATATGTATCCACTACCTCCTATAGATGATATTTTAAAAATATGTATCCACTACCTCCTATAGATGATATTTTTAATCAAATTAGAGTAGCAATGATCTTTTCTAAGATTTATATTAGAGAAAGATACCATTTGTTGAGGATTAGAGATGAGGATATTTTGAAGACAACATTCAAAAATAATTATAGGCATTATGAGTTCACAGTGTTATCCTTTGGGTTGACCAATGATTCAACAACATTCATGAATCTCATGAATAATATGTTCATAGATTATCTAGATCATTTTGTTTTGATTTTTCTTGATGACTTTCTTATATACTTTAAAAATAAATAAGAGTACATCTAGCATATGGAACTGGTTCTATACAGGTTGAAAAAGCATAATTTGTATGAAAAGTTGTCTAAGTGTACATTCTTATAAGAGAGTATAATGTCTCAGACATATTATCTTTATAGATGGTATCTTAGTAGATATGATAAAGATGAGATCCATTATGGAATGGTTGGTGCTAAAGAATGTGCACAAAGTAAGAAGATTCATGTGATCAGTAGGCTATTCTAGGAAGTCTGTTCCAAAATTTTCCAAGATAGATAATCCAATTACTTCTTTTCAATGTAAGAACCAAAGTTTTTTCTAGTTAGATAAGTGTGAAATAACTTTTTAGAAATTGAAAATAAGGCTTACTTTAGCACTAGTTTTAAGATTTCCTAACCTCAGTGATCAATTTTTTAGCAATAGGGATTGAGTGATTGAATTTTCACTAGAATATAAATTCTATGATTAAATTAGAAAAGCATTATCTAAAAATGCTCAAAATCCTTAGCATAAGAAATTCAAATTAGAAAGTTATGGTCTTTTATGTTACAATAGAAGGATGTATGTGCTAGATCAAGATAATATATGAAGTATAGTGATAACATAAATTCACAATACCCCATATTTAGGACATTCAAGAGTAATCAAACTCATCATAGAGTTTATACCACTATATTTATAGAAAGGAATCAAGAAAGATGTAGCAGATTATGTGTCACGTTATCTAGAATGTTAACGAATGAAAATTAAACATGTGCATTTGGTTGGATTATTATATCCACATGATATACTAGAATGGAAGTAGTAGGTGATTAGTATGTACTTTGTCCAAAGTTTAATAATGTCATGAAATAGGCATGGTATGATCTTGGTACTAGTTGACAAACTAACCAAGGTGGCTCATTTTATACTAGGCAATTTGACAAATGATGCACCTACCCTTGTGAAGATGTTTGTAAAGGCAGTGTATTAGTTGGATGTATTTTCCAAGAAGATATTTTTTCATAATGATTCAAATATGATTTATATTTTTTAGGTAACTTTGAATTCAATTTTCGGTATGCAACTAAATTTTAGTACTACATATCACCCATAGACTGATAGTCAGATTAAGCAAGTTAATCAAGTGTTCAAGGATCTTATTCATATTTATTATATGGATCAATAATCCAAGTTAAAAGACTATATTTCATTGTTTGAGTATTCATACAACTCATATCAATCAACTTTGAAGATGACACTATTTTAGGCACTGCATAGAAGAATGTGCGGGATGCCAATCAATTAGGGCAGGTTGGATGACATAGTAGTCTTTCAACCTAAGATAGTTTAAAAAATAGAAGAACAAGTTAGATTAATTAGTCAAATATTGAATGAGGCCAATGATAGACAAAAGAGTTATGTTAATTTGAAGAGGATAGATAGTTTTTAATAGGTGATAAAGTTTTATTATAGGTTAAGCCACATAAGAGCTTGATTAAATTTGGAAAGTTAATGAAACTGTCACCAAGATATGTGGGACCCTTAGATGTGTAATAAGTGTTAAGTCATGTAGCATATAGGTTTGTATTACCACTATCCCTAGCTCTATTACATAATGTCTTCCATGTTTCTTATTTTAAAAATTATATAACTGATCTTATGCATGTGTTGGATTGGAATGTTTTGCAAGTTATGGATCTCAAGGTGGTCATGATAGAGCCAATTATATTAATTGGAACTCACAAACTCTGTTTGCATAATAGAGAGATGTCACAATGCAAGGTCTTGTGGGACCAATACTTTAAGGATAGTGCTACTTGAGAGAATTGTGATGAGTTTTACATGTAATTTCCATATTTATTTACTTTATTATATATTTTATATTATGTTATTTTTATGTTTAACAATATTTTTAATTCAACACTTATGTTTGAATAATATTCATCTAGGATGATGACAAGATTTAGGGGGGAAGGATGTTACATCTTGATTTCTCATTAAGTAAACTTACTTGATTATCCATAGATATTTATAGCTAACAATTGGATTTGGTTATTTTAACTAAGCTTTGAAATATATGATATTATGGGATAATTGAATATTGATTAAGTTATATGATTACATTGCTATGAGTTAGCTATAATGCATATATTTACAACATGATGACATTGATTTGTTATTCCAATCATATTTTATGATGTATGTATATCATATTGTTATGATCTAACTACCTACTTGTGATTTTGACACAATAGAACTCATCCCTCAAATCATCATGGAGGGAGGGCATCATCGAAAAGGGTGATGTAAATAGAGTTGATGGGGGCTGAAAGAGAAATCAATTAGAACCTTGCACACACTAAATAATTAATGAATGTTAGATGAATAATAGAATGGTTATCATAGTGTGTTTTGATGCCATTTACATTAGATAGATGTCTATACATTATTGATAGCATAGTTTAAAAGGTTATATATATTTCATCTTGCGTGATTTTCATGTGTGACCATTAATGCTTTTAGAAATGAGATTTGCATAATTAAATTAAATTTAGGTTTATTAATTTATAAATTAATCTTTGTCATTTGAAGTGTTAATTTAATTAGAAAATATGGGAATACTTGAAATTAGAAGTAAAATAAATAAATTATAATATTTTTAAATTAAGAATAAAAAATAAGAAAAAGAGAAAAAAATCTTAAAATAAATAAAAGGGAAGAAAATAATAATAAATAAAGAGAAATGGAAAGGTTTAATTTTAGGGAAAAAAAAGATATTCATAAAAATAATAAAAAAAGAGAAAAAAAAAATAAAGTGGAAAATCTCAAAGGATAAAGCTATTCCCTTTTTCATAAGAGGATAATAGAAAAAAGGAAAGAGGGGAAGCACAATATAGAGAAGGAGATTGTGGAGAGTGTGGGAGTGGAAGAGAGAAAAGAAGTCAAAAATATCAACAACATAGACTATTAGGTAGGCAATATAATTAATTTTTGAGTATTTATGTTGAATAGAACACTATTTAACTATATATGTGAGTGTCCTACTTAAATACATATGAATAGTGGACTATTATATAAAATGCAAATTGATACATAATATCATGACATTGATGTAACCTATGTGTATGTTCTAGAGAATATATTATTTATAACCTACTATTATACCATCACATACATGTTTTATATAGATTGAATATACACAAGTCTTATATAAAGTAAGAACATATAATAAAATACATGCAAATATTTGGAAAATAAGTTAGAATATTTAAGTCGCTCCATATATAACAAATTCAGGAGCAACATAAGTGCATAGGATTAGGTAGTATCTAAATAGAAAATAAAATGGATTTATTTATGTTTCTTCTAAAATTGTTACCTAAATATACTATGTTAGGTGACCTATAATGGATAAATTTTTACCAAAAGTTAACCACTAGTATAACGACTCATATAAATTCAAAACTACAACTAAATATCTATTTTGGGCCATCAATTTTATTCTTAGATGTAATGATTTATACAACAAACTGCATATATATATATATATATATATATATATATATATATATATATATATATATATATATATATATTATTGAACGTAAATAGTTATAAATTTGATCTAAGTAACACTTCATGTGAGAAATTTTGGTGACAGTTCTACCCGAATTGGTGGCAGAATTTTTGGGAGTCATAACTTTTAAATCAGAACTCTGATTGACTCCCCGTTTGAACCATTGGAAAGCTGAGAATAAGGAGAGCATGATGAGATGGTGACCTTACACATCACCCCCCTAAAATTGTATATTCTATGAATAAATAACTATTTCTAAAATGTAATCGATATATACAGAAATAATTATGAAAAACTATATTAATACAACAATCTAGTTTGCTTATTACAACAAATAATGAAAATAGTAAATTGTATTAGAACATAACATATACACATGTAATTTATATTTTAGGATTATTTTATCTTTATGTAATTTATATTATTTATACAACATCTTAAAATATAGAATACAATGATTTGGGTCAAGTTAAATAAATGGAAAAATAAGTTGATAATTATGAGCTTATAAATAATAATAGTCGATGAATGTATTTAAAGCTTCTCATATGAACTCAACTAATATAGGCTAGGTGATTCATATGCCTCAGTGATATTTATATGATATAAGTAATTATATAGGAATTAAAATTTATCTATACACAGCCAAAATACTTATATTTATTTACTCAGAATAAACCCCTAAAACTGAGTACTTATTTGGATTTATCACTATATAGAGTTTTTAATAAATACCTATATGTCTTAATTAGATTATCAGTGGCTATTCATAGACTTATATATATGGGCAGCTTCCTTAAATTAAAAGAATTTGATAAGGTATCACTAAATATAAATTCTACATGTGAGTAATCAGAATAACTTATATATGAGAGGTCAAGTATATATGTTTAGTTATACATTGTGAAGCTTAATGCTAGTCAAAAATAATAATTATATCAAATATCATAAAGATAAGTACATCTAGTTGTGTAACTCATGATGTATTATTATTATTTAAGTTATATGAACCATGGTATTAGACCTCTAGACACTATATAAACCATGGAATTTTAGTTATTACACATAACAGGTGAAATATAGATATAGAAATGTATAAACACCATGTAAACATTTAAAAGATAATATACACATGAAAAATTGGAGTTAGGTTGTCTTGAGAATATTGGAATATGAGATTAATTTTGGGAATTTTAATTTTATGAAAATACTGATATGATTAGTAAAAGGTTGTCAATAAAGGTATATTGATCAAGTATTTGACTAAATGTCATTTAAGTCAATTGGCATCTTTAAATCATATATATATATATATATATATATATATATATATATATATATATATATATATATATATATATATATATATATATATATATAAAGGAAACATTTCTATCTAAATATTTAGGAGTTATTAGAAGAATATAACATATATGGGTGTCCCAGGTTGAGTGCTTTTACGTTTTGGTGATAGATATAAAAAAAGTGGTCATGTGACTCTGAGAGTTGAAAAATTATGTCAACATAAATATAGACTCCTAACCTAGCTTTTAAATATATAATTATGTTCATAAAAAATATAGTTAAGTTTATGAGACTTTTGATTCTTTAAAGGCAATTACTTATTTGAACAAAAGACTATGTTTTCATTGATTTATATCTAATTTATTAGGACTGGTTGTGGTATTTAGTAGTTGTACTTAAGAACAATAGACTATGATAATATGGGTTATCATAGGGTGCAATATGTTTAGAAACTACTTGTAGTGATTAGAAATCACAATTAGATGTATATTATACCTAGATGGTATAAATTATAGTTATTATTTCTATTATTTGTGTGATAGATAATATTTTGAGATTCATGCATATGTTTGATATAATAGATGTATAAGTTTAGATTATTGTTATACTTATCATGTTATATTATTAATATTAAAATGTAGTTTGTATAGATCTATTGGTTATACTATGTTAACCAAATATCGTATTGTTGATATTAATTAAGTAGTGAGACAAATTTCTCTAGCTTACTAGCATCACAATGTCAGATGAAGGTAATCCCATCAAGAGGTGTGTATAAATTTGACTAATTCTTAGATCATTAACTATTAAAAACTTGTACCAAAATAATTTTAAGTGAGACATTGTCATTTCATGAGTATGATTTACATATTTTTCTGATATCTTGATTAGAATGAAATTCTTTATGATACACTGTATATTTAGTTTTATAAATCATACAGTACATAGGTACTAGCTTGTCTTTATGGATTCCTACACCATCACTATCTTCTCATTTATGAAAGGTTGGTCATTCCCTGATGGAATTTTTTTGGGGAATCAATGGTCCATGGTTGATGTGGAAAATCACTTGGATGATGCTCTCCCTCCCCACACCAATATTACTTGGAGATAACACTTGAGATTACCACAAATACTAGAGTTTCAGGAACATATGTTCAATAGAGCCACGTATCTTATATATGTACATTATATTGTATTTATTATTTAAATATTATCATGAAAAACTATAATTAATTATTTATTGTTCATTGACAATAATGGTTATAGACATAAACCAGTTGTGGTTGGTTATTTGTAATGGCTTTCTATATTTAGTTATGATGTGTTTCTTATGATGATAGTGATTAGTAATGTATGATGTCACATGCTTTATTTACAATTATCACACTTAGAGTATTTTATATAGTCACTAAGTATATTATCATGGTGTAATCTAATGAAAATATATGTTGTTTTAAATTAAAATAAAATAGTGTACTTCTAGGTAGATCCTAGTGGGTATATTACACATTCCCTGATTATTCATAATCATGCTCTACATATTAAATAGAATATAATTTATACATATTTTTGTGGTTTGTGAATTTTCTCAAAAGGAATCCTATATTGAGATGCAATATGGCCAAATTTGCCACACCTATGATAATGAATATTTGATCTTCTTATGCCCTTACATCTATATTGACTTTTACCTCATCATCTATCATGCATTTCATTAAGATGATAATTGATAATGTATTGTTTTTTAATATAAGTATTTTGGTTTAACAATATCCTCTTCATCTATTTTGACATCTTCCTCACTTGTAACCTTTATCCCATCTATAACTCTTCTCTCTATAGCTCTACTAAATAGAATGTGAAATACTATATTTTGAATTTATAATACAAGCTTCCTCTTTTTTCCTAGTTTTATTGGGTAGAGATAGATCATGTTGGATGGAAAATTCAACCATTTTTTTGAAGTCGATCCTATTGATCTTATTATAAATATGAATCATTTCAACAAAGTTTATGTAAGAACTAGGAAGTCTTTTCAATGGAATGGTCACTATCAAATAATCATCAAAGTTTCCATACCTTGAGTTAGTGTATTTTGTTGCAATGTTTTTAAATGTTGACATATATTCTCCCATAATCCCATCATCATCTCAAAAAAATGTGAACAAATACATATGAATATCTATCTTCTCATGTTTTTTTATTTTTTTCTTAAAAGTCATAAAGTGTTTGCCACACAATATAGCTATGAGGATAATTTTAGATATGGATAAGGTTATCCATAATAAATTTTTTTTATTAGTGCTAGGGTTCTATAATATTTTAGATTGAATATATCAAGCTTTTGCTAGGCAATAGGAAATTGAAGGTTCTCAACTTTTACAACATCCCACAATTCATTAAACATGAGTGATGCTTCTAATTAGCATTTCCAATCAACATAATGATATATCATTAAATGATCTTTATCACAAGAAAATATTTAATTTTATTAATTTTAAAAGAATGAATTGAAAAAATAAAAATGCTTCACATGATCTAAAAAACACACTTAACACTCATGCAAATAAATGAATCTATGAGGTTTTGCACTTAACCTCCATGTAGAACATGTAATAGGTTTTTTATGGGCTTTGAACTTAACCATAATGAAAAATAGTTAAAAAAAAACACCTTTGTATCTTTTATATTACACATTTTCACTCTTTTGCATCTATTTTACAAACTACATGCAACTTTAAAAGGGAATATTTTCAAATTATTCCCTTTCAATTTAAGACAAATAATTTGACCAAAAGTAACTTTGACAAAAATATAGTTTTGGAGGGATTTGAACCTTGTACCTCCCACTTGGAAAGAGACTCACAAAAAATTAATATTATATATGAATCCTATTTTGAATTAGGAAATATAAAAAAATAACTTGTGCATGAAAAACATCACTCTTTCATGAAAATAAAATAAAATATTTTTGAAGGGCCCACTTTAGCATTCATGCTACTCCATAATTGATTTATTGAGAAAACAACATTTCAAAGATTATTCAATGTTATTTTTTAAATCTTTAAATCCATTTAAGGTTGTTGATGACATTCTAATGTCATACTAAATATTTTTATTGCATTCCAATGGCATACCAAATGCTTCCAATGCCAACATGTTGCTCTAGTATGGGTTTTGTCTTATTATAACTAAAGATTTATAGTTTTACCTTCATCCAACATCCTTCCCTGAGATTTCAATGCCACTTAGCCTCTTTAAATGCCCAAAAAAAAAATTTCAGCCTCCAAGATAAAGCAAACATTTCCAACACTATATTAGTAAAGGAATGCTATAATTTAATGATTTTTTTGAGTATTTTGTTAACTCATCTCATCAAGAAAATGTGCAACACTTCAAACAATGAAAAATGCCATGCTATCAAATCAGAAATCTCTTCCAAATAAGCATAAAAATTCTCCAATAGGTAGATTTAATATAAATATATTATTATCTTTCTTTCCTAACAGTGTAATATGAATATCCTATCTTTTTACCATTGAATGAATAAATAATTTTTTTTTTTACATAAATATCTATTTAAAAAAAATTATATGTCAAATTATTTAAAATCAAAATGTAGATGTAAATTTTAAAATAATCTTACTCCCATTCATATAGGGATTATTTTATTCACACAGAGGGACCCACCATTTTACAACTCACGTTTCCAAACCACAATTCTTATTTCAAACTATGTTCTCCTTCTTTCAAAACACACTTTAATTCCACTAATTAAAAATTAAACCATTTATAAAAATCATATAAGTTTAATCTTATTCTCACTATGGTGGGTAAAAAGCATTTTATTAATGCTAGTAAAAAAAGGCATAAGAGGGTACCTTTACTACGTTAACCCTCAATGTTCAGAAGTCTTGTTATTTACAATTTTTTTATGACTAGTAAAAACACTAATTGTAATTTCCCAATAACCCTTAACTTCTTATGGGAATACAACCTGAATATCTAACTATAAATTTATTTAGTTAAGTAAACTTAATTTATTTAGAAAGGGGCATATTTTTACAAATAAGCATGCCCATTTTACTAAATATATGAACTTGTTAAGATTATATTAATGTTAAGACTGGAGCAATTCTTAACACTAAATATACCTCAACATACACTTGGCTACCTTATAGTGACTCTCACGAGGATTTTGGGAGAAACCAAAGGTAAATATAACTACAAAGGATTAAAAGGGCAACTTTATGCCAAGTTTAAAATAAAACCCACTAACTACTAATACAAAGTATCACCAATTATGTTTGAATTGCAACTGACAAACAATATAATTCCTAACTAAAAGGGTGTCTAGATAAGATTGTAATCAAGTATGCCAAAGTGACAAAGCCATTTATGAGGGTAAATTTGATATAAAAAAATTAATGTTATGTTAGAATATTGGATGATTTTTAGCCTAAGAAATTAGTGCAAAAGTCCCAAGTATGTCATGTCAAATTGTTCCATCAAATGGTGTTGTACATCTTGAATCATGGAAGGTGAACTTCTTGTGAGGATGAAGTCATCAACATAAAGGAAAAATATCAAAAGGTAATCTTCATCCCCTTAGATGTAGATAATAGGGTCTAAATGGAAATGTGAAAAACTATATGTAAGCATAAAACTATCCATCTTCTCATATCAAACTTTTGGAACTTGATTGAGACCATAGGTAAATAATAAAGCTTGAAAAAAAGAGATGTGCCTTATACGAAACTTAGTGGCTTCTCCATATAAATTTCCTTATTAATATCACTATGTAGAAAGGAAATCTTCACTTCTATATTATGCCCTAATACCATAAATTAGGAAAATGAACAATATTCAACAATGTTTAAAGTAAATTTCATAATCTAAATAAGCATTTCACAAGTGAACAAAGAGAATAATTCAAGATATCAGAATTATATTAACCAACTTTATTTTGAAAACAATATACAAGCCCTTTACTTATAAAAAATGGGTACTACAAAAAATAAATAATGAGAATAAAATTTTCAACATCACAAAAGTGGGGTTATACACTTGGGAAGTGGAACTAAAACATTATAAAGATAGAGTTACAACATCAGAAAGGTGAAGTTACACACCATAACTTATGCATGTACATGTGTATGAATCACATAGTTAATTATCACAAGATATTACATAATTATTAACAATTATTAATGATAATTGTAATTTATAAATGCTAGATTAGGGATCTTCTCTTCATATTTTTATCTCTCAACATATTCATATAATATAGATAGTGAAAAGGGAATTCATTCATTCATATAAGATAGGTAGTGAAATTGGAATGAGTTCTTTTTGTTATATTATATGATTCATGCCACATAAGATTATTCAACAACATTTCATATTTTTAATTTCTACATTAATAGATCACAGCACACATTTCACATTAATAATTTATTCTCATAATAATACTATTTTCTAGGCTATCACAATATCATCACTTTGAGTAAGGTTCAATGTCATAGTCAAAATTGAAAAATAATTGCTTATAGCTATTTTAGTCTTAATCTAAAGCAACTTAATGGGGCCCTCTAGTTGTTTGATCATTATAATATCAATGACATGGGATATTTTAAAACTTTAATGTAGTTCTTGTTTCAATACAATTATATATTTTTTGATTTCTCTTTCAATTGATAAAAACTTTTAATGCAGTTCTTGTTTGTCTACCCTATAAATTTTGTTTTGATTCTCTAATCTCACCTTTTGGTTATGTTTTTTTACATTATGGTTTATTTCTTTTATTTTGTATTTAAATAGCTTCATGTTTATTAAAATAGAGAATCATTTCAAGATACTTTGATTTATAATCATCTTTTTTATTTTTATTTCCTCTTTTTCTTGGGAAAATTTCTTTTATGCATTAGATTAGGAGTAGAACTTATTGACTCTATAGGATTTATACAATATTTGTCTCAAGATGCTAGAACTTCCCATATTTTGATTGATATACACATAAAATCACATCAAACATATCAAAACATTAACATTTTTTACACACTAAGTGGGATGAGATTTAGATCTTATAAATATTATTAATTTTAAAATTTTATAAGATTTTGATGAGATTATTTTGCTTCTATTTGATTTAAAATATATATATATATATATCACTAGGATATTCTATAATTAAATCCAACACTTTGATATCTAAAGTCTAGTTTCCTAGCCTATGAGAAGGATTGAGACAAGATCTTAGACTAAAAATTAAGGTTTTTTAGTTTTATAGCTCTTTTTAAGGAAAATAATGAGTATATTAGTTCAAAGACATACATATTCCATTTACCCTCCTATAACTCATTTCACTCCACCACTCAATAGTTAGTTTGCTTTGGCTAGTAGATATTGCTATCCTATAATAAATAAATCAACCTTTTATCTCATTTACCAATGGAATCACTCTCAGTATTGAGGAAAATAATCCTAGGTTTATGGTGGATTTGAAGGAGTTGTCTTATTTCATAATATATAATTCTTTTACTCCCATTGAATGTATCATATATATAAGCAACCTTTATATAATAAACCACATTATATAAGATGACATAGTAGTCAGTCTACTAAATTCATAAATTAGAGGAATTTTAATTCTATATTTGCATGATATAATCACTTGGGATCAGTTGGGGATCAAGCTTCCTGATAAATTTGAAGAGAACACTAATGACTTATCTCTTTGGGAGCATATCATCACTATAAAAAAAATTCTTATTAAAAGTATCTATGATTTTTTTAACTTAATATTTGGAAAGACATGTGGGAAAGGATTTCAAGTAACTTGTCCCTTAAAGGATATGGTTTTCCAATGTTTTTTCAAAGCTTTATACTCTAACATCTCTATGATGGTACAATTCATGGAAGGCATCACTCTACCAAATGTTTATGAAAACTATTGTTAAGGATGAAAATAGTTTGATCTAAGTAGGTAAGTCATATCCTAAGCCAACAATGCATATGTTCCTAGAGATTCACAAACATATAAAATATGTTGATGCCCTAAAAGTCCCTACAATAAATCCAACACTTGCATAAATCTCAAGTAATTCCTAAGCTTATAGAAAAATGATGAAATTAATAATATGATAAGAAATTATTTTAGTGAGTTTATAGCCTTTAAAATATGATTCTAAAAATTATCCAATCTACTATTATCCTTGTAATAAAGTTTTAAGTAATATATGCCCCAAACTAGTGGGGAAATAGTTTTTGTTCCTATATACCCATACAATAATATCTAGTTATCACCAATCTTAATAGAGCTATAGTCCCAATATGAACACTGTGGATAAATAAGCTTATGGTGTTTCCATATAATTTACCACATGATTCAAATACTTATGCCTATGGAATTCAAAGATAATATATGATGGGGCATAATGCTTTGATTTAAAATCAGTAAGAAAAACAAGTTCAACAACCAAATGTTCTTAAAAATAGCATGGTGAATTATCTAATTGCTATGTTTGATACCCTAAACTCTGATGTAAAATCTCTAGTGAATGTATAAGTACATTCATATTACATTAAAAGATCAAATAAAATAATTACTAAATAAATTAATTCAAATTAGGCTCCAACTATTGTTTACCCCTACATTCCAAAGCTACCCTTAGATTAAATAGTAAAGATTCTAGTTTGTGAAGAAATTATAATACCAAATAAGATATCTATAATTGTAGCTTAAAAGGTTCCTCAAAGAATAAATAAAATAAATGGGGCCTACCCTATGATATATAATCCAAGAAAATAATGGATAACTTATGATCCTCAAAATATGCAACCCTTGAATCCACTAAACATTACATAAAAAATAAGGAAAACTAATGTAAATGTGTTAATGTGGGAAGCTTTTTCCACACTAGGATAGATGGACATATTGAAATAAGCTCTAAAAAAACACTATATCTTCTAAAATAAAATAAAAAATGATTTCTGGAATAAATAAAATTAATACAGAAGATACAAGCTGCTATCAAGAAATAACCATAAAGGTTCATAATAAGACAAATCTTCATCCTTTCTATATGTATCTAATGATTAGAAACACCTATTTTGTAATTGCATGATAGATTTAAGAGTTAGTAGCTTGGTGATTCCTAATAAAATAGATGATATTTTAGGTATTATCTATATCATTAAATGAGTATTCCAATTGGATGACACTATTATCAAGATTTTTGGTACAATCAAAGACCTAGTGCTCACCTTACAAGTTTTCCCAAGCATTATTGTCATTCAATATATCTCAATCATTGATTATCCCCAACACCCACCCCACCCCCCCCCGCCCCCCACCCCCCACCCTGAAACCTTTTCCTTATGATTATAAATATAATTTACAATTAAAATAGGAGTGTACTTATCCTTAGATTGGTCACACACTAGTCTTAGAATATGATATTGTACATAGATTAATATATTAAATAAATAAATAGTTTATTATCATGTAAAATAACTTGATTCTTTCCCCTTTAAAAAAAATACATTATTTAAGATGATATAAAATAATATAGATTTGGAATAGATGATATAAATAGAGAAATTACTAACGAAGCTCTAGACCAATGGACTAAATAAAATAGATAACTTGATCCTTTTGAAAATATTTATATTACATGAATGGGTACTTACTACACTCATGAAGAAGGTTATTCCATTAATATAATATTAGAAGAAGACAATTATGTGTAATGTATTTGGAAAATATATTTTTATGGATATAAATGAAAAAATGGTTTAGGATGAGGAGTGGAAGTGATATCACCCAAAGGAGACAATCATGTGATCTCTCATAGGATAAAATTTGATTGTACCAAAATTGTAGATGAAAATTAAGCTATAATGCATCACTTGAAAATAATTGAAAATAAAGGAATTAATATCCTTAGGATCCTTGGATATTATGAGATAGTGGTCAAATAATTTAGAGTTATATGTGTTACAAATAAATCATTGCTTAAATCTTATAGACATAGGGTATGAGACCTACTAGAAAGTTTTGATGCTATAGGTATTAAGCTATCCCAAGAAATTAAAATTTATAATATGATAGGATGGATATAATAGTCTCTAAGTTTTGACCTCATAAGGATTTTATAAAAAATAAAAGTAAATTTAGACTTGTGGTGAGGCCTCGAATCCCAAGCAATCATCATCATTGGAAAGTATATTACAATGACCTCCAAATTATTAACTTTATCTAGTAGGAAGCACAATTTTCTAATGATATGAAATCTCAAATAAAAAATGTTCATGATGATGAACTAATTCAATTAAAAATAATTAAGTTTCCCAAATGACTAGTCACTATATAGATCATATTCAATCTAGAATAATAATTCAGAGAAATTAAAATAAATAGTAAAGTCTGAGTATTAAAAAGAGATAATGATATCTATTGACATGAATCTCAAGCTAGATAAAATATGTGCTTGTAATGAATAAAAAACCTTTATTGATAAATGATATAAGTGTGCTTGTGATGAATATAAAACCTTTGTTAATATATGAAAGTATGATGATATCATAACTTGTCACTATGAATATATGAAATAATATGATAATAATTTCATGGCACGTCATTGAGCTATAGACAAATGTCAAATAGTCATATCAAAGTAAAGACTAGTTAATTTAAAGATTAAACCCCTCATGAGAAAAAACTAAGATAAAATGTATCATATAATATATGATATGAAGAAATAAAAATAGGTATCTAACTTGGTGTGTGTGTGTGTGTTTGTATCCTTTGTGTATACTTCAAAGACATTAAAAAATTTAATAAATGATTATTTTTCCTTACCCTAAATAGAACAAATTTTATAAACAGTATTTGGTTTATAAATATTCTCATTACTTTATGTATTTTATGGATTTAACCAAGTATGGGTCAAGGAATAATATTAGTACAAGACATAATTTACCACTAAATGAGGAATATATGCTTGTCAAAATATGAAATTCATATTGATAAATTCAAGAGCTATGTTTTAGAGAGTTATGGATATAACATTAAGAATGTTAATTAACGACATGATTATTATATATTTAGATGATAATAAAGTATTTTACATGAAAAAAAATAGGATCATATAGTGCACCTACAAAAGATATTCAATAGATGCATATAATTTAAAGTATCCATGTGCCCCAAAAAAACAATTTTTGTGGTTGGTGAAGGCAAATTCATTTGGGAATATTGTATCTAGATATGGGTTAGCGATTGATCAAGAAAGAGTTTTATCCATATTGGTCTTAAGATCATCACATCATAAGAAAAATCTATAATATCTTGTAAATTTTAATTTTTTTCAAAAAAAACATTGTATACTTTGTAAGTTTGGTCAAACCCATAACTCTTTATTTTTAATAAGGATATGGACTTCATATGGAATGTACAAGGAAGATAATTGTTTGAGAATATAAATAGGAAATTGTTATATCCCCCATTCTAATAAATCTAAATTTTAAAAATCCCTTCATTCTATATGAATTTGGAGGAGAAAATAGTAACAGAGTTTTTCTAATTCAAAAGAAAGACCAATATTTTGAACAACCTATGGTTTTACGATAATAAATGAAAAGAATATGAAGTTAAATATAGTTTCATTGAGAAAAAAGCTTATGCATTGATAAAATATCTTAATAAGTTCAATAATATCCTTTATTACAATAAGATTCTAGTTAATGTGATACATTTAGCTATGATCAATACACTATGAGAGAACAAATCAGTGAGAAAATAAATATTTGGATCACTAAGATCATGGATTTTGGCATTCAAATCAAAATAATTAAGATACTTAGACGAAGAGATTTATGTCAAAATCTATCTAAAGACTTGGAAAAAGACCATGATTTTTTTTTTCTTATATGAGGAAGAAGTTATTTCTAATAAAGAGGAGACTCTACTAAAGAAGAAAATATGTATCAATAAATTGATTATATACCTTGAAACATGACAAAATCCACTAGGATTGTATAAAACTAAAATAAGAAATTACATGTTCCAAGCCATGTTGTATATTTTGATCAATGGAATTTTGCACAAAATAAAATATTATGGAATTCTTATCAAATGTATTGAAGTTTAAAATGTCTAAAATATCTTAAAATAATTCCACCAAGGGTTTCTAGAGGAAATTATTATCCTTAGACTATATAACTACAAATATTATGAATGTTGGTTACTAATTGAAAATATTGTTTATTGATTCCTCCAAATGGGTAAGATAATTTAAAGAATGTTTACTTATTATAACAAGTAAGAATAATGTATCCATGCCATTTCAACCCATCCTATATTATTGATGATTTTTTAATCGAGGTTTAGAATTTATTGGCATGATCAATCCACTATCTAATGAGGGCCACAAATGGATCCTCACAACAACAATATAATTCAAAATGTGGATAGATTAAATTTATCTCAAGGAAATTATTGAAGGAATTATTTTCAAATTATTATAAAGCATTGTGAAAATATTTGGATTGATCGATCCTATCATAAGTGATAATTCTAATGCATCTGTAAGAAATAAGATTACTAAATGTTCACTCAAGAATGATATACACTTGAAAACTTATTCAAAAAATTATTCACAAGGAAAAGGGCTAGTTTAGTCCACAAATAAGAAATGGATTAGAATAATGAAGATAACTATTGATTATTTTAAGAAAGAATGGCATGTAAAGATAAAAAGGATTTATATTAGTAGTTAGGATCACACCTAAGCAAGTTATTTGAAAATTCAATCTTGTGCTAGTTTATGGTAAGGAAGAAAGGCTACCTTTTTTAACTAAGCAACCTAATTTAAAATTTTCACATTAGTTAGAGTCCAAAGATTGAACATAGTGATTCAATGAATGCTAATATAGTTGAGTTGTTCAAGATTGAATATGCAAGAGAAAGAACTAAAGACAAATTCAACAATGATAAATTATTTCAAGAGGATGTTTAATAATAAATCAAAACCTCAAGTATTTAATTAGGATGAATTTGTATTAAAATGGGTTGATGATAAAGACAAGATAGGAAGACATATTAAATTTGATATAATATGGATAATACACTATTATATATCAAGTTATATGAAGAATACTAATTTTTAACAAGCAAGACTAAACATAGAGCTTTTGCATATCCAAGTCAATGGGATATATATTAAGACTTATCCTATAAAAGTAAATGGGATATATCATAAGACTTATCCATGAGTGACTGAAGAACTTTTTTAAATATGTAAGTATTTATCCTTTGATTTTTTTCTTCTCGTTCCTTGTTTGTAAATAGCTTGGTCCCATTTTTTGATGGGAAGTTTTTGTTCCTTCTTTGTGATACTTTGGATGGTTAATAAGTTAGCCAAATATATGTGTTCACATTTTTATTATAACATTTAAAATTTTAGGATTCACTCCCACATAATTATGATGAAGTTGCTAAAAATAATATGAAGTTTATAACTCTAGAGGATAGGTACAATGTTGCTAACACTTTTCATTTTGTGTTTCTTAACTATTTTCCTATTAGTTTGTTGTTTTACATTTTGAAGTCTTTGGAAACCTCTAAGGAGAATGTTGATACGGGAAAAGGGATATTTCCTCTACATCAAGTTGCCATTTTATGATATACAATATTTCTAAGTCTCTAAAGGCCGGCCTAGATAGATCTAGGCTAATTTGGTGAAAATGCAGAATAGTGAAATATTGGTGATTAAGAAAAATCTCAAAATTGTTGGTAAGGAGAAGAAGCTTAATATTATCATAGTTAACTTTTATGAGGTGGAAAAGAGGAAGGAAATACTTTGGAGTGGAAAAGTATTAGATATTTAAGATGGGATATTCAAGTGGAAAAATTGAGGAAGTGGTTGTAGGGCTAAAAATACTAAAAGGCCAAAGTGTTGGGGATTCTAAGAAAGACATGTCAAAAGAGATTACTAAAGGGAAAAATAAGTTATTTGATGATTAAATTTAATTTTAAATGAGATAAATAGGTAAAGTAAGATGAATTTGATTGTTGGAAGTTGGATCTACATAAAGGTTTTCTAAGCTAGTTCATGAATAACCATAAATTAATGAAAGAATCCATTAGCAATCACAATGTGGAGTGTGATGAATTCTATAACAAAGAGGAATAGGAGTAGGTGTTACTATAGGTGAAGAGGGTGGAACATAAATTTATCAATATGGATAAGGATAATTAGCTAATCAATAAAAATATTAGTATGTTGGTTTGTTACAATAAAGCCACTATGCAAAAATTACTTGGCAAGCATGGACGGGATCATTAATTTTCTTAAGAGGAAGAAAGAGGAGGGGGTTCCAAGTAGAATAGGAAAGAAATCTAATGGAGTGTCAAAGGGTAAAAATTGGGATCTATAAATATAAGGGATGGAACACATGGAAACAATCTTGAATAATATGGTGGATACTTGGTATGGGGCCCTCGATGGGATAAAAAAATAACTATTTTATTGCTTATATGGCCCTGGCTTATTTGGTTCATTATTTTGGTGCTACTTAGTTGTTGTTTGTTGATTTTTATTAGTTTTTTTGGTCAAACCATAATCTATGTTTCTTTCTAGATTTTTTGTCTTGTCTGATTGGATCTTGTAAAAGGGTCAAACCATGTTAAAAAAAAACCCCTCATTTACCAATAATTAGAAAATCATTTCAAGATGAAAGAATATTGTAAAACCTTAAAGGTCATCAATACCCTTATGCCAATAGATTATTTCTAATCAATTTCATGAGTTGTTTTGATAACTAAAATGTAGGGTCAATTAGAAAAAAATACCTATGACCATCTGATGTTATTTAAATTGATGATGGGATATGTCTTAAGATCATCAAGACTAAAAATGATTTAGTTCAATAGATTCTTTCAAACCATTTGATCATCCATTAATATAATAACATGAGTTATTTTTTGGATCTAGAGATAAGGTTAGCAAATGAAAATGCCTCTCATTGTCCAATCTTCTTTTAATAAAAAATAGAAGATGGATTATGCTCTAGGAGATAAAAAATGAAGGCTATTATAAAATATGAAAGTGACATGAAGGCCCAACTGTTAAGGTTTTAAAATTTTAATAATTTTAAGAAGAAACATATGAAAGATAGGTACAAAGGCATGCCATTTATACACAACTATTTAAGAGGTAGGTGAAGAAAGTGGCATGATCAATGGTTCAAAGATTGTAGAATAGATTATATATAATCAACATTATATATCAAATGATACATTTAAACTAAGCTAATAAGGGTATGATCACAAAGTTGGGGGACCAAAAAGGGCCTATCCATAGACATGATTTTCCTAAAATTTCAAAAGTCCATACTTTTGTAGATAATTTGGTATGGCTACACTCAAAATTTGAAGATGGTATAAGAACATTAATTGTATAATTTTCAGTCTAATTTTCAAAACTCTAAGTCTTTTTGAAAAATCATTAAGTATAACTAAGTCAGACATCTAAGATTTTAATAAGAAATTATATTTCTTTTAAGATAATAGAGTAGATAGACGTCCATATAACCCACCATTTTTTTAGCATCATTTAATATTGTTTGAAACCCTTTAGTGAATATTTAGATAAGATCTTCTATCTTGTGACCTATATATTTTTAATATTTTTTCATTGAATATATATATATATATATATATATATATATATATATATATATATATAATTAATTAATTAATTTTTCAATTAAATAAATCTTGAAAATCAATAAAAATGGATAGCCAGCCATGTGCCCCCTAACTACCTCAAAAAAATGAAAATTGATTTTTTTAATGTTTTTAGAATTAGGCCTAGTTTGTGACCATATAATTTGTTTTGAACTTGGATCAATGAAAAATAAATTAAATAAATATGAATAGGCATTCATATTTGTGGTATGTAGTGGCTTAAAAAAGGTATACCTATAAGTCAACATAGTTTGAACCCTTAAAATAGTCCAAAAATTATAAACATCATATATTTGGAAAGAGGAGAGCATGTTCATTATCATGGTAATATTTTTTTTGAATTTTAGTATTGAAATATATAGTGTATTTGACAATAGAATTTGAAAGTTGTTCTTTTCTATCAAAACCCTTTGACTCAACTGTAGATTGATAGGTCCAAGCCTTTTACTTGGGAATCTAAGCCTTTTTTTAGCCAAAAGGATTGATTTTTTGAATTTAAAATTTAATAATTGTACGTGTTTTAATGTGTATATGGTATAACATGTGCATGCTACAATGTGTGTGTGTTCCTATTGATTTATACCCAATTAACTTCATATAGATATTTTTGTGTTTCTGATTGCAAAGTAATAGGAATATGTATGCATTATAATGTGTACACATTCTTATTGCTTTACACCTAAAAACACAAAAAAGAATTATATAAGAAGGTAATATTTACTAAAATATATGTTAAGTATAAGGAATATAAATGTGAAAATAGATTTTTTTACATTTGTATTCCTTATACTTCAAATATTATTTTAGTAAATATAAGAAATTAGGGTTACTCTACAGTTGATAGACTTGGTCTCATAGCTGCATGCCTTATGAAGTGGAAAATAGTTTTTCAAAATCCAATCTAGTTAGTATTTAGGCATTTTCAAGGTCTCAGTATTGAACCTAGGGATTTAAGTGTATAACTTTTGCAATTTATGTTCATTTTTGGTAAATATATAGTCATTATTTATTAGGAAATCATAGTTAGTGCTCACATTATGGTTAATGTGTCTATAATATTATTATGATTTATCATATAACTTATTAATAATATAGTGTGATAGGTAATATAGTGAGTGACTTGTAATCACAACTCACATAGCTATTCTAGGTGTGAGTAAGAATAGGGTATGAGGAGATATTGTGGGGATAGTTGATAATGCTAGTATACTTATTTTAAGGAGCTACTCAAACTATATATTTTTTATATCTCTAAATGAATAATATAGAAATGAATATTATTATTTTATGTTTTCAATATTTGAGTCTTTTTCCTCATTATTTATGTGTTTAATTTATGTAGATTTAAACCAGACTCAATATCAAGTATCAAAGTAGATATGAGTCTTGAGGTTTATCCAAGATGAGAGTCTAAAGGAGTCCTACAACTTCTGATGTAATCATGGGTGTGATATTTAAATTATGAGTTTTAAGAATAGAAGCATAGTGTCATGTTCAATAGGTTATATATCAAGTGAATGACAATTATCTTACAACTACATTGCTCAACTATTATGGACTATTTAAGACCATGTTATTGTGGATATAGATCTTAAAATTAAAAAAAAAAATATGGAATTCATGTGGATCTCTATCCTCACAAGGAAATCTCAATCATCTTACTTATCCATCAATCTCACCATCACCATGCTACTTATCTACCTACCCAAACAATATTGATGCTTTTTCCAACATTATGTCTATTTGTGTTGAGTGTCTACATCTCAGTTTGTAAGGATCCACCATAGAAGCTATAGATAGTTACTTGCACACAAATTTAATTATGGCATAATCCATTCCTATGCAGCTTGAGATGTTCCACCATGCATTGAAGGCATTGGATGAGTAAGTCATATAGGTCACCACTTTAAATTTATAGAACTTCAAGAAGGAGCAATTATAATTAGTCATTATAGCTCTTGAATTGATTTCAAATTTTCTAAAAATTATGCCTCTCAAATTGATACCTAGAATTTTTATCATCTAGATATTTTGTGTCAAGATGGCTTCATCTAAATTCATTTGATTTTATTTACGGTGAAGATCTATTAGTTTCTTATGATAGTGTTGTCTCCTACCACCATGTTGTGAAAGATGTCCTTCTCCATCTTCGTCACATGTAACAGGAGTTAATCTACTGTAATTATCTATCAAAATATCAAATGTCAAGCTCATATGATTTAAGATTGCATATTTAAGTATATTGTCAAGATTTATTAATTTACTATTTTTAGATGTAATGTGTTATGTGTCAAAGTTAAGGTATACAAGAAAAAAATTAGTCATTTTAAAATCTTTTTGGGTTTTATAAGTTTAATTTTCCATATAATATTTGAGTATTGTCAAGTCACCAAATCAGGGCTTTATTATTATTTACATTTATAGTCATTAAGGATCTATAATGTCATTTAGTTATGACATGTTTTAATCTTATAGTCGATAGGGTTAGTCTATAATCTCGTAATTAGACTTTTAATTAAGTCTATTGATTAGCTTAGGATAAGTCATGAAAATTTATGTTTATAAATCATTTTTATTAAGAGATTAAAAGTCATAATTAAATTATCAATGTCAAAATTTTATTTATGTTAAAAGTTCAATAGTTGAGTGATTTAGCAATTTTGGGGATAATTGAGGTTTTATTCCTAATCTAGTTAAAGGGTCTGGATTAATAATTTAGTAAATAATATGTGGTAAATAAGCTACTAATTTTTGAACTTTATAAGTAATTAGAGATTTTCTAAAAATAAATATAAGAGGGAGAAAATAAGACTTAGATTAAACTAAGTTGATTCGATTGAGATAAGATCTAATATTCATTGTGTAAGCTTAGGATACTATCACAAACAAGATTCTAGCCTTCATTTTATGATTGGACAAGAGCATCAAAAGTGTATAGGAGTGGAACCAGTGATGTAGTCCTTATTTGGAATTATTTTCCTAAGGATTTGAGCTTTCTATGTTTTGTTTAGTAGATCTGCGTGACCCTGTCTCTAAGGTTTCAACATATAGAAGTTTGTAGATATCCCTATAGAGCAAATTTTCTCTTCAAACCCTATATTTCATTCTAATGTGACCAATTTCAAACAAAAGGGGGCTTAGTTTATGTAATATTCACTAGACATAGATCCACACCCCTTATGTAGGCACACTACCTACATGCCAATACTCCAAAGAGGGATCAAGGCATATGTAGTTCTCCCTTTGAAAGTGTTTGGTGTAATTGTGAAATGAGAATAAAATGATAAATTGGGTATGCTTGAGATGACTAGGGATTGATGTAAGGATTCAAATAAGCTATAAATAGTATTAGATGGCTATATGCAGAGAATAAAAAATGTTCTTGAGTAGTCTGCTTATATTCTTTCTTTCTTTATGATATTTTCTAACACTTTCTAAATTATCTTTGAATGGGATTGTATAGGGATCTATTGGTCATGGGTTGATTGTGCTCATGTTAGGATGACAAGAAGAAGGATGGGGAACTAGAATAAATTGATCGTTGGGGCCAAAAATGATCTTGGATAATAGTGTCAAAAGTGGATGAGAGTGACATTAATGTTATAGTCCTAGTTTGGCACTATTATCTTAGGCAAATAAAACTTTGGGGGATGGACTAGTCATGAAACAAGGGTCTTGAATTAGTTAAGATCAATTATGGAAGGCTACGGATATAGGGAATCAATGAAAATAAGCTTGTGAGGGTTATGAGATCAAGTAAGAGGGACCTAAGGGTTGGTTATCATTAGTCATGTTGAAGTTACAATTTTTGAATTTTATATGACTAGATTTCTCCCCCCCCCCTTATTCTATTGATGTAGCAAAGTGAAATACTAAGATAAAGGAAAAATAGAAAGCATACATGAACTTACCTATAAGGGTGATTCTCATGATGTTGTTGTGATGCTATTTTGTTCATATAGAGAACACGTTGTGAAGTGTGAGTCTTCAAAAAAAAAAGAATAGATTAGTTCTTACTAGATACACTACATCAAAAATAAGAACATACAAAGCTAGATAAGAGAGAAGAAGAGAAAGAAATGAATACACCTCACTAGTTACGTAAACCAATACAAAACATATTGTGATGTTGAGTAATACTAAGTAATGTTGGATGATGTTTTACCAAGATTAATACCACGAATGAAGTTGAGTGCTCAATTCCCTAGGAAATTTCTCAAAAATGCAAAATTTGGACTTTTGGCTGTATCATCGCTCACTAAGTGAAGTTAGGTGGTCATGTGTGTGTTGATAGATGTTTGGACTATGCATACAATCCCTTTGAATAGGTGGCTCAAGAATACAAAGGCTAGCTAGACCTTTAGCTCCATCATTGCTTCATGAAGTGAAGCTATGAACTGATATCAATATGAAATATACATTGATAAGATGGTTTATGAAGCCCATGAATGTACTATGATCTTAAAATGTCAGCATGGATAGTCAGATGTATGTTGGAAACTAGGCCACATTTGGCCACTCTTAAAGATGGAGATTAGGCGTATATAAAAGCCACTCTAAAATTGAGAATATAACTTATGTGGAATCCACTTGAGAACTCAATAACTCAGGAATGTAGAGGGTAGGATTGTGTAAAATTCACTCTAAAATGATGCCAACCACCTATAGATAGAATAAGGCATATAACTATTGAGAATGTCTAGACAATGCTGAACTAAGAAAGAAAAGAAATAAATGTGCTATGCACATTGCCCCTAATCACTGATGTATAGAACATGGATTCTAATCTAGAAGTTATACCAACCACCATATATAAAATTAGAAGTGAGATCCATCATGCTGCATATGATGCCACCTATATTTAGATTCTTTAAGCAAAATGTGTACTAAAATTATTGATTTTAAATTAGTCTAGCCTTGCAAATCTATAGTTGAAACTAATTTTCTACCTACTTCTATAAATTATAGTTTTTCTATTGTTTGGATAGGATCATTAGAAATGTATAGTAGCACCACTAGTGCTATAGTCTAGTCTTGGTATTATTGTCCTAGGCCAAATCTAATGACTATTTTAGATTCTTTGCTATCTACCTAGTCTATTCTAAATGGTTTTATGTCTAGTTATTGTTTTGAGTGTTCTAAAATTGTATTTTTAAATTGATAGGAGCTTTGATCTTTGTTCCAAAACCCCTATTTTCTACCCCCTCTTTTGAGGGTAGGAATAGAGACCCTACAATGACTACCCTCAGAAAAAAGAGCCTTGTAAGTGTGTTATGCTAAAAAATATATGATACAACAATAATAATTGACAAGAGATCTCAAGATATAGCATGGTTTGTATTCAGAGATTTATTTGATCAACATGGGTATGCCTAAATAGATATAATAATGTAAAAGCATGTGCAATGTATTAAAATGGAACTAGATGTGTTAATTGTTAATTATTAGTTGTCATGGAGGGATAGAACATGATGTCCATTATGGCATCCAAGAAGAAAGATAATGCATTATTTGGATCATGACATTGCAAAAAATTGAAATCAATCAAACAACAAGCACACAAGGTAATAATCAAGAAGCATATAAGAGTGGCCAAGGGGCCAAACAAACAAGGGACATGGGCACATGTCACTCAAACTAGAAAGAAAACATACAAGGCATGTTCAAATGCCACATACACATATATTTCAAATAAGCAAGTTGGTTTGAAATCCATAATCACCTAGAAGATTACAGGCAAGGGACACTAGTAAATGTCTAAAGGCACACACATGAGTAGAAGCAAAGGATTGGCAAATGTCTTAAGGCACATACTAAAAAATAAGTAGAAATAGGGAATGCAATCACATCAACCTATGATAAGAAAGAAGATAAATCATGTAAAGACTAGAAAATAAAAGCATATCTCACTAATGAAATCAAGAGTGAAAGTATGTAAGACATTTTAGTATAAGACTAAGTATATGCAAAGAAATACATAAGTGTTAAATACTAGTGAGTGTCGATAAATTAATATGTGTAAGCTAGTAAATAATGTACATCAACATGATAACTAGAGTGTGTGGTGTAGAAATGACATAAATTGGATGGTGTAGTCATGTAGAAGATGCCTCAAGGGGGAAGATATATCAATGTGCATCTCGCATGTAAGAGTAAGATTCCCTCCAATGGGTAGAGTAAATTAATCAATGGTCTAGAAGTAACTACACGCACTTAAAGATGATCAAGTGAAACATGGAAATGTAGATAAATAGACAAACAATATAATATAATAGAAAATATAAGTCTAGCATAGGATTAGAAATGTAAAGCATGGAGGATGCATACAATCAATATGTTTTTGTGTTTGTGACATATTTGAATGTTTTTGGATTTTGAAATTTTTTATTATTTTTGGTATTTTTTAAATTTTATATTGTTTTTTTATTTTGAGAATATTTGATCTATGTACAATCAATCATAGGGAAATTATGTACAATCAAGCATATGAGACTATGCACAAGTAATTTGAAGAATTATGTAGAAGAAAAATGAGAAGAAATTATAATAACTAATGAGTTTTAGAAGAGACTCCCTATCATGTTATCCTTTATCAAACAAAGGAATCATACGTGATTGTGAACCATGAAGGAATGGATGCAAATATGACTATGAATATTCAGATTCATTATTGGTATCTTGGAAATCATAATAACCTATATTATTCCACTCATGATTATCATTTTGATTGTGAACCAATGGAATGCTAGTGTTGAATTTTATTGTATCTATATATTTTCCTTTGATGAACTATGTCTATGAATTATTTGCCTTAGGATATTCAATAAGTCCCAAACCTTGGTGATAAACATTATCAATTATTAGAACAGGAGTAGTGATCCCTTGAGCATGCTTGCCCAACCCTTGACCTTGATAATCAAACTATTATAGATTTCTTTGACCAAACCCATACTGCTTTGAAAGTTGAGCCTCATTTTAGAGAGATAGATTTACATCTTTTTAATGCTTTACCTTTGATTATGGTACTATTTGTTGTTCTGATTTATGCTTTTCTAACCATTTTTATACTATTTTTGAATTTGACTCTTTGTGAATGTGTTCTTGTATCACTATGGGTTTCTTGAATGATTTACCTTTTCTAAGGTCCTCATTATCAATTATTTGTTATATATGTTGTTTTAATGCCAAACATGAATCTATGTGATGCCCATGCATTTTATGATATGCACAATAATATCTGTATCTTCTCATTAGATGTAGAGGAGGTAGTTTGATCAACTTAGATTTAATAATTTCCCTTATTACCTTACTTGAAATCTTATTTGATCTTTGAATGATTTTTGAATCACTAGTTTTAGAGATACTTTATTGTGATTTCTTATTTTTATATGTAACATTGTTTGCAACCAATTGAGTAGGTGAAGGTGCATATACATGATTGACACTAGGGTGCTTTTGAGGATTTTGTATTATAATGTGATTTTATAATGTTGTGATATTTTCATGTAATATCTGATTCTACATTTGTAAATATGAAATTAACTTTCTCATACTGGTGATTTGATCCTTTAGACTCTCACAAGTACAAACCCTAGTTGCTTTTGATTAAACATGTAGTCACATATGATGAAGAGGATTTAAAGAAGCTATAGGTTGAATGTATGCATTAGGAATGATAGTATAGGTTGCCTCACCTTTTGGAGGAGTGATATCATGGACCTAGCTAGAGGGAAAGTAACTATCACCCTCTTAAGGGAGAGGAGGAGAAGGAAATTCTTTGTTGTGCATAAGATATGACATTGAAACTTGGTAGGTGGTTGTTAGCATATGCAATGGATCCTCTAAGTAAAAACCATGTATGTGGGATAAAATTCATGAAAGTGGAGTTATAAGTTGTATAAAAATATGTTTATAAAGATCATATCTCATGAGAGATAACTAGTAAGGTAGAGAGATAATGAATTTGTGCATTAATGCATAGAGAACATTGACATGTGCTATGCCATTTCTAATGTATTTAACATGATAAACTTGAAAAAAAATTCCATGTGAGATATTGAAAGTCAGGGATATAAAGCATGAATTTTTGCATGAATGCATAAGAAAATTTGGCATGTGCTATGACATTTCTAATTTTTTTAGCATGATAAACTTGAAATTTTTTCCATATGAGAGATAGAAAGCAAGAGATGAAACCTTGTCTTAAAGACAAGTAAACATTATTTTCAAGGAGAGGAATCTTACTGTAATTAACAATTACTTTCTTAATATCATCCTATATTAGGAAAAGTAGGCATGACAAGCAAAGAATGAAGATTTGTACTAAAATATGCTAAAATTCATCATTCATGTACATGATAGGACTGAGTATGGTCTCATTATTTGTAAAAAAATGCAAGAAATATGTGCAAATAAGTGAGAACCATTTTTAATATCTAATTTTAGAATGTAAGGTGGTATCTTAAAAGCAATAGGACCTAGTGTATGCAACTATGGTTTGAAAGATGAATTATTTGGAAAAATACTATGAAATTTTAAAATTTAAAGTGAATTTTTTATTAGATATGCAAGTTAAAAATCAAAAATTTAGTGGAAATTTTTTTATTTAAAGACACCTAGTAGATGCAACTAGGATTTTGAAAAATAAATATTTTGGAAAATTACTATTGCATTTTGAAATTTGAATGGATTTTTTTATTTTAATATGCTAGTAAAAATTCAAAAAAATAATGGGAAAATACTAGGACCTAGTATGGGCAATTAGGGTTCGAAAGATAATTATTTTAAAATTACTAGGAAATTTTAAAATTTAATGCTATTTTTTTATTTTATTATGTAGGTAAAAAATTATAAAAATATATGAAAAATTAGTAGGAAAATTACCCTTGGGTTTGTAGGGTTTTTATGTGCAAACAAAGTAAGCTGGGTTCACCAAATGATTTAACAATTTTGGGAATAATTGGGGTTTTATTCATAATTTAGTTAAAGGGTCTAGATTAATAAATTAGTAAATAATATGTGGTAAATATTATACTAATTTTTGAAATTTATTGATAATTAGAGGTTTTCTAAAAATAAGACTTAGCTTAAACTATGTTGATCTGACTGAGACAAGATCTGATATTCACTGTGCAGGCTTGGGACACTATCTCAAACAAGATTCTAATTTTTTTTGATTGGATAGGAGCATCAAAAGTGGAAAATATTGGTACTGGTGCTTTAGTCATTATCTGGTGTTATTGTCTTGAGGATCTAAGCTTTTTGGGTTTTGTTTAGTAGATCTGTGCGACCCTATCTCTAAAGTTTTTATAGCTAAAAGTCTATAGAGATATCTATAGAGCATGTTTTCTCTTCAAATCCTATCTTCCATTTTATTTTGACCAATTTCAAATAAAAGTAGTGTTTATTGTGTATAAGATTCACTAGATGTGGATCCACGCCCCTTGTGTGGACATGTTGCCTATATACCACTACTTCGAAGAGGGATCAAGCCATATGTAGTTATCCCTTTGAAAGTGCTTGGTGAAATTTTGACATGAGAATGCAAGTAAATACTGAAATATGTGTGATTGATATGACTAGGGACTAGTGTAAGGATTTGAATAAACTAGAACTAGTTTTGGATGGCTATATGTAGAGAAAAGGGAAATGTGCTTGAGTAGTCTTGCTTTTATTATTGCTTTCTTTGTGATATTTTCCAACCCTTTCCAAATGAGATTTTATAGGGATCTATTGGTCACTGGTTTAATGTGCTCATGTTAGGCCAATAAGAAGAAGGATGAAGAACCAAAATAAATTGACCATTAGGTCCAAAAATTAGCTTGGACAATAACACTAAAAGTGGATAGGAGTGGCATCGACACTATAGTCCTAGTGTGGTGCTATTGTCCTAGGTAGATGGGACTTGGGGGGATGTATTAGTCATAAAAATAGGGTCCTACCTCAAATAAGATCAAGTAAAAAAGGCTATGAATGACTAAGAATTAGTGAAATAAGCTTATGAGGGTTATGAAAGTAAGCAAGAGGGAACTAAGGTTTGGGTGTCATTAGCCATTCTTGAGTTATCAATTTTTTCATTTTATATGATTACATTGAGTCATTTTTGCAAAAGTCATATTTTTTTAATTAAACATTATAAATAGAAACTAACATCCTATTTCAAGTATAAAGTCATAATGGATAAAATGAGAAAACAATAATAGAAAAAGAAGAAAGCAGAGTAAAATGAAAACAACTACAAAATCTATATATTTAAAGAGTTGAAGTAGTTGGCACCCAAATATTGATATTTTGGCAAAGGTATGTTTATAATGAATTATTTCATTAAAAATATCTTTGATAAATTATCTCAAAAGGCATCCATGCTCGTTCATTACAATAATAAGCCAATTGTTACATTTAGAGAAATCCAGATAGTTATACATCATATTTTACTGTGAGAGCTTACTAGACATGCAATTTATGAAGGTACCAAGGCTGTCACTAAGTTTTATATTTCTTAAGGAAGCAAATTCATGTAGGAGGATGGAGGATAAATAACATCCTCTCATCATCCACTAGTGACAAGGACACATAGTGTTTTAGTGGCATGTTTGTAAATATTTTTTAATTATGTTTAAAAATAAAGATTAGATGATACATACCTATTCAAATATTGTAATAAGTGAGCATCTATGTATTTTACCTTGAGTTAAAAATAGTGATGAGGACCAAAATTGTGTTGTAACACCATGTGTTATTAGGTTGTTGCTAAACTAAGTGTAAAACCATCCTGGTTGTTTGTAGGTTGGTGGTTCGTTGAGTGAAAAACCATCATGTGAGGTTGTTAATAGTTGAAATACACAATAATTTTCTCCCCATGTTCACACTAAGGGGGGAATATTATTAAATCATAGTTAGTCCTCACATTATGGTTAATGTGTTTATAATATTATTATGAGTTTTTATATAACTCTTTACTAATACAGTATGATAAGTAATATAGTGAGTGAGTTGTAATCACAACTCACGTAGTTATTATAGGTGTGAGTAAAAATAGGTTATGAGGATATATTATGGGGATAGTTGATAATGATAGACTCCTTATTTTAAGGATATACTCAAACTATATATTTGTAATATATCTGATTGAATAATATAGAAGTGACTATTATTATTTTGTGTATTTTGAGTCTTTATCCTCATTATTTGTGTGTTTAATTTATGTAAATCTAAACTAGACTCAATATTTTTTAGGATTTTGTGCCTTATTAATTAATTTTCATTTATAATAGTCCTAAGATTATAAAAATTGAAGTTTGAAAACTAATAACTTTTAATTTAATCCAAAGTGGTGTGATTGGGGTGGCATAGGTCACATTGATGACCTACACACATCAAACATCCACTTTGTGTTAATTTCACTTACTCATCATCTATCCCTCATCCATAATCACTTAATACTTATCCCTCATCACCCTTAGTCACTATCTCCTTATTCCTCATTATCCCTAATCACTCCTTCATTAACCTTCACTATCCCTAGTCATTTCTAATCACTCCCTTATCATCCCTAATCACTCCTCCATTGATCTTTACCATCCCTCACCATCCCTCATTACTCCCTCCTCATGCCTCATAATATTTAATCACTCTTTCCTCTTCCTTCATTATCCCTAATCACTTTATCCTCATCCTTCATCATCCATATTCACTCCCTCCTTATCCATCCTCATCCCTAATCACTCCCTTATTGACCTTGATTATTCTTCATCATATTTAATCACTCCCTTATCATCCGTAATCACTCTATTGACCATCACTATACCTAATCATACCTAATCACTCCCTCCTCATCCCTCATAATCCCTAATAACTATTTCCTCATATCTCATCATCTCTAATCATTCCCTCATTGATCCTCATCATCCCTTATCACTTTTGCATTGACCTTCACCATCCCTCATCATCTGATGTAAGTAGGACTCTTATAGGTTAACTCATATATTTATCATTTAGGATTTGTATCCTTACTTTCTTTTTTGATGCCATATATATAAATATTTATACTAAAATAAGTTTCTTATACATTGAATTTTGTTACTCAATAAACATGGTTTATTCTTTTGAAGTATACCACTTTGCATGACACAACAAACATGATTTTATAGATCAAGGTTTTTATCTTTCTTCTAGGTATAAACCTTTCTTTGTATCCTATTTACTTTAATTTAGTCCCCTTTGACTAATTCTTTATTCTTGAACACCTATTTGAACCTACTTTCACTTATTTACCTTCTTAGTGATAATCTCCATCAAAACACTAATCCATGTCCATAGCAACTTAATTCTTGCAAAAAACATAGATTTATGTCATATAAGAACTTATTAATTAGGTTTTTCATCCTTTATAGAAAATATTTCACTCAATATTGACTCATTATGTCCCTAATAAGATTCGTGTATTTGATTTGACACTATCCAAACTAGCACATAAGATTTTTTCATTCTTTGTACATAATTCTCACCAAAATGCAAAAAAATAGGCTTTCTATCCCTCTCACTTATGTATGCTATATTTTCACATTATACATGATAAGGAACACATTCTATAGTATACTAAAACTTTGATTTTCAAGATAATTTGAAATACAACACCTTTAACCCTATTTTAGGCCTATTTGAGGCATGTTAAAAAACATAGTCATGAGTATATTGCCTTCTTAGGATTATAAAGTTATGAAACCACCTGGATTAGATGAAAAAGATCCTTAGACACCTACTTAAACAAATTTAGAGGTTTTTGATGGTTTTTTAGAAAGATATATGAGTTTTGGTTTATGAAACCCTAGTTAAGGGTCTACATAATCCTCCACAAACCTAGATCTAAACTCTACACTCAAATTAGAGACCTTTTCCCCACCTTTCCTTCATTATTATCTTTATTATTATTTTTTACTTGATGTATTTGATCCTTATCATATCTTAACTAATGGATAAACTTGGTCTCTTTTCTATTTCATGCACCTTAAGTCCCTCAACAACCAATGACTTATCTAAAACATACTTATTTTAGACTTCCACCTACATTGGATGCTTCTAGATAGGTTTTATGATATATTTAATTTAATTTAAAGTTTAAGAGACATTTAACACATATAAATAGACCTTAATTACCCTTACCATGGATATAGTGTGTATCTAAAGCCTTGAGCTAAAATAAATGGGTAGGAAAGAGAGAAAAAGGTGATTTGAAATTGTATTACTTACATATATAGATTGAGATTTGGGAATTTGTTGTTAGGTGAAATAAAGTTATATATTAAAATTCCAAGCTTACCTTTCCTTACTCCTTGGAATAGATGAAGTAGATAGGAAAATTTTCATTGCCCTAATTGGTAGGAAAAGTTTGAGATCAAGGTAGGGCCTTCATAATGGTTCCCTTATATATCTATGGTGGGGGTCCCATTCTTATGTTATTATTTGATATACTATATTGTGGATTATGTAATAATTAAAGTATGAAAAGTATTTAATTTGGCATTTAGGTCTCATTAATCCATTCCCAAGCTATAAGTTGTTACTCCTTAATACATTAAATTAAGGAATGTGCCCCCTTTATATACTAAGTTATGTATAGATCATATTGGGTATAGATCAAGTTAGGTTGGGAAGCACACCTTATAAGTTACCAAACTAGAACAAACTCTACTAGATTGGTGAATACCTATATATCTATCTATAAATCTAGTATACTATGAATATGTTATGGATATATGGTCAACTATGGGGCTGCGATTGGAATTCTCAACTAGTCTCCAATCATCCCTATCTATATACTTATAAATTTGGATTCTCAACTCTTAGATAGGGATTATTAGATGCCCAAATTGTAATATATATATATATATATATATATATATATATATATATATATATATATATAAAATACTATTTCATCCCACCCTTTTCTTAGTTTCTTTCCTATTTATTCTATTTTAGGGCTCTATATACACACTCTCTCCATGATCTAGGCATGGATCATGATTTAATTTTTTTTTGGAATATTAGAGTCTTATTCCTAATTTAAGCTAAGGGTATAAATTAATAAATCAATAAATAATATTACAATAATTACAATCTTAATTTGTAAAATTTAGATGTCTTTTTTCCTTTCTAAAAATAGTAATAAATAAGGAAAAATACAACTTATCTTAAACTTGGACTGAGACCATCGAGATAGAGGCTAAAAAGGGCTATGTAGTACTAGGATAGTGTCATAAATAAAAATATAGATTTCATTCGATGAAAGGATAATAGCATAAAAAATAAGACACTTCAAGGTGTAATGTTGTAGCCCTTTCCTATCACTATTGTGCAAACTAGTCATAGAGATCTAAGATTTTTGAGTTTTGTTTTTTATCCCTGTATGATCCTATTTATGAAATATTGAGTGTTGAGTGTCGACAGAGCTCCTCATAGAGATGATTTAATCTTCAAACCCTAGACTTTCATTATTTTTGATAAAATTTTGAGAAAGATGGGGGGGTTAGTGTGTGTAAGATGCACTAAACATGTGATCCACACCCCTTGTGTGGGCACACTACCTATATACCAATACTTTAAAGAGGGAACAAGCCATATGTAATTCTCCAACCTAAATGTTCTTTGTGTAATAGTGTGATGTTGATAAAATAATGCTAATTTAAGAGTGTTTGAGGTGGCTAGGGACCGGTATAAGAATTTTAATAGGTTAGTAGTTGTGTTGGGTGATTGTATGTAGAGAATAGGGAAGTTTGCCTTAATAGTTTGCTTTTATTCTTGATTTCTTTGTAACATTAGTCCCCTCCCTTTGTAAATGACCTTTGGATGGACTTTTATAGGGAACTGTTGGTCATGGGTTAGATGTATTCATGCTAGGCCAACATGATAAAGGATATGAATCAAATGAAAATGGTTGTTTGGGCTTAAAATGTAGTTGGATAAGAGCACCAAAAATCATAGACCCTAGGGTCTAACACTATAGTTCAGGTATGGCACTCCTATCATATAGGATCAAGACCGAGGGGATAGAATTGGCCTAGGAAATAGAGTTTTACTAAGTGAGAATTATCATTTGGAAGGCTATGGATGATTGGGAATAGGAAAAAAGGTACCTAAGAGGGTCATAAGAGCATGCAAAGAGGATCTATGGCTAGGATGTCACAAAACACACTCCAACTACCAATTTTAACATTTATATGACTACCTTTCCCCCGCTTTATTCTAGTGATGCATCAAAGTGAAATACTATGATAAAGGACAAAATAGAAATCATACCTAAACTTACCTACAAAGGTGAAGCCCATGGAGATGCATGATGTTGAATGATATTAGGTATGTGTTATACCAAGATAAATATCAAGAATAGATCTTAGTGCTCAATTCCTCAAGAGTGGCTCAAGAATGCAAAGGCTATCTCTTTAGCTCTATCATCACCCACTATGTGAAGTTATGTGATCTTGCATGTGTTAATTGATGTTTGGAATATGTGTCCAATCCCTTTAAGTAGGTGGATCAAGAATACAAAGGCTAGCTAGTTCTTTGGATCTATCATTTCCCACTAAGTGAAGCTATGAAATGATACTGATATAAATGTGTGTTGTATGAGATGGTTTATAAATCCCATGAATGCTCTATAATATGATAAGGTGGCATGGATAGTTGAATGTGTACTAAAAACTAGGCCAATCTTAGATACTTCAAGAGGTGGATATTAGGCTTTTATGAAAGCCACTTGGGAATAATACTAACCACCTATAGATGGAATAAGGCATGAAACTACTAAAAATTATAGGGTAATGTACTTAGAAAGAAAAAAGAGCCAATGTGATATGTGCATATCCCCCAATCACTAGTGTCTATAACATGGAATATGATATAGAAATTATACCAATTGTCTAATCTAAAATTAGAAGTGAGAGTTATCATGCTAAGTATGATGCCCCCATATATCTAGATTCTCTAAGAAAATTTGTACTAAAACTACCCAATCCAAACTAAATTATTACTAACAAAATTTTATCTAAACTGACCTTTTTATCTATTTCTAGAAAATTTTAGTTTTTTATTGTTTGGATAGGAGTGCCAAAAATAGGATACCCTACTATCTAGTGTTGTAGTACAAGTGTGGCACTCTTATCCTTTGTTATTTTTTATTGTTGTTCTATAATCATCAATATTTTCTTAATCTTCTCTACCTGATTTGGTTTTTGGTTGTTGTTTTTATGGTTTTGAAACTAATTTTTGATGAGTAAAGGCTCTGATCTCTATGACAAACCCCTATTTGTTTCCCCCTCTTTTGAGGGTAGGAATGACAACCCTGTAATGACTACCCTTATAATAAATAACCTTGCAAGTTTGTTATGTTGTGAAATATATGATATAGCAATGATGATAAAAAAATATGTCTCAAGATATATCATATTTGTATTAGATATTGTTAGATAAATAGGGGTATGCCTAGATAGATGTAATAATGTAATAGCATGTGTAATATACTAAATGTAAATTATAAATATTAGTTTTTAGTTTTCAAGGAGGGATATAAAATTATGTCCATCATAACATCTAAGAAATCAAGATAATGCATGATATGGATCATGGCATTGTAAATAATGAAAAGAAAATAAGAAACAAACACACAAGGCAAAAAGCAAGAAGCACACAAAGGTGGCCAATGGGCCAACAAAATAAGGGACATGGGCACATGTCCCTCAAAATTGGGAAAGCAATCATACAATTCATTTTCAAATTCCCACATACACATAAAATTGAAAACAAGCAAGGTTGGCACAAGGGCCACAAGCACATAGAAGAGTACAAGCAAAGGACATTGGAAAATGTCTTGAGACACACATAAGAGACAAAATAAGAACTAAGAAATGCAATCACATTCAAAGAAAGAAAAGAAGGCATGTAAATTTTGGAAATAAAATCACATATAACTAATCAAAGAAAGAAGTGAAAGTATGCAAAACATGTAGTACAAGACTAGGTAGATGACAAGAAATACACAAGTGCTATATACTAGTGAGTGTTGATAGAATAATTTGTGTAATCTAGTAATTAATGTACATTAACATGATAACTAGAGTGTATGGTGTATGAATGATATAACTTGGATGCTATATTCAGGTAGAAGATGCCCCTAGTGGGTAGATATATCAATGTATGTGTCAAATGTAGAAGTAAGATGCCCCCTTATTGGGTAGAGTGAAGCAATCAAGGATCTAGGTATGACTACGCACATTCAAAGAAGATCAAGTGAATCATGGTAATGTAGATAAACCAACATACAATAGCATATAACAATAAACTATAAGTCTAGAATGGTATTAGAAATGTAAGGCATGGATAATACATATAGTTGTAATGTTTTCGGTGTTTTTAAGTTATTTGAATGTTTTTTATATATTGACATGTGTTATTGTTCTTGGTATTTTTTTTTATAGATAAGCTATGTACAAGAAATCATAAATAAACTATGTGCAAGTAATTGAAAATAAGCTATGTATAAGTAATCTGATAAATTATATACAAGTAAGTTAAGAGAAATTATGTACAAGTAATTATACTAACCGATGAGTCTCATGAGATACTCCCTATCATGGTGTCTTGTATCTAATAAAGGAAACATGTATGATTGTGAAGCATGAGGGAATGGCTATGAATATGAATCTGAGTGTTCAAATTCATTGTTGGTTTCTTGGAAATCATATTAACCTATATTTTTCCACTCATCATTATCATCTTGATTTTGAACCAATGGAATGCTAGTGTTGAATTTTATTGTATTTAGATCTTTTCCTTTCATAAAATGTGTCTATGAATTATTTTCCTTAGGATGTTAAATTAATCCTAAACCTTGGTGACAAATATTGTCAACTTCTAGAATAGGAGTAGTGATGCCTTGAGCATACTTGCCCAACCCTTGACCTTTATAATCAAACTGTTGTAGATATTTTTGACCAAAACCATACTACTTTGAAAGTTGAGCCTCATTTTAGAGAGGTATATTTGCATATTTTTCATTCTTTACCTATTCTTATGGTACTATTTCTTGATCTAATTTTGTTTTTTGATCCTTTTATTGTTCTAAGTTATGCTCTGATAACCACTTTTGTATTGTTTCTAAATTTAACCTTTTTGTGAATGTGTTCTTGTGTCACTATGGATTGCTTGACTAATTTACCTTGTATAGGGTACTTATTACCAATTATCTATTGTATATGTTGTTTTAATGCTAAACATGAATTTGTGTGATGCCCATGCATTCTATGATATACACAATAATATTTGGATCTTCTTATTATATATAGAGAAGGTAGTTTGAACAACTTAGATATAATCATTTCCCTTATTACCTCTCTTTAACTCTTATTTTATCTTTGAATAATTTTTTAATCACTAGTTATAGAGTTACTTTGTTATTATTTCTTATTTTGATATGTAGCATTGCTTGCAATAAATTGACTAGGTGAAGGTGCATATACATGATTGACACTAGGGTGCATTTGAGGTTTTTGTATTATAATTTTATTTTTCAATGTTGTGATATTTTCATGTAATAGCTGATTATACATTTGTAAATATGATATTAACTTTCTCATACTATCAATTTGATCCCTTAGAGTCTCATAAGTGTAAACCCTAGTTGATTTAGATTGAAGATATAAGCACATATGTTGAAGAGGGTTTGAAGAAGCTATAGGTTAAATTCATGCATTAAAAATAATAGAATAGGCTTCATCACCTTTTTGAGGGGTGATAATATGGACTTGGTTAGAGGGAAATTAGCTATCACCCTCTTGGGGGAGATGAGGAATAACTATAACCACTAGTGTTTTCTTGTGTCTAGTAGTGATAGGGAAATACCTAGAATTAGCCAAAGAGTTATATGCATCTAGCTAGAAACCATGTATGTGGGATGAAATAAATTTAATTGGATTTATAATTTGTATAAAAATATGATTATAAATAACATTCCACATGAGAGATAACAAACAAGGTATAGAGAGCATGGAACAGTGCACTAATGCATTAAAAACTTTGACCTGTAACATGACATTTCTAGTATGTTTAGAAAGATAGAGTTGAGGATTATCCCACATGAGAGATATAAATATGTAATGAAACTTTGTATTAAATAAAATTAAACATTTCTTTGAATGAAAGGGATCTTAACATGTTTAATAATAAATTTATTAATATCATCCCATATTATAAAAAGTAAGCATGAAAGGGAAATAATGAATATTTGCATTAACATATAGTAAACTTCATCATTAATATACATGATAGGAATGAATATGGAATCCTTATTGTTTGCGAGAAATGTTTTAAAATAAGTGAGATCCATTTTTAATTTTATGTGAAATCTGATTTGGATGTAAGATGATACCTCAAGAGCAAAGGGACCTAGTATATGCAACTAGCATTTGAAAGAAAATGATTTTCAGAATTACTATGGAAATTTTGAAAAATTAAATGTGTAATTTTGATTTAAATATTCAAGAAAAATAAAAAAAAATATGAGAAAAAATAGAAGGAAATTTTCCTAGGGTTTCTAAGTTTTTTTGTGCACAAAAAGACCTTATAAATTCAACTAAGGTTTGAAATAAAAGATTTTTTAAATTACTATGGTAAATTAAAAAATTTAAATGTAAAATTCTAATTTAAATATTTAGGAAAAAATAGAAAAGTACTAAAAAAAATAGAAGGAATTTTCCCTAGGGTTTCTAAAATTTTTGTGCACAAATAAAGTCAGATTCACCAAATGATTTAACTTTACTTTCAAATATTGGAGTCTTATTCCTAATTTAAGATAAGGGTATAGATTAATAAATCATTAAATAATAATACAATAATTACAATCTTGATTTTTATAATTTAGATGTCTTTTTTACCTTTCTAAAAATAGTAATAAATAAGGAGAAATGTAACTTAGCTTAAAACTAGACTGAGACAACTGAGATAGAGGCTAAAATGGGTTGTGAAATACTAGAACAGTATCACAAATCAAAATCTAGCTTTTGTATGGTGAAAGAATAGAAGCATTTAAAATAAGACACTTTAGGGTCCAACATTGTAGTCTACTCCTACCACAATTGTCCAAACTAGTCATAGAGATCTAAGCTTTATGGTTTGTATTGACTATCCTTATATGAGCTTGCTTATGAAATCTTGAGTGTTGAAGGCCAACATAGTTCTTTGTAAATATTATTTAATATTCAAACCCTAGACCATCATTTTGCTTGATAAAACTTTGAGAAAGAGGGGGGTTAGTGTGTGTAAGATGCAATAAATGTGTGATCTACACCCCTCGTATGGTTACACTACCTACATACCAATACTCTGAAGAGAGATCAATCCATATGTAATTCTCACACCTAAATGTGCTTTGTGTAATAGTGTGATATTGATGTAATAGTGCCAATTTGAGAGTGTTTGAGGTGGATAGGGACTAATATGACAGTTTGAATATGTTTGTAGCTATGTTGGGTGACTGTATGCAAAGAATAGGGAAGTTTTCCTTAATAGTTTTCTTGTATTCTTGATTACTTTGTAAGACTAGTCGCTTCCCTTTATAAATGACCTTTGGATGGACGTTTATAGAGAACTATTGGTCATGGGTTAGATGTATATATGCTAGGCTAATATGATGAAGAATAGGACTTAGATGAAATTAATCATTTAGGATCAAAATTCAATTGGATAAGAGCAAAAAAAATGGGACACCCTAGGGTCTAGTGCTATAGTCCATGTATGGCACTCCTATCCTATAGGCTCAAGACTTGGGGGGATATAATTGGCTTGGGAAATAGAGTCTGGCTGAGCTGGAATGATCATCTAGAAGGCTATGAATGAATGAGAATAAACAAAAATATACATGGGAGGGTCATAAGAGCATGTAAAGAGGAGATATGGATAAGATTTCATTAACCACTCTCAAACTACCAATTTAAACATTTTATATGATTACAAATAACCATATAGATCCTTGAATTCCATCAGATAATATCATTGAGTTCTTTATTTGAGTAAAAGAGGATGAGTGAAATAAGATTTTATTTGGGCCTTATTTGAGTAAGTAGAATTTAGAATTGGAAAATAAGCTAATTTGGCATAAACAAAAAGCTATTATACCCACCATCAAGGTATTCAAAGGAGTGATTAAGGATGAGGGATTATATAGAGATAATGAGGGAGTCATTATAGATGATGAGGGATGGTGAGGGTGAATGAGGGAGTGATTAGGGATGATGAGGGATGGTGAGAGTTAATGACTTAGTGATTAGGGGTAATGAGAGATGAGGAAAAATTGATTAGAGATGATGAGGGATGATGAATTAGTGATAAGTGATGATGAGGGGTTATTAATGTTGATGTTGGAGTGATTAGGGATAATAAGGGAGTGATTATAAATGATGAGGAATGGTGAGGGTTAATAAGGGAGTGATTATGGATGATGAGGGACAAAGAGAGAGTGATTAGGTATGATGAGGGATGATAAGGGACTGATTAAGCATGGTGAAGGATGGTGAGAGTCAATGAGGGAGTGATTAGGAATGATGAGGGATGGTGAGGGTTAATGAGTTAGAGATTAAGGATGATGAGGGATGTGGAGAGTGTTATTACGGATGATGAGGGATATCAAGGGTTAATGAGGGAGTAATTAGGGATATTGAGGGAGTGATTATATATTATGAGGGATAGTTAGGGTTAAAAAGGGAGTGATTAGGGATAATGATGAATTAAGAGAGAGTGATTAGGGGTGATAAGGGATGATTAAGAAGTGATTAGTGATGAGGGAGGGATGATGAACAAGTGAAATTAACACAAAGTGGTTATTTGATGTGTGTAGGTCACTAGTGCAACCTATTATACTCTAATCACACCACTTTGGACATGTTCAAAGTGAATAGTTTATAAAATTTAATTTTTACAAACCTATGACTCTTATAAATGCTAAGAAGTAATTCAAAATGCACAAAAACTTGAAAAAAGACCATATGTTTACCAAAAATGAACATCAATTACTAAATTTATGCCCTAAAATCCCTAGGTTCAATACTAAGACCCTAAAAATGCCTAAGTACTAATCATATTGGATTTTGAAAAACTATTTTCCACATCGTAAGGCATGCAGCTATGAGACCAAATGTATCAAATTCACTTTGACCATAATTTATTATATTTAATAAAATAAATTTAAAGTATAAATAATATAAACTTATACTTAACATTTATTTTAGTAAATATAAACTTTAATTAAATATTACCCACCTATAAATCATTTTGTGTTTTTTAGTGCAAAATAATAGGAACGTGTACGCATTATAATGCATATGCATTTAGGTTCAATGGTTATGATCCCAAAATAAAATAATGTCTATGAATTATGGACATAATTTATACATGTTATGGCCATAATTCATACATTTTATGGTCATAATGTGTAAATGCTAGCAAAAATATCCTTGGAATTATCATGTAACTCTATGCACATACCCATAAGTAGATAACTATACAAGTTGAGACTAGTGTGTATTCAAAACCAAATATAAAAAATAACATTTAGCTAAGTATGAGCTATAACCTTACTAGGGAGATAAAATATTATAAAATAAGAAAGAAAATATGTATTGGTGGTGGGGAGGATGTATTAGTTTTATGAAACACAAAGATATTCTTGAAATATTTTTAAATTTAGGTACTTAAAGTAACATCATCCATTATTATTTATCTATATAAAGACACAACCTATCCCTATTATATATGGCCTACCCACAAAGAAACTCTTAACATGACCTATCTCAAAGTTTATCCTATAGTGCCACACATTTAAGTAAATTACAATAATAAATGACCTCTTAGAGAATACCTTTGACACCAAGATAAAAATGAGAAAGACCCAAAATAAGTTGAGAGAAGAAGCCTATTATTAAGATAACTAGGGCTTATACCACCTGATTATCTTTGTACATGATTCTTAAGATATTAAATTCATATGAGCTAGTATCCACTTGTGTTGAGAATTAGATAACTTACTAAGGAAGAGTAATAAACTCTCTAATTGAAAAAATTAGAATTTAGTGGGAAACACATATGGGATATTCTACTCCTATCAAAAAAAAAAAAACCTTTATCAAAAGCTTATAAATCCAAGACACATTTTGGACTAGAAACCATGACAATATTTTGTTTATGTCCTCTTTCCTAAATGAGGTGAAAAATAGGGATACTAAATTACCAATAGAGCTATGGAAATTTTGCCAAACTAAGCAAGAAATTTAGAGCATGGTTGAAATTATATTTGTCTATTTTAGACATTAGGAAGTGTATACACACATGATATTTATATTATTTATAATCAAGAAGGCACCACCACATGAACCCAAGAAATTTTTGAATGTGTAGACATTATGGTGAGCCATATCCATTATCATCTTGAGGCATGTAGGACTACTCACAGATTTAGATATTACCAAGTGCTACCTTTCCTAGTGTTCCACTAAAACTTCATGAGATTGCCTAATATTTCCATAGTTAACATTTGCCCATGGAAATATGAATCCAATGAAACTATGGATTTATATTATTTAACTCTCACAAAATAACTCCTACCATAAGTTTTTTAATCTCTTTATGGTTCCCACACTATATATTATAAATGTTGATAACTTAGTGAGATTTACCTAACCTTGTAAAGATATATTGAGAGTCAGATTCAAGGGGGATTTGTATTTTTATAATAAAATGAACACTTTAAAATTGAGAGGATATTATCATTATATTTATTGAGGCAAATGGAATTTATTGATCAAAATTATGGGAATATTAAAGGTAAGATTAGATTATATGTTCTTCCCTATATTTTTTTTGATATTAAACTTATAAAAATAAAGGTTTCCCATTTATTTAAAAGCAAGCTAAGAAAATTGGGTTTAGAATTAGATGATGATAAATAAGGTTATGATATTTAGAGATATTTTTCTCATTGATTAATAAAGGTAAATATTATTATTGAGTTTGAGCATGACTCCAAGCCATAGTTTGAACATTGCATGAATCTCAAGGAAATATTCAAGTTATAAAATGAATACTAAAGTCTATAAGATATTTTTTCACAGAGGCCTAGAGCACAAAAACCTTAGGAAACATGTTATATTAAAACAAGGGATTATGTTCCAATTTTTTTGATTCCCAAGATTTTTTAAAATGAGATATAGGATAAATGAGAGGTGAAAGAAGAAAACAATATGCTTGATGGAGATTTAGATTAAAATTTGATGTTATAATTACTCCATATGGTGATATTGATGAAGATGAAAATTAGGAAAAGATGTATGATAACAACCACTCTATCTCTACCAAGAGATTAGATAATACATCTAAAATAACTATTGATCCTAATTATATTACATATGAGTCTCAAAATAAATATTATGGACAAGGTAGAATTATGCTTCAAAAGTTGGGTTTTCAAGGTGGAGGACTACAAACAAATAAGAAATGAAAGTAAAAACCCTTAGAATTATTTAAATCTAAAAATAAGGGAATAAAGGCTATAAATAGAAGTAGTAAGGACATATTTATGCTCATCCCTTACTCTGGAAAGACAAATTACATCACTCCTCTATAACCTCAAGTTCTAAAGTAAGAGACAAAAGAGATAACTCAAGGGATGGAAAAAATAGGGAAAGTTCATAAATTTAATTCTAAATTATTAAAAAAATAAAAAAAATAGATATATAGGTTAATAAATAAAGTACTAGCCAAAAAAATAGATCAAGATAAATGGAACATACTCTAGCTTCATTATCTTTCAATTAAGTAATAAGATAAAACAACCAAAAGTGATTAAAAATGATATATGTAAAAAAAATGGTCAAGAGAAAAAGATATGTGTTGATACTATTGTCACCAAGGTGTCTATAGCTAGTGCCCAAGTGATCTTACTTGTTCATTCTAATCCCATTAGTTCTATTACAACAATTATGACCAGTTTTATTCCTTATACATATGTTACCTTGATTGTTGTTATATCCATTTTTGTAGCTGTTTAAATTTCTCTCTGAACTATAACTACAGTATCAACTCTTTAATTTCCACTTAAACCATCTCAAAATATCTTATCATGTACATTCCCACCCTAATCCCACCATATATTTAATATCTTATACCATTTTACCCTTCACTAATCAACCCACTTCACAACCAATGCTCATAAGGACTTGCCTAATCATAGTCTTTTCCACCTTTGGATTTAGTTATCCCATCCCTTCTTCTACCATGGCTATGTTTGCTACTCCATTTCCTAGGCCCATAGTTCTACTTAATTCCCATTTTTTTCAATAAAAAGCTTTTGCTTTTATGTTTCCATTACATATAATGCATGTTACCCAAGAAGCTACATCATTAGTTCTAATAATTAATAAAAATAATTGATTATCAATTTATTTCATCAAATTAAGGCAATAATTAAATCTAAAAGCTTAGTATTATTATGATGTAAAAGAGATGAAATATGTCAACTTAGGATGCCACCAAAAGGATTAAAAATCAATATGTCCCCAAAAGAGTAAATAATGTATTATAATTATGGTGTACCTATCATAACCAAACCTAGGAATCATATAATATATATTTTTTATTTAACATCTATAGTAGTAGTTGACTATTCAATTTCTCAAGTAATTGATAAGGTTCAATATTTTCGTGAGCACTCAAAGATGATAGTCACTTACTACTTCCATGTTGATAACAAGTTGAATAATGACACATATGGGAATGGTGGGTCCAATTTGATCACTTCCTTATTCCCCATTGGGTATTTACACTTACTCTCTAATGGCCACACACACAAGCACTTTACTAAGAATTAAAACTTAATATAACATTTATTTATTTTAAACATATAATTATAGAGAGATAAATACAAATGCATACATAATATCATACTTAAATACATTTAAAATTTTAATATATTAACTTATGAAGACTTGATCCCTCTCATAGTCCATTATGGACTTGATGCATTCTCACTTTACCCTATGTTTGGATAACTCCTTCTCTAATTGGAGCCAACTCCCTTGCTCATTGAATCTCCTTAGGAATTATACTTTATAAATTTAATATCCTTTGACATTACATGATTTTAATAAATTATATTAACCTTCATTATCATCTTATAAATTATTATGATATGTCGGTTTATCATCCTAGGCCATTGCTTTCATTTTGCATATCACACAAGAAAAAAATATGTTTTATGCAATATGTATGTTTCAAAACCACTTCAACCATTTTAAGAACCACAAATTTATATATTATAGTATTTTTAAAACCATCAATTAATATTATAAGACTAATACATATTGTATACCAATGGTTTTGTCACTCTGTAAAATATTGCAACTTTTGGAGACCATATCTTTTATATACATACTGAAAATGAGATGTCATTTTTTGAAGTTTATAATTTGTTATATAAGTCAAAAAATTCACTCACATTCAAGTTTATGTATTTCCTTGATTCATTTTACACTCTTCCCTAAAACCTATCTATTTTATCCATTCAATAGACATAACTTCCTAAATTATATTGATAATTGAGGAACTCAATTAGCTCACTTGAAACTAATAGTTTCTTGAAACTTATTCTTATCTTATGTAATCATGCCACTAAAGTGTTAAATTTATAAATCTTACCATGATAAAATTCACCATGACAAAATTTCAAACAAACCAAAAATACAATACAAACACATTTTTTTATGCACGATTATGTTACACTTAGATGTGTCTACATTTGACACCCAATTTTTCAAATTAGAAACCTTCAAATCAACATAGTAGGGTGAATAAAATATAAAAATTGTATTTTTCAAGTGAATTGACCATAGTGTCCCCTTACACCTTGTCAGGCACCACTGTAGACATCCAATTCCTAACACTATTTGTGTTGAAATTATCAATCTTACTCGAATTGCACTCAAATGCATATTTTAGGTCAGAATAACTAAAGCACCATAAAAGTTTCAAACTTGTCATTTAAAAGTGATGATTTAGGCCAAAATGTCCCTAAATGGGGAAATTAATTTTATGTGGTACCTAATTTTAATTAATTCATTTTGAGTTAAAATGATGATTTTACCTTTTTGTGCTTTGGATCACTTTTTTATTCTAATTCATTAGTACATGTCACATACATTTGTTATGTTGTATTGGAAATGTCCTAAATGGGAATATGGTTCCAATGCATCTAACATCAACTTATAATTCTTCCAAAGTTAAATATGACCCAGTATTATGACTTTCTGACCATTTTGATTAACTGAGGACCAATTTCCAAAGAATTTCACAAATGTTAATTAATCTTGTTTAAGGATAATTAATCCAAATCAAGATCTTAAATTGATTTTCCATTGATTTTATTGAATATTTATTTTTGGAAATTGATTTCTATTAACTGCATCACCTAATGACATCATTTCTTGGAAAGGCATCCCTAGGTCATAAATGCATAAAATATATGAATCATGGCCTCCCATGCCTCATAAATGCATTCCATGCCTTATTAATGCCCCTTATTCTAGAAATTATTATTAAGGCATTTATTGATTTTAACATCCAAAATTGAATGGATTATTAGCCACACATCTTGATCTCAAGATGGATGGTCACAATTCATTCTGATCAATCTCAAAAATATATAAATAGAGAGGCCATAAACATCATTTTTAAGCCCAAGTATTGTAATGTTATAATTCTAAAATTGCTTCACAACTCATTTGTGTTTTGATTATTATATTATTTATATTTGGATTAGCTTTATTTGAAAGGTAATTACATAGTTTTAAATATCATGAGCCTAGTTTTTGTGGAGTGTTCTTGAGACATTAGAGGAGTTTGCCATCATTGTTGATGAAGACAAGGATGCTTGGTCAAGGGGAGGACTTGTTTTTGAGCCACTTTTGAGAAATATAGTCACTTGAGAAGGTAATGTTTTACTTTCTTTCATTTGTATCCTATTGTTTTAGAAAAACCCCACATGAATAGATTGCCTTGATTTAGTTAGATCTCCAAGAATTTTTATTTGATTTCTTGGACTAATGCTTGAATAATCATTTTTTGTAATCCAATCTACATTTTGGCACACTCAATGGGACTACACCCCAAGAATTCAATAAACTAGCACCTAAAAGCAACCTACTAACTATTTCCTTGTAGAATATTAGAGTGTGGGAGTAAATAAGGAGAAAATTTGAGAAAAATCCATTTTTTTAGAAGTCACATTTTTTCTATTGTAATTCATGGTTGTATCCTCTAGCCTATAATCTCACAACTTACACAGTCATAGGATTGCCTATCTGAATGGCAAGATTGCCTAACTATGTCATGGTATTATCAATAAACCATTAGTAGTTAGGTGAAAATATTGTAACTTATAAGTGGTGATATTTCAACCCTAATACTAGCTTGTTATGGGATTATGAACCCAAATAAAGGGATTGTGAACCTGAATAGCAGTATTGTCAACCCAAGTAGTAGGATTGTCAAACCTAAATAGAGGGATTGTTAATTCAAATGACAATATTTTTAACCCAAATAGCATGATTGTTATCCCAAGTAGCATGATTGTGATTTTTGTTAAACTAACCCAAGTAGTGATATTTCCTGACTGAGTCATGGTTTTTTAGAGTTGTAGGATTACACTATGGAGTAGCTAGATTGCATTGTGTGAAACCTAATAGTTAACTTTACAAAGTTGTTTGTCTCATTTGGAAAATTACTTCAAGGGTGAATGGAACTCTAACTTTTTCCTTGTAGGGCCAACTTGAAAGAGGATCTAAACAAGCTTAATATAGTCTTTTTAAACTCTATTTAAAGTTCTTAAAAAGGATTAGGAACATTTATTTTGGTGTTTAAAGCAAACACTTAGATGTTTGCTTGATTTTTTTGTGGTTGTTCTTTACAAGTTTTTACATCTTAAATCCAAAGGACTAAATAACATCACCACACATTTTGTTTAGTGATTTAAAACTGAACACACTTCGATGTTTATCTTCAATAGATCATTGCTTTTTTAGAATTGATTGGTAAAAATAGAGTTATACGTGTATGTTCTTCCCCTATCCCCTATAGATAACTTGTGAGATCAAAATATCCAACTTTATGGTAAATTTCCTTGGTTAAAGGCATAAAATAAAAGTTGTGAAGGCTCTCCCCAAGACCCACATGGCTTAGGTGATCTAAAAACAACCTTTAAAGCTCTTTTACTTGGTTTGTGAGGGGGACTCATTACCTCTCATAAGTTATTTAGGGAATCCTTGACCTAGGAATTCATATCCAAACATTATATTCAACCCCTCTCCACAGGGGGGTATATAAATCAGTATTTCCATCTACGATGGTGGTTTGAATGGTTAAACCATATCATATTGATAGTTTAAGCCCATGGGATATATGATCATGTTGGACATCACACTACACTGAGAAATTAATGGATGTATTAAAAATGGCAAGACCTTTTTATAATAATCCATATGATTTAAACTCAATTTACGTGTTACTTCTCTTGCATGTTGACATGAAAGCCTTATGCATGGGATATATCTAGAAATGTTTGAAAACTTGCTAGTTTAATTAACCCCACTTTGCCACACCTTATCAATTTAGGTCTTAATATGATTAATAAGTTAATTTGTCTTTGTCTTAGATTACTTGGTCTTGTTTTGGGTCAAAACTTGCTTGTTAACAAAATGTCAGAACCTAACACATTGCCCACAAATTTCTTGAACAAGGAGGCATTACACTATCCAAATGAAAATCATCATTTTTCTTGTTCAAATTATCATCTAAAACATTGTGTTATATCATCCATTTTGGTGCATTTATGCTTCCCATTTGAGTCTAGATCATTTTCCAAATCTTCTTAAGTCCCTCATTGATAGTTTAAATTTGGAATTGGACTTTGTTAAGTTTTAAAGGTGGATGTGTTAAAGTGGGTTAAGTACTTTGCATTTGAATTGTTTTAACTTGAGTTCAATTTCTTGTTTGAATTGAGGGACATTTATAGACTCCTCATCTTTTCCATCTTTGGTGGACTCAATTTATCTTGCACATCACTCATGCTTTGAGTCCTAGAACACATTTTATACTACCATTCCTATTACCATGTGGCAACATTGTGCTACCCATTTGGTTCTAGTTTTATACCTATGAATTCTTACATGTTTTCACATCTTGATTTCCTTGGTTTGCATTGTCTCCTTCATGATCTAGAGAGATTTCTTCTATTTTTCTAGTAACAACTCTTCAAAGTTGAGGTAGCTTTTATGATATTGATGTATCTCAAAATTCTATGTTTTAGTGTACTAGTGAAATTCTAGGCTTTTCAAGTTATCATATCTTCTTCTAATTTATATGATTTCAACCCTACCCAAGGTTGAGTAATTTTGTGTACACATTCTTCTAATTGTGTGTGGTTCTACACCACCCTCCTTTTATAGTCTCTTTAGTGCCTTAATCATATATTTGGAAGAAGGATCAAAATACATACCTTGTTTAAATGTTTTCAAAATAGTGTCCAAATCTAGTCAGAAGTATAAAGTAACCCTTCTAAACATGACACTAAGGTACACTCATAATGGGGTCTCTTGTGGCCTTAGTTATGAGGTAGAGCATTGTTATGGTGGACATGAGTATTCTATATTATTTGAGGATGTCACCCTCTTTGAGCATATTTTATGAAATCCATGCCAATTTTTATGCATCATCATTATCCTTCCCCTTTTATTTGTGTACCATACTTGAAGGTTACTATTTTGGGATATCCCCCTTTGATTTGAAAACTATACTCAAAGGTTATCATTCTAGGTTATCCCCCTTCATCTTGTATGAGTGATCCATCTCTACAATTTTCAAAGGCTACCATTATAGGCTATTCTTATTTATCTTATGTGAGTAATCAAGATCCAAAATGTGTGAAGGTTACCATTTTAAGACCTCTTTGTTTGGCTTACACAAGCAACCAAACTAAGCAGCATCCCATTGTTACCTTTCTAGGTCCATCGCCTATATTTATTGAGATTTTTATTGAAGAACACCCATTTGATGAACCAAATTATGTGTATCTCTTCTTTAATAGTCTAATTTTTTGAGATCCCATTATTAAACCACAAACCATTGTTCCCACTAAACCAAATGTTCCCAACTTTAAAAATTTTGTATCGATCTTTGATCTAAAACAAGAACAATTGCCTCTTCAAGAACCATCTTATGAGTACCATAATGTGTTCAAAGTTAATATTTAGCAACCAATTGTGAACCAAAACTCCAATGTTATTATTGAAACACCCATTTGTGATGAACCAACCTATGATGAATCACCCATTCATATGTTACTTATTTTTAAAGAGATTCATTTCGTTGATAAGCAAATCTCTATAGAGTTATCTCTTGATCTTTTACCAATCATTGAGGAGTCTCTTTTTGACATATAAGATTATATCAAGACATCCCTTGATTGGTACCCTCTCTTTGAGGGGATTCACTTAGATGAGATAGTCTATGCTGAACCCTTCCTAAATGAATCACTTTTTATAGAGCCCATTATGCCATCATAGATCACTACTTATTCAATACCAAGCATTCAATAAAACATAATTATAGAAACAACCATATTATATTAACAAATAACATTAGGGTTAGTTTCTATTTTAGAACTGACATTAGATTTTGCATCAAAAATAGAATCAACATCAGTTGTGACATCAAATTTAGAGTCCCTTGTACCGAAATCATATTTAGAAACAAAATATAGTATTGGTTGTTACAACATTGGTAATAATTACCTTGTGGATCAATTTGAATATATTTGTGATCCTTATATGAATTTTTAGGATGATTACTTCAAAATTGACATGGGTTATACTAGTATATTCTATGAGGATTGTGTTTCCATTCATCATTCCATTATTCTCACCCCACATAGCCATTATATTGATATTTAATTTCCCACAAATGTCAATTGGGATTGATAGAATAATATTTTGTTGAACTACATACATGGTGGCATACCATTTGCAAAATATTAGGGGGACCATGACCAAATTTATGTAGGAGAAAAACACTATCCTAGTGAAACCTTTTCAGAGGTGGTAGGAGATGATCAAAGAAAAAACTTAGAATATTTTAGTGAAACATTTTTAAGGGCACTAGAATATAATCAAATTAAAATGTTAAAATCTCTTTGTGAAACCTTCTTGGAGGCACTATGGGATAATCAAAACAAATTCATTGGTGAAAACCTCATCGAGGTGCCAACAGTCAAACATAAAATTTCTTCTTTGCTTATTGAAGACATTATCTAAGATCAAATCATTATAGCTTCTCATCCATAACATAATTAGATGGTAACGACTATTAGGATTAAATAACAAAATAATTTATGGGTCCTATAGAGAGCATCTTTAGAGGTCTTCAGCCCCACCACAACTAAAATTATGTTGAATCTGACATCAACAACATTACATGTGACTAAAATTTCTAATCTTTATTTGTTCCCCATTTATTAGACACTCCATTATCATCCACCTATTCATTACACACTTATATCATTTATCCTAACATTATTTACCATCACTAGCAACACTTTCCATTGTAGAGGCTACAAGGATATCTTATCCCAATGTTTGAAGGGAACTGAATCAACAACTAATGAATATCACAAAAATATTATTGAGATCTAGATAGGTAATAAGTTCTTGATAGAGAAACTTTTTTAAAAGGGTTTTGGATAAAAACTTTATAACTGACCATTTCTATTATCTCACATATTGACCAGGATGTTCATCTCCCTATCAACAACAACAATAGAACCAATTTTTACTTTTCCAATAACCATTTTTCATTACCATGCTTCATCTCTTAGGGGAAACCCTATAGGCCCTTTTTAGGCATACTATACCATTTTGTTCTATTTAGCTCACTCTTTGAACTACATTGAATTTATGTCCTTTGGGACTATCTAGAAAATTCTCAATTTTTATGTAGGTCAACGTGGTCACCACTTTTCCATGCTCTTGTCATTTTTCAAGAATTTTTTCCCCTCATCCCATCTTTGTGAACCCCATTATTTGTTGGAACATGCATCCATGAAACTATGTAGGCAACATCCACTTATCTTTTACATCTAGAGTCAACTCGGCTAACCCCTTAATTTTATTCTCTTCCCTCATTTATTCTATAATTATTCCTATTTAATTAAGGAATAATTTTTTTGTCATTGTTATTTGTTACATTGTGGTAGAAAGTAACTCCTCTACTACATGTGTATAAATAATTGTGTTTAAAACTGCACTAACTTAGTTTTTGTTTTTTTGTGTTTATCTACTTTTTTTGGGTGTTTTGTTGTGATTTGCACCTCTCCTTTTATTTCTTCTCCTTTTCTCTTTTTATTAATTCTTTTCTCATCTTGGTCTTGTGTTTCCTTATCTAGTTTTGCTTATCTCTTTTGTGTTTCAAAAGATCTTGATGATTCAGATGGATCTTGATTACTTATATCTTGATCTCATGTTATTAATTTGTTCTTGGACATTTTTATTTATTTTATTATTGTTGGTGTCTTGTTTTTCTTTTTGATTTTTCTTTTCTCTTTTGTGTTTCAGAACATCTTGATGATTCACATGGATCTTGATTATTTATATCTTATTCTCATGTTATTATGTTGTTCTTGGACCTTTTTATTTATTTGTTTTTTATTGGTGTCTTATTTTTCTATTTGATTTTGATTTTCTATTTTGTGTTCAAGAATGTCTTGATGGTTCACATAGATCTTGGTTCTTTATATCTTAATCCTATGTCATTAATATTTTTCTTACTTTTCATTTTTAAACATTTTTGTTCCTACTTAAGTCTTTATTGATCATATCTTGATTACAAGTTAGGTTCATTTATGTTTATCTTTTTCTTTGTCTTTACTTTTTTGTTTAAATGTAAATAGTTGCAACTCTAGTTCTAGTAATAATTATCCTTAGTTATAAGTATTCACATTTGAACCAGCTATGTGCAATTAGATTATTATGTTATTCTAAGTTATTCATACTTATGATGCATAATTTATTTTTCTATAGCAAGCACTTTGTGCTCAAGTTTCAAAGTCTTAACATAAACACCACTTTGATGAACAATTCTCAAGAACACTATGTAGAATCTAGGCTCATAAAATTAGGCATCTAGAAATCATGTATTTTAGCATTATAATCTATGATTATACATGCATATATTTGCATATATCATGAGTCTAATCAATTCTTGGTTATTTTTCATCATCCCTCATTTTATTCTCTCCTAAACTTGGGTGAACTACATTGGCCTAAAGTTTATGTTGGAACATGCATCCATGAAACTATGTAGGCAGCGTCTACTTATCTTGTATATTTGGAGTTAGCTTGACCATATTTATTCTTCTTTGCATCCTCTCATCACTTTTTACATTCTCGTATTCCTAGTTTTTTAAGTCTTTCTTGAGCCATTAGACAATCACATCTATGTTTACACTCACTCATTTTAATATATCTTATAGGTTATTTCCTTAATTTATTTTGCTTTTTAATTCACCCATAATGGGGCACAACATTTGAAACAATGTTAGAATCAAATCAATCCTATAGGGGCAAACCATTATTTATTATTTATCAGTGATCAAAATTATCCCTAATGGGGCATAAATATCTTATAATTATCAAATATGCTATAGTAGGGCACTTCTTATTATCTCTTTATGGAGACCACATTCTCCTTTTCCTCTAATTCAAAGCTCTCCACACTAATACCCATAATGGAAATGTTTTAGTTTAAAAATTGTCTTGGGATTGATTAATGTCATAAGTGCACAACTTACACTCTCAAATTGGGTGTACTCAAAAGTGTGTCTCGTATATGTTTAGATTGAATCCTTCCCCTTCCCCCCATCTTTGGGGCTCATTATACCTCTAATTATATTTGATCATTGATGGTAATGATGTGTGCTAGCATTAGCTCATCTGAATGTGATATATTCCATGGGTTAAATCTTTCATTTTCTCTCTCTATTTGACATTCCATCCTTCTCTTTCATCCTAGTATGTCCTCTCAAGGGGGCATCATGGGTAATTTACAATTTATTCTTAACAACTCTTTTTTTTGAAAAGATGTTTCTTCAATTGAATGTCTTACTATTCCTTCTCAAATAAGGGGAAACTATAGATATATAATTCCTTACACCATTTGTGTTCAAGTTATCAATCTTACTTGAATTTCACTCAATTGCACATTCTAGGTCAAAATCACTAAAACACCCAAATGGTTTGAACTTTTCATTTACAAGTGTCAATTTAGGCTAAAGTGTCCCTACATAGGGCAATGAATTTTATGTGATACCTAAAGTTGATTGATTCATTTTGAGTCAAATTGATGCTTTCAATTTTTTGTGCTCTAGATCACTCTTTTCTTATAACTCATTAGTACACATCATGTACCTTTGTTATGTTGTATTGGCAATGTACTAAATGGTAATATGGTTCTAACACATCTAACATTACCTTCTAATTCTTCTCGAGTCAAATTATGATCCATTAATATGCTTTTTTGAGAAATTTGATTAATTAAGGGCCAATTTCCAAAGAATTGCATAAACATTGATTAATCTTATATAAGGTTAATTAATCCAAATCAAGATCTTAAGTGAATTTTCCATGGAATTTATTGAATATTTATATTTATAAATTAATTTATATTAACTACATCACCTAATGACATCATTTCTTGGAAAGGCATCTCTAGGCCATAAATGCATAAAATATCTGAATCATGGCCTCCCATGCCTCAATATTGCATCCCATACCTCATTAATTCCCCTTATTCCAAAATAATTATTAAGTAATTTATTGATTTTAGCCTCCAAAATTGAATGGATTCTTGGCCACACATCTTGATCTCAAGATGGATGATCACAATTCATTTTGATCAATCTCAAAAATATATAAATAAAGAAGTCATGAACATCATTTTTAATCTCAATTATTGTAATATTATAATGATAAAATCTCTTCACAACTCATTTTTGTTTTGATTATTGTATTATTAATATTTAGGTTAGCTTCATTTCATAGTCAATTAGATATTTTCAAATATCATGAGCCTAGGTTTTGTGGAGTGCATTGTTGATGAAGACAAGGATGCTTGGTCAAGGGGAGAACATGTTTGTGAGTTGATTTTGAGCAATGAAGTCACTTAGGAAGGTAATGATTTAATTTATTTCATTTGTATCATATTCTTATTATTAAAAACCCATATGAATAGATGGCTTGATTTAGTTATCTCTCCAAGAATTTTTATTTGATTTCTTGGACTAATTCTTGACTAATAATTTCTTGTAATCCAATCTAAAACCACTAGATATTTTTTTTTCTTTTTTATTCATTTTATAGATATTTATTGTATAATAAAAAATCATCCTCCACTTATATTTTATTACCATTATCCTTTACTTAATGATTTATAATATTATGCAAAATAAATCAATAAGGAAAAGATAATGCTAATCAAATCTAGATGGAGGAGGATCATTTATGCTAAAATAAATGTCTATAAAAAGAAGAAGAAATAAAAATATAATATCTAGTTGTGCCTAACAAGGTGGAAGTGGACACTATCATCAAGTCACTTGAATAGATAATGGTTATACTAGATTGATCCTACCATTATGAATTTAAGTTAACCAATATTAAACATTAAGTCTCTAATGTAGGAGCATCTAAGGGAACATGTAGCCTTTCATCGAAAAAAGTTTCCATGTTGTCATTTTGGTTCCTATGAAATTTTGGCATAGTGAATTTGATCATGGGAAGAATTATAACTCTAACACCTCAATTACATCATTACATTAGAGAATGATAAGTTATAATAAACTACATGTTTCCAAGCAAGTGAGAAAAGTTTCTCAATTATCAATAAAATCTAGGAAGTGGCTATGTGTATTGAAGGGATAAAATAGATAAGTTGTGGGAATGAGGGTAAATGAAATCAATTAATTCCATAAACCTAAATATGATTGAAAATTTTGATTCATCTAAAACATTATGAACTTTCAAAAAAATGGCATCCAATTTCAAGTCTATATGTAAAGATATGGCCTCCAAAATATTGTATATTTTTCAAAGTGAAAAAACCATTGGTATGCACTATGTATTAGTTTTATAAGATTATTAAGTAATTTAAAAACTCTAGAATACATAAAATGGTGGTTTTGAATTGGGTACATTGGTTTGAAAGCATACTACTGTATAAAACACAAGTTTTTCCTATATGAAATGCAAAATGAGAGTAATGGCTTAGGATAATGAACCAACAGATCTTAATAATTTACAAGATGATAAGGAAGGTGATTATAATTTATTACAATCATATAATTCTAGATGATACTAAAATTATCAAGGATAAGAGATAAGGAGACTCATTCAATAAAGAATTTTTCTCCAATTGGAGAATAAGTTCTCCAATCATAGGGTTAAGTGAGAATGGATCAAGTATTCATAAGTTAATGTAATAAGCCTATAGAGGTAATTGAGTGTGATCATATGTCTGATTTTGTATTTAGATCTATGTAACTATGTGTATAAAATCAATAAAGTATGTATTGAGTTTTAAGTCTTAGTATATTGGTTGTGTGTATGGACATTAGACATTAATTTTAAATCCCTAATGTGGAATTTGGTAGTGATTAAATTGGACCCTTCATTCCCATGTGTGTTATTATTGAACTAGTTATCAACATGAAAGTAGTCAGTGACTATACTCTTTGAGTACTCATGAAAGTCTTTAGCCTTGTAAATTTCTTGAGAAATTAAATAGTCAACTACTACTATAGTTATTAAATATTAAAAATATAGTAGATCATTCCTAGGCTTTGTTATGATGGATACCACTTGATGATAGTACATAATTAACTCTTTGGGAAACATATTGAGTTTTAATCCTAGTGGTAGCATCCCAAGTTGACATTTTAAATCTATTTTCTATCATAATATGGCTGAGTTTTCATATTTAATTATTGCCTTACTTTGATGGAATCAAATGGAAAAGAATGACTTTTCTTAATTCATAGAACTAATGATGTAGCTTGTTGGGTAGCATGTACTAGACACAATGGAAACATAAAAATATAGTCTTGTGATTGAAAAAAATGGGAATTAAGTATAACTATGGGCCTAAAAAATGGAGTCAAAAGCATAGGCATATTAGAATTGAATCCAAAGGTGAGAGAGACTGCGATTAGGTTAGCCCTTGTGAGCATTGGCCATGTAGTGGGAAGATTAATGAAGGGTAGAATGGTATAATATATGAAAGAATGGTATAATATATGAAATATATGGTGGTATTAGGGGTGGGAATGGACATTATAAGCTATTATGAGATGGTTTAAGTGGAAATTAAAAATTTGATATTATATCTTTAGTTGAGAGACAAATCTAAATAACTATAGAAGTGGATACAACAAAAATCAATGAAAAAGAAGTAGGAGGAACAAAAATGGCCATAATTTTTATAATAGAACCAATGGGAGCATAATGATGAATCAAGACCACTTGGTAACTATCTATATACACCTTGGTGACAATTTTATCATCCTTTATCTTTTCCTCCTAGACGTTTTTGTTGAATATAGCCTTTTTAGTCACCTTTGGTTACTTATCTTATCTTGGATTTATCTTAGTACTTAATTAAAAGTTAATGAAGCTAGAGTTTGATATATTTCTCTTGAGATAATTTTTTGGCTAGTATTGTGTGTGTTAACTCATGCATGTGTAATTTTTTATTATAATGTAGAACCTTTTAACTTTCTATACTTGTCCCATCTCTTGAGTTATCCCTTTTGTCTCCTAATTTATAACTTGAGCTTTCAGAGGAGAAATGTAATTTGGCTTTGAAGAGTAATGGATGATCATTAATGTGTCTTTCGTAATTCCATTCCAACCTTTCTTTTGTTCTTTTCTAGAAACACTTCTAAGGTTTTTTCCATTCCTTGCTTAGATTTTTATAGGCCTCCACCTTGAAAACCCATCTTTTGAAGCATAATTATACCTAGGCCATAATATTTATTTGGAGACTAATATGGCTTATATTTAGGATCAATATTTATTTCAGATGTATTATCTAAGCTCTCAGTAGAGTTAGAGTGGTTTTTATCATACATCTTTTCCCAATTTTCATCTTCATCAAGCTCACCATATGGAGTAATTTTATCATCAAATTATATCTAGATATCCATCAAGCATATTATTTTATTCTTTCCACTCTCCTTTGTCCTTTAGCTCATTTATTAATATCTTTGAAATCAGAAAAGATGGATCATAATCCTATGTTTTAATATAGAATGTTTCCCAAGGTTTTTTTACTCTAGGCATTTATGAAAATAGAGCTTCTAGACCTTAGTATTCATTTTCTTTCTCAAATATTTCCTCAATATTCATGAAAATTTCAAACTATAGCCTGGATTCATGCATAAAATAAACAAGGATATTTTCCTTTACTAAGAATTGAGCAAATTATCTCTACATATCATACCCCAATTTATCATCATCTAGCTCTAGACCCATTTTTACAACTTGATTTCTAGTAAATGGGAACCCTTTTTTTATAAGTTTAATATCAAATAAACTATAGGGAAGAACCTAAAATTTAATCTTACCTTTTATATTTCCATATTGTTGATCAATAAAGTCCATTTGTCAAGATGCATGTTTCATAAATACTTAGATGATGTATCCTTACAATGATGACATATTCTCCCCATGTTACTACACACACACACACACACACACACACACACACACACACACACACACACACACACACACACACACACACACACACACACACACACACACACATTCATAATAATTTTAAATTAGTGTATTATCATTTTTGCTTTATAATCCTTGAAATTAGATTTCCATATTTCTATTATTAGTTTTCAACAAGTAGGATATCAGATTTTAAAATTGTTATTAATTAGTATGATATTGGATTCTACTATATCTATTACTAGATTCTAAATTCTAATATGGAATCAAATTCTAATTATATCTTAACTAGTTTTTCACCTTTAAAATCATATTTAGGGATATGACCTTATAGTTGTCATACTATTACCTAATTTTAGTTATTATAGTATTGTTTAATATTTATCAAAATTTTATCATATATAAACCATTCACCTCATGACATGGAACACTTAAAAATATTAGTGAAACATTATAAAACATACTTAATATCACCATGCATAATTATTGGACAACACTTTTCATTGTCCATGTGCCCAATGTAAAACATACTTATCATTATTCTTATCTTATATAGAATGGGCAAGTGCCCATTTTATACTGGATAATAACATAAGACTTTATTGCTCATATTATCAATTTATAAGTCATTATTATTATCTAAATATGTATAATATGTATTTTCCCATTCTACCCAAGATAATAATTTAAGCCTCTATTGCTCATATTATTCCTATCTTGTGTAGAATGGGCATTTTCTTGTAAAACCAAAGTGGGTACCACACACATTAATCAAAATTTCATAAGTTTAAACTTTATGTACCAATATATTGTGTGAAATAATTAATCACTTCATAAATACATTTATGTGATTTAAATGGTTTTGATATTATACATTTTTTATTAATAATGTTAGGGAAGCCATTAATGTGAAAATAGATAACTAGCTTTTGTAGCTTGTGTTCTAAAACACACAATGTCAACATGTCAAATGCAAACCTCAAAATTTATATTACACTACTATTAAAACATCTCCCTTGAAATTAAGTAGAATAATACTAATAATTTCACTTAAAAAATTTATTACATAATTAAATATTAAATGAAATATATTATTAGCTCGACAATTATGAAAAATAATCTTTTGAAAATAAGTATTAATCTTTCACTCGTATTTAATAAATAATATAGTTACATTATTAAGATATTAATGCAATACTTCCACATGTATTAAAAATAATTCAATGAAATAAATATCAATCCTTGATTCATAATAAACAATAGTAAAAATGTAAGGTTAAGTTATTGGTGCATGCTTTCAAAAAGAAATTTCAAAAAATGCACGAGCTAGGTAAATATGATATGATATATTATATTATAATCTTCAATAGTTTCACCTTTAAAAATTTATTACCTTGTTCGAGTAGTGAAAGATATAATTAAATATCCTCATGTCCTTTTTTGAGGAATCTTAATCAATCCTCATTTTCATTTTTTATTTAATATCTATGACTAGATGATATTTTCCACATCAATGTCTTGTTTAATTTCATCCAATTTGATCCATGTTTTATTAGGCATCAAATATTTAAGATACAATGCTTCACATTTTTCTCTTATAAAGGTTTAAATTATTTAAGCCTCACCTCTTTAGCTATTATCCACATTCTCACCTTCCAATTTAAGGTAATTTATATCCCCATCTGTCTTTCCCATCTATATATTACAATTTTCTTTAGTTGGTGATACTAGAAGAATTTGTCCCACATAGACATCCATTAATGGATTGTATGCTTGTATAAATCAATGCCAAATATTTTTTTTTATTTTTGAAAATGTGTAACCACTCAGATATGTTTTAAATCAAGATTCGTGAATTTTAGGTTCATGCCACATAGTACATGATATCTTCATAAGTAATAGACCTAGTCATAGTTTGATGTGAAATCTAAAAACTCACATGTCCATGGAGATCTCCTTTATTTTATACTTAAAATATGATCCCTAGTATGTTAGCATATTGTGAAAATGAGAAGGTGTGCATATGGTGAGAAAAAGTGGACTAAAAGTTTCAACAGATCTATGAATTTTGTTGATTCCATGTTGATAACAAAATAGACTCAACGACTCCATGTATTATTGATGACCTAAACCTAAACTTGAAATAATTTACTTGTAGTTCAATGCCTCATATACCTCTCCTCCTTACATCATCAACTTTTTTTATTTTTTAAAACACATATAATCAACTTAGTTTGATATAACCCCAAAAATTATGGTGCCACATTGCTATTAGTGCATCTCCCATGAACTTAAGTATAATAAGGCTATGAAATGAAAACTATTTTAATAATATTTTTATTACACACTTAAACATTAAGTAAAAATATATTATTAACTCTACATAATTATGAAAAAAATATTAATATTACATTCATATTTAATAAACAATATGGTTACCTCATTAATGGGTCAATAGTAATAATCTTGAATAGAAACAAGGCTAAAAGGATATAGTAGAAGTTGGTCAAATAGAAGAAATCAATGTCAATCTCTAATTCATATTAAAAAATTATGGTAAAAATGAAAAGAAAAATTAGTGGATCATGATTTGGAATATAAATTTTAAAAACCCACATCCCAAGCCAAGACAATATCATATATTAATTTTAATAATTTCACGTTAGTATTCATTACCTTGTTCAAGTAGTACAAGGTATGATTCAATGGCCTCATGTCACTTTTTAGGAATCTTAGTTGATCCACCTTTCCATTTTTTTGGTGTCCATGCCAAAATAACACTATCCACATCAATGTATTATTTATTTTTATCTATTTTGATCCATGTTTTACTAGATGTCAAATAATCCTAATACAATGTTTCACCAACTTCTCTCCCTAAGGGTTTCTAATATTGAATCCTCACATTTTTAGCCACATTTTTTCCTTTTGATTTAAGGTAAATATACATATGTACCTTTCCCATCCATATGTTTTAATTTTCATTTTATGGTTGTACTAGAAGCATATATTCCACATACACATCCATCAATGGATTGAATTCTTGTTTAGATCTTCCATGAATAGGTCCAACATAAATATCATTATTACTTGAGGTAGGCTCATTAAGTTCATATTATCTATGGAAATTAATGTCTCCCATTATTTGGTCATATATATCATTGTCATGTATTGTTTGTGGTCAAAAATAAATATTTGACATCTTGATATAACTTACAATGGTCTATCCAAAGCACATAAAACATTTTCAAAATATGTTATCTTTGGAAGCTAATATTATCCACCTTTGCTAGTTGCACTTTTCCCCCATTGTTCAATATATGATTTTATTTCCTTTTTTATATCTTACATCTATTTGAGTTCTTTAAAAGGTACTAGAGGAGGCTTCCCTTCTACCAATTTTAGTTCACCATTATCATTTGTACGCCATATTGGGATTGGATGAGATCATTGAAGATTATTTATTATTGATTTATATTGCATCATTGATATATAATCCACATCATGTAACTTGAACATCTTAATATTTATAATACCCACTATATAATGGATGTAATCCAACAAGTATGGATCCATGAAGGCTTTTGAGTCATACACTTCCACAATAAGGTAAAGAGTGAATGTACTTGACCCTTCGTGGCATGTTTTGTAGGTGTCCATTATATGTGGAAAAGATAATTTGTCTAGTTTTCATAATGATGCTACTAATATACCAAAAGCCCCATCTATATCCTCATTAGTGTCTTCCATTGGGAGGAAGATTATATAAACAATGTTGAATACCCTTATTGTTGTCAACATTGATGTAAATGCAAATAAGGTAAGAATCTTGTTATCAATCAAAGAATTATCTAATTATAATTTTAAGATTAGTGGTTTTTTCAAAATTAAGTAATTATAATATAAACACTATTAATTTATTAGTCATGGAAAAAAATTTCCTTATACCTTCTACACTTATCATGCACTTCATTTCATAATAGTGCATCATGCAATGGTTTTTTTCAATGATCCAAAAGTGTACAATAAATCCCCATACTCATAAATGATAGGTTATTTTAGATTCCTAAGACACAAATCCAATAATGTGACTGTATTTTGCTTCACATTCAATAAATGGTAGGCTAAAGTGGCTAAAACCCCCATTATTTTGGCAATGTTTGAGCATATCAATCAAAGTAACTAGGAGGTTCATGGAATTACATATTGACTATATTTTTTCCCCGTCCTTGGTATGAAATTTTTCATTTTCTCTATTTTATCAAGAACAATGCTCAAGAATCCTTGAGGTTGTTTCTCTAATCATGATCTATGGGAGTAGTAATGTGCATGAAAACTTTGAATGTATATATTGTGCCATGTTTGTTATTATTCAAGTTTTGAGAGTTCTTTTGGGCATGTGATGGTTCTACATATGTTGTACATATTTATACACTCATCAAACTTGGAGAATAATTTGTTATTTATGATTTAAACATGTTAAAATATTATGGTCATTATCTTACTGAAACTTGGTTGTGACATTGGTGGAAGTTTCAACAATTCAAGCTGCTTGTTACACTTATTTTACATCAAATTATGGGTATAAAAAGCATAAAAATATTTGGATTTATGTCAACATCAAGAAACCTTTGAATAAATTTAATTATATCTTATCTTACACAATGATTTAAATGTATATAAATATATAAATTTATCTCAACCCTTATTTATATAAAAACAACTATTACAATAGTGTTTGACCTTTCTTTATCTTTCTCGATGTTACCATTTACTACATGCCTATGATAATTTGTCTAGTCTGCTTTATGACTATAGAAGGTGTTTCTTGGGTACCCATAATATTTATGCCATATATTTTGATAGACATCCATCCAATTAAATTTCATTTTATTCACCTACATAGATTCATTGCCCATATTAAATATGACATTCATTGTTAATACATATAACATAAAATTATTTGTATCTTCTTCATTCAAGGATTTAATTTTGTGCCATAGAAATGTGATTGAAGATTAGGGATTTTTTTTGAGATAGACATATTTGTAACAATGATTTTCACATTATCTACTTCATCATAAAAATTGACCATTTTCTATCCTCTTCAACATTTTGATTTGACCAATTGGTTAGAAGGGCATTTAATTTTTGACATTTTTGAGCACTATAAGGTCATCTAATCACTTTTTAGAATGATTATAATTATTGGCATCAAAATAAATTATATATACCATATACTAGTATTTATCTTCTATTTCATCCCACATGTTCACCTCAACTTCATTTGGGACTTGTTTGAATCTCACATCTAGAGAAGAACTATTTATGTCAGCTAATTGCATAAAAATCCATTATATGAGAGATCCTCTAGATATGTAACATCCTTTGAAAAGAGGGATGAATAATCTATAAATATACACATCAAATGTATTAAGATTCCATCCCTTAAATTATACCATGTCTCTTTCAAGTACATTTGTAATTATTTCTCTACATCATAATTGTTCATAGATGAACATAAATGGATCAATTTGGTAGCAACTCCCCTAACATTTAAATTATGTTCACTTATATGTACAAGGCATAGATCATCCAATTTAGTACTTCATTTATTTACCATAATTTGACTTCTTATTTCACGTAAAACCATTTTTTATCAACCAAGCTATTAGTTTATTGTGTTGTAGTAAGTTTGATCAACCTGAACATAAATTTACCACATTTTATAGCATTATAGCAAACATCAAGGGTCCCAATATCTCTTAATGAATTTTATGACATTTTAAAACATGAGGTACAAAACCTTGGGCTATGTCATCATCTCTACTTGAAAATTTTATGTTTGATAATGACATTGTCTTTGAAAAAATTAGTTCTATCTTTAGGTCATATATAATTGATGGTGCTTTCACTCTCATCACTAAAATCTCCCTCTCCAATGGCACTATAATCTTCCAAGTCACTAAAAATGTAATCAATACAAACCATGGGAATGTATGGATCTACATGATTTGACAAATCATTCTCTTCCCATAAAATGTATTATCATTTATAATTGATATATGCTAAGGTTTCAAATCAATCATCTAAATAAGATAATTTTACTTTTCCATCTTATAATATATCAACCCTGACAACAATAAATCCTCTTCCCACATCTCTATAATTTAATATCCTTGTTCTTAGATGCAATTTACCCTTTTTTAAATTTGGTTTATTTTGAAAACAAGTTCACATGACCAACCTATACAAATGCAAGAGACATCAATGTTATATTATAAATAATAAAAGTGAGATTAAATAAAAAAATCTATAAAACCCCATCAAATATAAAATTTAAACATAAATGTGAGATGAAATAAAAAATGTATAATAATTATTAAATGTAATTTATGTATTTTTTAACCCTATAAATTTAATCTAATACTTTTTTTTAGCCCTATATTACTTTAAATGGTTATATAGAATTGACAATTCATAAGGGTGATAATTAGATCTATAGCAAGCCAATTACATGATAAACTCAGATATAACATTTGATAAATTTATAAAATTAAGAATAGGCTAAATATAGAAAGTAAAACTATGATGGATATGGAAATGAAAAATAAGTGATGTGCTTAGTTGGTTTTGATGATAACACAGTTCTAGATATGGAACAAATAGAAAATAGACTAGGAGGTGATTTTAGAACAATCATGAAATTCTAGATTAAGTACCTTTGGATCTCCTGACACTTACATAAACCTAGGAAAGTTATGTTAATGTTAATATCTAGGTTTTATGAAAGTGTCTTATATTTATACCTAATGTCAAATGATGTGACCATTTGGATTCTTTTGGGTTTGTCTTTACCTTCACTCTAGTGCATTCAGGTCCAAGTCATGGATTGTCACTCCTCATGAATATGTAAAACCCTAGTTTATATTCACAGTGACCTTGGGGAAAAATGGGTTAGTGGTAAAATAGTGTTGAGCTAACCCCAAAGATACCTCTATCAAAGAGTGTGACCTATATATCTAATACTCTAAAGAGGGCCTCAAACTAATATAGCTTTCCCCTACATGTTTACTTATGTGTAAATCATGCAATATGTGGAATGCAAGTATAATAGTGACCTAAATTTTAAATTGGAAAATCAAGACCTTGGATTGATATGGAAATAGGAGAAAATATGGAAACTTTTCCCAATTGAATGCTTGATAGAATGTTTTTGATAAGTTGCCTTCATCTATTTTGTTCTATGTTAGGTATTTCTCTAGTAAAGTATGAATGAGGGTTGATCTTATATTTATATCAATCCCTTTGGATTAATAAATCACATTAAATCACTTAGGCTAACCATTAAGATACATTTTATTTGAAAATTGGATGACTTTAGGGAAGTGGACACTTACATTAGAGAAGGACACTTGTGTCGATGTAGGTGTCTATCTAGGATGCTAGTGTTCAAGAACAAGAAATTAGGTACATTCTTAAAACTTGAAGAGGTGTAAGATAAGCATTTTTTAAGAATTATAAGAAATATATAAGGCCTAGGTCATCAACATAAGATTAGTTAGACTAAGAGATAAGCCAAGGGGCACAAGATAGATCAGATGTGATACTTTTAGAAGTGGAAAAGGTATAGAATTAGGAGGAATAGATAAGGTATGAGTTTTCCAAGTGTATAAGAACTAGGTGTTATATGAGCCATAAATATCATCCATATTTCCTTCCCTTTAATCTAGTAATGAAATTTTGAGTTTTAAGGAAATAAATGCACATATGGGTATGCATAACACACCTTATCTTTGCATGTGCCCAACTTGAGTGTTGTGTTGGTGGTTGACCTACAACTAAGAGAATGTTACAATGTATAATCAGTGAATATAATCTAAAATTTAAACTACTTTAAATTAATTCAAATTGAAAGAGCAAGGTTTAGGAGTACACTTGTGTGTTGATATAACTCTCTTGTCTATCAGAAATTTGTTTTCAAAATATGTATTGTTATAAGGGTCTAAAATTGAGATTAGGGCATATATATATATATATATATATATATATATATATATATATATATATATATATATATATAATCAGTACATATAATCTAAAATTGAAACTACTTTAAACTTATTCAAATTGAAAGAGCAATGTTTAGGAGTACACTTGTGTGCTGATATAACTCTCTTGTCTATTAGAAATTTGTTTTGAAAATATGTATTGTTATAAGGGTCTAAAATTGAGATTAGGGCATATATATATATAAAGCTATAAAATGCATATATCGGAGGAGATAGAGAGAAATAAAGAGATATTGGAAGGAACACTCCCCAAATATTGGAATAAAGGTGAGTTGCTACTTGACATTTGAGATTAGCTCAACCATGTAACCCAATGATACTTACAACTTGGTGAGGTTGGATAATATAATTAATTTTAACCTTTTTTTTTTCAATATTGAGTGATTTAATCACCTCAACCATACTAAAAAAGTGAACCAACTACTTCAGTAGATTGGCTTAATAAAGTTCATTAAAGTTTTATCAAGGTGTCAGTACATAAACATTTGTGATGTGATAACAACCCATAAAATATTTTTGGAATATGAAACTAATTTTTATTTTGTAATGTTAGGCACAACCTGCATGACATATGAACCTTAGATATATCTCATGCTTAAACTATGTATAATAATGGTACCAATGTATATAATTCTGACACAACTATAAATCTAAATCATATAGCTATGTGTTTTGGCCAATTTGGAAACTATGTAAATGTGGAGAACATGATTCCAAAGCATGACCCCACTATATATGATAAATACAACAAATGAAATAAGTACTAATGTGAAGAAAATGTTTCCAAAACATGCCCCTAATATAATTTGAAGATGGTAAATAATAAATAAGTGTGGAGAACATGCTTCCAAAGCATGCCCCCACTTAACCTATGGAAGTTATGTCTCTATGACCTACCTCAAATAAATATGTAGCTATAATGTGTGTGGAATCCATGCCTATATGTCATTTCCCTACTAATATTCCCCCCTTTGAGGTGATATAATGATAAGAACTAGTAGTTACCTCACCTCAAAATGATAAGACAACTATATAATCTATGAATGGAACTAATTAGCATATAGGTGAACATGTCTAGGTAAATATATCATTTAAGTACATATAATTGATTTGATCACATGAAGTCCTAATATGCATGATAAATATAATGGAAACATCTAGATAGTAATAATATAAGATCAAAAACCAAATAAGTAGACACCTAAGATCACTCAAAAGTAATTCAAAAAGTAATGGTCCAAGGAGATTAAAAACAAGGAGCATGTTCAACTTTTGTACAATCGAAGGGACATGACTTAGTAAAATGTCCACAAAGTAAGAATGATGTATTCAGATGTCCATAAAATAAATAATGACATATGAAAATGGCAAATAACACAAACCTAGGCATGGGGGCCACAAGTAAAGAAGCATATTAAAATGATCAAATAAGAAAAAAATAATGAGGAAAGACACTTAAGGAAGTGCATAAAGGAAAGCAAAAGTAACCAACATAAACATTTCATATTATCCCATGGATAAAATGTGTTATTAAAAAAATGTAGTGTATAGCATATCAAGTACTCTGTGTAATATTTAATCATGGATAAAGGCATGTGTCAGTATGTATAAGCTCAAAACATGATAATGAAGTGTGATCATCAAATCATATAACCTATGAGTATAAATATAAAATAAATGGATGCCCCAAATGTCTTCCTACCATGAGTAGAGGTAAGGCCCAACATCTAAAATAAGAATAGATCATTCGTGTGTATGCTTTTACCACACTCAATTAGAAGTGTGATACATATGTGTGTATTTAGAAGTAATAGGTATGTTACCCATCAACATGTAACTAACACATAGATGTCAAGGATCCAATAGAACATGTAGGTGCCATAGATATTTTTTGATTTTTGGATTTTTTTTATTTTTTTTAATATTTTTGGAATTTTGGAAGAAGGTTTTAATCAAGGAAGTCCTCATCATTTAAAGATGTAGGGGGACCTAGAATGTTTTTCAAGCTCCATTTATAACATTTGACTTCCACAACTTCAATGTTTCTTCTTAATGGTTTAGTTGAAGTCAATTGTATAAGAAAATAATCATATCCATCATGTCGTATGCAAATATATGTGCCCATATTAAAAAAATTAGGACACGTGTTTTTATTAACTAGATTAGCATTCATTTGGCTAACCAATTTTGTCCAAACATTAGTTTAAAATGTGGTTCATGGTCTAATATCCATATGGTTCAAGTATCCATATGGTTTAAGTTTCCACACGTGGTCCATAGGTGGTAGGTAACCATATGTATCCTTAAGATATTAGCATCAATGGAGAGTCTATTAGTTCATCTATAGTATGTCCCAATCATGAGATAAAAGTGGTACCACAAGTTGTAGATCAATTTTTATTATCAAATTGGAGATAGTGGTAGTATATCCCATCAATATTTGTAGTAATAGTTAAATATTCAAGTTAGAAGTCATTTTGAGGGATAGTTATTTCCTAAAATATTAAAATTATTATATCTTTTCCTTACATTAGACACAATGTTTATGCATCCTTCATTATTATATTTTTGAATTAGGACATCAATGTCTCACATTGATTGTTATTATGGCCAATGATTTGATGAAAATTACAATATGGTACTCCTTATATAGGTAGAAGTCTATTGATTAATATGTGTCTAGTAAAAGGTAAATACATTATTATATGTTCAAGTAATAGATATAATATGGTATCTATAGTATCATGTTGTCTCATGATCTGTAAAGTATGTTGTGAATCCTTTTGACAAGACTACATTATTCACATGATGTACTTGTATTTGACCCTTATACGGTTGACTCAATGTTTTTAACCAAGAAGGATGTATGGAACAACAATCATTTACATGATCTTTTTTAATTTTTGTTTTGCCCTTATCCAAATTTAGTTTTATATTTTATGAAAAGGGATCTAATTTATATGTTCTAAGACCTATAGGTCTAAATAGGTTATAAGACAAGTGATCTAGTGGAACAACTTTTAAATTCTCATTGTTTTATTTGTCATATCATAGTAATATGAAACATGGTCATATTTTTGCTTAGTATTAACCAATAAGGGAAGTTTAAATGATGGTAAAGCTTGTGGTTTTACTAGCTCTTTTGGTAATGATTGTTGTTATTTATGTGCATCTATGTGTACCTTATAATTTAGTGCCTTATTTTCATTTGGAGGTAGAGAGCCATTATAATTTATTCACGTATTTCATATATGTGTATATGTTCAAGAAGAATGAATTGTTTAGGTGGTACCACTGTAGGAATGCATTCAATTTTAGAATGTATCATTTTACAATATTTGAAAGGTTCATCATCAATAGGCATGGATAATAATCTCCCATTATAAATGAATTTTACACTCAATGAAGTGTAGATGAGATAAATTCCATTAAATGCATCCAATGTCTACCCAAAAGTAAATAATAATGTAATGATTTATGAATTACTTGAAAAGTGGTTGAAACCATTTTGGGTCCTAATGTCACATCCAATATGATTTGACCTATCATAAGGCTATGTGAATTGTCAAAAATGTTTATGTGCATAATTATATTTTGAATAAGATTGGTGTTGATACCCATGGTGGTTAGGAATTGTATGTTACAAATTTTTAGGTTTGATCCATTATCAATGCACACCCTTTTGATGCCTTTATTTTACATTGTCACTAGTATGAATAAAGATGAATTTTAGTCAATAATATCTTTGGATGGTAAATTTTCTAGATCAAAAGTGATAAGCTTGCTATTTTTTTGATATGTTTCATGATATTCATAAAATAAGAAGCCTAAATATCACTTGGAACTTGTATCTCATGTAATGTCTTATGTGATCTAAGAATTTGACTCAAGAGAGGATGGTTAGTATGATGTTAGTTCCAAAATAAAAACAAAGTGAAATAAACACACTAATAGCATAACATCTCTAGGCCTAGACACTAGGGAGAGATTAGTTAACAAAAGAAAATGACAAGCACAACTAAAAATCAAGGAGTCAAATAAAAGAATTCTTTCACCTTCCTTGGATGCTCCAAATGCATTTGTAGTAATGGCTTGCTTGGCTTGTGCTTCAAGAGGTCTTCTTAAATGTAGTGTGGCTGCCTTCATCTCCTCTTGGCACCTTTGGCTCATGGATTATCTTATCTTGGAATCAATTTATAATTATAACACTAGTTTCTTGAAGCTTTTGGAACCAATCCTACATTATAACTTTGCACAAATTAAGCTTTTAAATGATGTTGTGAGGCCTCCAATTTATAAATTTTTGGATTTGGTCATAATCAACCTCAACTGTCCATCTCAAGATTGAGATGTGTGTTTAAGGATTAATTCAATTTTTATAATTATGTTTTTAATTATCCTCATCATGGCATTGGAAGAAGGGGAAATTAAGAGGCATGGACGGCATTGATGAGACATGGAGGGCATAAATCCTGATATTTATGGCATTTATGGCCTAGGGATATCTTCCAAATAAATGAGGTCATTTGATGATGGATATATTCAATATTCATTTCTAAAAACAAATATTCAACAAGTTTCCATGGAATTATTAATGATGCCTTGATTTGGGTTAATTAGTTCTTAAGTTTGATTGAGCACATTATGCACAAATTACCCAAATTAATTAGAATGCCTTGTTATTGGTCTTAAATTTGAATGGCTTTTAATTAGAATTCCACATAAAATGCATTAGATTAATATTCCCATTTAGGATGTTACCAAAAATAAATAATAAAGGCATAAGTATTGTTCAAAATATTTGATAAGAAAGAGCAATCTAGAGGACGTGGGTGCAAATTTGGCATTTTGAATCAAAATGAAATAATTAAAGTTAGTTAGCCCATAAATTGCATTACCCCATTTAGGGATACCCTGGCCAAAATCAACACTTGAATATGTGAGTTTTACATCATTTAGCATGTTTACATGTTTTTAAGCCAAATTATGTATTTTAGATGGAAACTAGTTAAAACCCTAATTGGAGGTTATCGGTGGCTAGTTTTAGGTGTTTATAGTTTTCCCCTATTTGGGAAGGTGTTGAAAACCATAGGCAAAGCAATGTCTTCTCAAAGAATGAAAAATGGCCTATATGCTAAAAATAAGATGATGGTTGAAGAACAAAGCTCCAAAAGGTGTTTGGGAAGCCTATGATTATGCCCCCTTAAGGGAGTGGCTATCATATTTATTGATGGATAGTCCCTCAAAAATAAACAAGAAGAAAGGTGGAATTAATCCATGGTTGAGATTAATCTAAATGAGAAAATGATTGCATGTATTGATGTAAAAAATATTACTGATTTGCCCAAAGGTGGTTATAATCAAGAGTAAGAGTCAAAATAATGATTTTCGCATAGCCAATTATGATCATTAAGAAGACCTAGATTGGTTAAAGATGATTATGCCCTAGTTAAGGCTAATTAGTAAGCATAACTCAAGGATATAACTTAGAATATAGATTAAAGATGAGCAGGTACAAAGTGATGATATAGATGAGTAGAAAAATAGGATTGATCAATGTGAATGATTCAATTGTACCTATCAATGAGGAGATGCATGTCTTGACTAGCAATGATACAACTAGAAGGTCATTGGATTAGTTTGATCAAGGGTGGGATGGAAGGATTTGCCAAGGTGCCAAAGAGAAACATTTATCGCTCCATTGATTGTAGACCTTCTTGAAGCTAATTTTTGTTGTAACATGTGATGGTAGGCTTCATGATAGAACACCATAAAGACTATCCTAAAATATGCATAAGGACTGACTCTCGATCCAATAAACACTCAAAAACTAATACATCAATGATAGAAACCATGATGGCAATGTTGATGAATGAATATGGATAGACTCAAGAATAACGTGTGTAAGGAATCACCCAATGAAAACATATAGACTAAGTCGAGGCAACAATACTGAAAGCAAACAAATAGGCAAGTGAACAAACAAATAAATAAACAAACAAATAATGTAATAAATAAATCTTAGGAACATTTCCCCTAGAAAATAGGTGACAACTTAACAAATGAATTAAATGGGGAGATAGAAGAAAAGGAAGGGGGCGGTTGAGCTATCTCCATATGCACTAGGCAAGTGGATGTTGCCTACATAGTTTTATGGATGTATCATATAATAAAAAAACTTCATGCTAAATGTAGTTCTCCTAGGGAATGGGAAGAATGTGATAACTAATGAAAAAAAATAGAATGTATGTGATATAATAATGGGAGTGATCTTGTAAAATGGTAAGAACATGACAGAAAAAGGCCAAGAAGGATGGGGAAACTAAATGACAAGTGATTTGCTTGTAACTTAGTAAGGGTTCCCAATATCCTTAAGGCAAAGAAGTGGTCAATGTTTTTTTCTTCTTTTCTAATGATTTTACAAATATTTTTGGAAGTGTTTTGGATTGTCTCAACTCAATCAAGAATGATGAGACACCAAATGGTTCAAGCTCACAAAATAGTGAGAGCATGGCTTAGGTTGCTCATAAAATGGTGAGAGCATAGAAAGGGGTGGCTGAGCTGACCTCAATAAGTATTGAGTACTACCTACATAGTCCTAAAATGACCTCAAGTCATAATAATTCCATCCACATAAAAGGTGGGAAAAAACCAACTAGGTCTCATCAAGTTCTTAAATCTGACAAATGGACAGCCTTATGAAAATAATGATGGTAAAGTGATGTGGCAATGCATGGTAAATAAGTGTTGCCTCTAGTTTGACCATAGGTGGTTATAACTAAGATAAAAATACACAGTTCAATGATACTAATTGCCCATAAGTGGTTATAATTAGCAGTAAGACTAGTGAGGCAGTAATTTTCCCATAAGTAGTTATAATCAAGCTCATAAAAACAAGCATTGATAGGATGAAATATATCTTTCCAAATCAAATGTCACACTACTTTCATAGACTCTCATTATAAACATGGATTGGATTTATTGTTGAAACTTGATTGGAATTCTCCCACAAAAGGTTTGAGAAGAACCAAAAGAACCAAGATCAAAATAAGATTGGGTAGGGTGACTAAAAATAGGCTTTAGTCTAAATAGGAATAGATTGATAGGATGGAATGACATTGCTAAGGATAATGATGGTTTTTTGATAGATTAGATAAAATGGTAGTAGGGTTTCCCCCAAGTGATGGGGTGAATGGATAGGAATCTATAATAATGTCAAAAGGATATGCAACAATGGTAATGACATGGCACTATGACATGGTATGGTACATGTTTTTGGCCTGGGTGTGATTTTTGATTTTATTATTCCTGTTGATGGGGTGATGTACATCCCAATCAATAAATGAAATAAATAAAATACTTTATCATGCTAATTTATATCCTACACCTCATCTAAATATCTACTCTGTTAAAAATAGCCTGTATATTTGGTTGCCAAGAATGCTTTCGTGATCTTCATTGGCCATTGATTTTGATTCCTTCAAATGTCGAGATAAGGTATCTTTACAGCCTCTACAAATAAATGTGCAATAATGGATGGTAGGTTTGATTTTGAAATGGAATGGTAGATGATAATGGAATGTATAATAGTGGGGAAACAAATGAAGATCAAGACTTTTAGTCACGCGTAATGTTGTTGATGCTAGATTTGACATAATTTTGGTTATGATGGGGCCAAAGACTTGTTCTCTCAATAGGACCACTAGACTTTTCTATTGTTTGATCTTGAGAGTAGCTACCATCTTATTAGGCTGTAGATTGGAAGCTATTTTGATTTGATCTTTGATTTTGTCTTCATCAAATAGTGAAGAACTTTTGTGCTCAGCTATTGGTGCCTTAATGAGGTTTTCACCAATAAATTTGTCTTGATTGTCCCATAGCACCTCTAATAAGGTTTCACTAAGGAATGTTGACTTTTGACATTGATTTTATTCTAGTGCTTCTAAAAATATTTCACTAGAAGATGTTGAGTTTTAACTTGGATTGTCCCCTAGCACCTTTGAAAAAGTTTCACTAGTAGAGTGTTCTTCTGCTACATGAATGTTATCTTAGCCTCCTTGCTCTTCTTCAAATACTATGTCACCATGGATTAATTTTAATAAAGTATGACTCTAACGATCCCAATCGACACTTGTGGGAGATGGAATGTCAATAATATGTCTATCTTAGTTGATGGTAATGGATTGTGGAATGATAATGAAATGGGGAGGGGTTTCATAATCTTCATAGAAGATACTAGTAGAACTTGTGTTGATTATGAAGTACTCATCCTAAAAAACCATAGAAGGATCACAAATGTATTTGAATTGATCTGTGAGGCATGTATAATCAATGTTGTAATAGTCATGAACATATTCTTCTTTTGAATCTGATTCTAACTCAAGGGACTCAAAATTTGATGTTGTAACTAATGTTGATTCTAATTTTGATGCTAAATTTGATGTTAGTTCTAGAATAAAACCTAAATCTAACTCTTATTCTTCATCTAATGGGTACTTTGTTATAATGATGTCTTATTGAATTCTTGGTTTTGGATAAGTAATAGCCTATGATGGCACAATGGGCTCTATAAAAACTAGTTTTTTAAAGTGAGACTCCTATAAGATGGGAAAAAGGTCAAGAAATAACTCTTCATAGACTAGCTTGTCAATAAAAGGCTCTTAAAAAATAGGCACATGGTTGAGGTAATGATTTTCCCAAAGGTGGTTATAATCATTAAGAAGTGACTCAATAAAGACTGGCTCATCAGAGTGAGACTCCTCAACAACTAATATAAGATCAATAGGTAATTTATCATAGGTTGACTTATCACAAATGGTTGATTCAATATAAACATCTTAGATTGGTTGGTTCTCTTGGCCTTGGTTTCTAATGAGTTAAAAGATACCAATTTTGAACATAGCTTGGTCTTTGAAGGATTGGATTAGTTGAGGTTTGGTTAGTATTAGTACTGGATGAGGAATGAATTGTGATTGGATAATGGTAGGTCCTTGGGGAGCATGATTTCTTCCATGAGCCAAAATACAAAGTCTTTAGATGGTAATTATAGGGTGGAGCAGGGCTTGATTACTCACACAAGCTAAAAGACTAGGTCCTAGAATGATGAAGGGGCATTGTGGAGCTTGATTGCTCACACAAACCAAAGGACTAGGTCTAAGAATGGTAATGGTATTCCTTGGATATTGTAGATATTAATGGATTATATAATTCAAAGGAGGGTCAAGTGTAGTTTATGATCAAATAGCAAAAGGATGTCATGAAACTTGACTGTTTACACAAGCAAAAGAATCCAAGTCTTCTTCATAAACCATATTATCCCAGTCATGAGTTGGATCATAAGTTAGTTCTTGACTATGTTCCATGTATTGATTACTGGAAAAGGGATATGTGTTTGTATCCCAAACAACATTATCTATAGTTAGGTCTTTAAAGTCCTCTTCACAAGCCTTTTCATACCAATCAAGGTCTTGAGTTGTATTGTAATTTGCTTCATGACTTTATTCCCATGAATGATTAATATGAGGTGGATAAAAGTCTATCTCATAAACCATATTAGCAGCATTGGAGTCTTGATAAAAGCCATTTAAGTCATTTTGTGTGGCTATTCTATCATAATTTAGATTGTAAGTGACTCCACCATAAGTGTAGTTAGACATATCCACGTAAATTATGAAAGCTCAAAAAATAAAAAGACTTAGAGTTCTACAAAATCTAAAAAATTATGTCCAAAGGACAAATGGTTCAAACTTGGTCTAACTTGGTCAAAATGTGGAGTTGTATCTCCAATGTGATTTGAAAGTGGACCTGTATCTCCAAAATGGTTTATGCTAAGACTTAGCATAAAATATCCTAATGTCAAATGTATAACATCAAATGTCACATGCATAAAAGGTCAAGCATCTAAATAAAAAATAGCATGTCAAAGGTCTAGGTCAAAGTGCTCCAAACAAGGTTTAAATTAGGAAAGGGTATGGCATGTGGGGTTCACTAAACTATCAAGGTTTTGATCATTCTAGGGGAATCAATTGCACAATGACTTTTATGTCAAACAATGCAAAATAAAATCATAGATTTTGGGTTTGTATCACATGGTTTGTTACAAAAAGGTCTAATCCTTTTGTAACCACTACATTCTATTCTTTGCTCAGTGTAGTGTGATGTCCAAAATGCCACTACATCTCATGTGAAACTCTAAAAGAGTCAAATGAAGTCAATACCGAGAGATGAAAACCTAGGACAAAGCTTCCCTAAAGAAATTATGGGAGGTGATGAAGTCCCCCTCATAAGCCAAGATGCATAAATAAATAAAGCATGAAAATTGAAAGACTTTAGGTTCATTTTTGAGGTCACCCAAACTTTGACAAGTTTTTAGGGAGTGCTTTAGATGAATTTATTTCTAAGCCTTAGACTAGGGTACTTACAATAGCAATGACACTTTTGATTCCAAGGGTTCCTTATAGGGGATAAATGGAAGAGCATACATGTAACACCCCTCTTTTTTCCAAACAAGATTTGATTAAACAACTATTGCAAACAAGAATTGACAAGTGTGTTCAATTTTTAAACCCAAATGAGATGTTTGGTGGTGCTCATTTCACCCCTTGGTCTTAGTTGTAAGCTTTGAAAAAAATTCACCAAAAACATCTAAAAATTCCTTGTTAAACACCAAAACAAATTTCCTAATCAAATTTTAAGCATGCAAAAGTGATTTAAACATGTTTTGAGAAAATATCCTGCTTGGTCCTACAACAAAATTGTTAGCATATCCTTTAGCTTTGAAGCTCTTTTGAGTTTGAAATAAGAAACTTTAGAAAAGTGGGTCTTGAGTCTATGTTTTTTGAAAAAACATAGTGACTGACATCAGTCAATACCACTGACGTTAGTTACTAAAAACAAAGATTTGATCGATGTTGATTCTACTGATTGATGTTAGTTAATCCAAGTAATTAATGTCGGTATTTTTGTCAACATCAGTTACTGTGTAAAAAATGTGGTAACTAAAAATAGAAAAATAAAGTTAGAAAATCAATTTTAAAGAGTTTTAAAAGCTCAAATATATTTTCTAAGGTTTCAAAAGGATCTCCTTCATGTGTCAGATGTGTCTAGTCCCATTGAGCATGCCATTATGTGATCTAGGAATTTGACTCAGGAGAGGATGGTTAGTATGGTGTTAGTTTCAAAATGAAAATAAAGTAAAATAAACACACTAATAGCATGACATCTCTAGGCCTAGATACTAGGGAGAGCTTAGATAATAAAATCAAATGACAAGCATAACTAAAAAGCAAGGAATTAAACACAAGAATTCCTTCACCTTCCTTGGATGCTCCAAATGCCTTTGTAGTAGTGGCTTTCTTAACTTGTGTTTCAAGATGTCTTCTTCAATGCAGTGTGGCTACCTTTATCTCCTCTTGAAACATTTGGCTTGTGGCTTGGCTTGGCTTGAAATCAATTTGGTATTATAACACTAGTTGCATGAAGCTTTTAGAACCAATCCTACATTATAATTTTTCACAAATTAAGCTTTTAAATGATGTTATGAGGCTTCCTATTTATAGATTTTTGGATTTGATCATAATCAAATTGAACCCTCCATCTCAAGATTGAGATGTGTGGTTTAGGATTAATTCAATTTTTAGAATTAAGTTTGTAATTATCCTCATCATGGCATTGGAAGAAGGGGCAATTAATAGGCATGGAGGGCATCATAGAAGGTATTGATGAGGCATGGAGGGCATGAATCTTGATATTTGTGGAATTTATGGCCTAAGGATGTCTTCCAAAGAAATGAGGTCATTTGATAATGTAGATATTCAATATTAATTTCTAAAAACAAATATTCAACAAGTTTCCATGAAATTATTAATTATGCCTTGATTTAGGTTAATTAGCTCTTAAGCATGATTAACCACATTGTGCACAAATTACCCAAATTGATCAGAATGTCTTGTTATTAGTCCTAAATTTGAATTAAAAGTCCATGTCAGATGCATTGTATGTGTATTCCCATTTAGGATGTTACCAACAATAAATAACAAAGGCACAAGTCTTGTGAAAAAGATTTGATAGGAAAGAGTAGTTCAGAGCACATGGGTACAAATTTGGCATTTTGACTCAAAATAAACTAATCAAAGTTAGCTATCCCATGAATTAAATTACCCCATTTAGGGATACCTTGGCCAAAATCAGCACTTTAATATGTTAGTTTCACATCATTTAGCATGTTTACATTTTTTTAGGCCAAATTGTGCATTTTAGATGGAAACTAGCGAAAAGCCTAATTGGAGGTTATTGGTGGCTAGTTTTAGGTGTCTACACCTCATATATGATATTATTATCAAATTTATATTCTTATAGGAGCTCAAGGATTGAAATATTAATGTGTGTATTTCTAAATAGGTCAATAATGCCATATCCCTTAGATTTTATTAAAAGTTTACGTTTAGGGGGCACATATTGTATATGAATAGGTGTAGGGATGGGTTGGGAAATCCTACCTTTTTGAGTACTAATAACATTTAACATATAATAAAATATAATTTGAGGGAAACTAATGGGTGCGAGATGGTAGATATCAATCTAATAAGACTTAGGTAGAATAAATGGTTAAGAGAATACATATTGGCATCTAGAGACTGGCTCTATAAAGTTACAAAAGGGATTTTAAATAGAGATCAAGTGTTATTTCTATTTATGGGTTGTTTATCACTCCAAATTTATGAGGGACAGAGGCAATCTAGCTCTCCTAAAAAGAGATCCAAAAATCTCTCCAAGGTTTATATTTACAATGTCTTGATGGACTAGATTTCACTCAATTGGTTCATTGTAAACTATTCTATACAAAGGGGGCTCTACTTGTTCTTGTAATTCTCTAACTTTATTTTATCCTTAAATAAATAAGAGGGATGTGTAAGTTTTTTTATGTCATTCATATGTGATTATATCATGTTTTGGATAATAATGAAATATGCACAAATATTTGCCCAAATAAATGAGTGTTTTGGATTTGAACAAAATGAGTATGACTAATTTTAAACATCTATTACATATTGTTGGTTGAATATTTTGTTTTAAACTAACTGAAGGCAAAATGTCTATATCAACCATAGTGTAATGAGATAAATCTCTCCTCTCAGCAAGGGGAGGTTCCTTATAATCTATCACAAACTACTTTAAAATAAATACTAATTTAGGGGTGAGACCATATCATCCATTTCTATTTTTTCAAAAATGATGTTTGCAAAATAAAAGAACACTTTCTTGATACTAACTTAAAAACTAAGAAACCCATGAGAGCACAAAGTCTATCATTGCTTCTTTTTCTGATTTATAATTTAGAACATAGTAGAATGAGTTGTAACCCAAAGTCTTCACCAAAAACCACAAAAAAATAAATAATCACAAAAGATAATAATAGTTCAAAGCCTTTCCAATATCCTTTACTTTAAAACACTAAATCATAAACTAAAGATAATTGTTGTAGCATAAAGTCTCCATAACTAACTTCAGAGCATCTCCCAGATTATTTTCACTCACACTACTATTTAATCAAATAGATAATATCGTATTAGGAAAAAGACATAAGAACAATTTACAATACAACACAAGTTATTTCAACACAAAGTTTGAAATATCCCTTGCTTTCATATTTACTTGATAAAATTTGATTTACAATTTGAACTCAAAGTCTCAAAATTCTCTTCAATTTGGTAGAGTTTCACTTCAATACCTAAAAGATCCCTTTACAAAAGAGGCCCTCTTCATTTATAGGGAGAGGCCTTGAGAAAATTTAGAAAAAACCTAACTACTTTGACCTATTCAAAAACAATAGTCCTTATTGACTTGGGACTTCCTATTTTTTACATGTAATTACATATGAAAAAAGTACATGTAAAAATGTCCAAAGTTATTTCAAAAATACATCTAAAAAATGGAAAATAAACTAAGGGAAAAAGATATTGCTTCACTTCGTATCACCTTCTTTCTTCATGTGTCCATCATACATAGTGAAAGTTGCTTGCATCTTGATACTGTCTGGACTAATAATGTTCCTAAAAATCATCTTGGCTCTAACTATGGCATTTCTTACTATGGTGACTGATTTTACATGACTAGTTAACTTGGTTTTCAAGTTATCCATAGTCAAATGATCATCCAAAATATTATCCATAGAGGCTATATAAAATGTTTTATCTTCAAATTCTTTCTGGAACATATCTTTAAATTTTTTAATCATTTCTTCTACCGAGAGAAATTTATTATCTTGTGACGTAAGCTTGCAAGGTAGCTCCTCCAATTTATGCAAAAGACTAACATCACTTTGTTCACTAAGTTCCCTTGTAGACTCAAGGTCATTGATCAAATCTTTAAGTACACGGCTTCTATATGTCAATGCCTCTTTAGTCTCATTATAATAATCCCTGTCAGTAATGATGCCAATTGATATTAGAGTGTTTATCTTCAATTTTCTCATCTCCACCCATTTATCATGATTCTTTTCTATGCTTTAATTATCTTGAGAAACAACATCAATGAGATCATCAAGTTTTACTCTTATTTTCCTCATTTTATCTGTCTTCTCAGATATCTCTATAAGTAGGTAAATTCCTTGTGCATGCATCCTGTCCAAGTACTATTAAGTACTTTTCCTTTGAGATGAGTCTTTTTTGCTTTCTAAATGATGGGCTATTCTACAAAAATGGACTTAGGAATTATTGATTTTGAACTCAAAGTGATTTTAATTACCACTAAAGTCAACTATTTCACCATTACTTTGTAGTGATCTTTCAATTCTTTCTCTCTATCAAATTTTTGAATCAGGATGTCCATGGTTGACTGCATATCATTCTTGGCACTTTCATGAGTTATCTTTCCTAACTCAACTGTAGAGATAGAGTAATCATTTATATCAAAATTTTCCATGTTTTTATCCTATGGAGGTCTTGCAATCTCAATAAATTTGTGTCCCTTATCCCCAAGTATTTTTGAAAGAATCTTTGGCTTCTTTAGGGTTTTGGCTTTTACATGAAATAGCTTATTCAAATCAAAGTCATCTAGGGAGATGAATTGTTTCTTCCTTTTTGGTGTATAAGCTAAAAACCATGGTGTAAGCACATAAGTACTCATATTAGGGTCTATCCCCATTGTTGGCATCATCAGAGCTACACTTGCACTAGTAGTGGAAACAATAGGTGGAGGGTTAGTAAAAATTGCACCTTTTACAAAGTGATCAGAAATAGAATTATCTCCAATATCAAAATAGGAGGAGGAAAAAATAAGAATAGACCTTGAGGAATGGATAACATATTCAAAAGTGTTTTGAGGGTTGTCAAAAAATATTTTATAAGGAGAGGGAGATTTAAAAGAGGGAATATTAATAGGATAAATAGATAAAGGAGCTACAACATGTGTGTTAGGTAGGGGAGAAGAGACTCCTATTTCTTGTTGTACATTCTCTTATGGGGACAAAGTTTCCTCCTCTTATTGATTTATAGGCCTATCTTCAATCTCTATCTCTTTTGTGATTGGTTCTTTAGTGCTCTATTTCTCAACTTCCATATCGTCTATTTTAAACTCTTTCTCCATAACATTTGACTTCTTTGTCAGAAATATTATCTTAGGATTATGTGGCTTGGAAGAAGAAGGAACATCATGTTTTTTATTTGTCCTATTCTCCACCTTTCTTCTTTTTTCCTCTTGAACCTTAGTTTCTAACCCTGTGAGGAATTCTTTCAAAGCAATTTCCTTATTTTCTAGCCAATTATTGGTGTTTGCCAATATAGGTTCAAATCTCTTCCTCAAAGAGGTCAACTCTTTTTGGGATCATTTGATTGGAGGGAGAGGGGAATTAACAACTTGTTTAGTATTATATTTGTCATTAATCAACTCTCCATCATCCACTAGATTCTCAGGAATATCAATAAGTCCCAGATATTCAATCTACTCAAGAGATAACCTATTGTAGTCTAATCTCCTAACATATTTCTTTTTTTTTCTTAAATTTACCCAAACATTTTCAACTATAGGTTCATGGAATTGAGTTTTCCTCTTGATTATATCTTTCATTCCCCTGTAGTCAACATTTGGTCTTCTATTGAATTGATTCATAGTTACAAGCTACATCTCAATTTCCATGACCTTAGCCTTCGTAGCAGTTAATACTGAATACCTACCAATTTCAACTAGGAACTTAAAACAAAGCTTCTTGAGCTCCATCTATTTATTATACACAATGATAATTTTTATACATAACTCCATTAAGACCAATTTATTTGAGGGAAATCTTGGAAGAATATAAGTATGACCTTGGAAAAAGCTAACTCTCAAATATGAGAAAGAAGGAAATTGTAAGAACATGCATCCAAAATCATTTACCACTGACCAAGACTCATCTGACACTCTTCTTTATTCTAGTTGAGGATAAAAAAGAAATAAAAATACTATAAATAAGGCATCATTTACTCTCCTGAAATGATGAATAAAACCCTTTAATGTTAATTGAGAATAGTATTGATATATAGGGATTAACCTCCTATCTCCTTCTGATGTTAGACTTGGGAAGATTCTCATAGAAGCTACAATATAGACAAAATAAGAAGTCATGTAGAACTTGAAGGTAGTGGATACCTTCATCAATTGTTTGTGTAAAGCATTGCTGATTTGTTCTCCCCAGAAGATGGTTTATTTACCTTGGATTATTACCTTGATGAAAGGATACATCCATTCATGAAACTATGAGGAAGATGACAAACCTCTTATCCTACTGAGAAGAGTTATTAGATCACCAACTTCTTCTATAAAGTCACTTTTAGGAAAATTTCATGGCCACCTTAACAAATTTGACCTTGACATCTTGAGGCATTTATTATTGATTACCTTCTTTGCCTTTTTAGGATTTTTGTAATACTCTTTATGTGCTTCAAAAAAATCAAGTTTTATCACTTCTATAGTAGGATGGAACATAAACACCATATCAATGAATTCAGGATATAGTCTGATTATCACATTACCACTAGCATCCATCACAACCCTAGTATCTCTGTTGTAAAATTGAGCACACTAAAGGATAAATTCTATGTTGTGGGATACCACTAGGAAAGAAGATACCAAATGAATGTTATTGTCAATTATCTTCTTCATTTTAGAGCTAGCATTACTTGACTTGGTTCTCTTCATAAACTTAGCCATGTCCACATGGCCAATCTTTGTATCTCTAATGTCATCGACATTAGAAGTAACTAAGGTGATTGGAAAAACACCTTGATATTTGTACTTCATCACTTTTGACTTCTTTAGAGACAACTCAGTCATCTGAACAAGCTGTTACTAGAAGGATGTTGATGAAGAAAGAAGATCCATAAAAGAAATTGCAACAAAAATTCATGATCATGTAATTAGGGAAAATACTGACAATTTGGGAAAATTACATGTCGATGATCATGACCATGGAGATGTGTTTGAAAGGCCTAAAGTGTGAGTAGGCCAAAAAATCAAGGGAAAGTGGGCTTAGAAAAAAAAATAAAAAATATCCCAGAGTTAGGAAAATTTAAGAGAATGTTTGCATGGGCAATGAAATTTGTTTCCCTTACATGTGAAGGATATTGTTCTATATGCATCGATGACAAAATTCACCACTCATGCATGTAATGAGGAAATTCAAGTGTTATTCAGAAGTAGCTAAATTCACTAACATTTTAGATTGGTATGGTTTGTTATTGATGTTCAAGTGGTGGAATTTGATGATACTATAGGTAATGAGAGCAATCACATGTTTTGATGTCTGAGTGATAAATTTTGCTGAAAATGCATAGGTTAGGAGTTGGAGGTTTTTCATGTAAGGGTGGAAAATTTTGTTGCCCATACACTTTCACTTAAAAACATGTCAAAATACTTAAGTGACAAAAAATGCGTATTTGACTTGTTCACAATAGGAAGTGTGAGGGTGGTGGATAAAGCATCATCATAATATCTTGAGAAGAATTGATTTTCAACCAACATGTTGGGGGTAGAGCCTAGTCAGGTCAAACCACCAATGACACTCATAAAAAACTTAGGGCACGAATGAAGTTTGATAGATTTCACTGGTTTGACCCACTAAAGATAAAAAACTAGGACACAAATGCATGAAAGAATAAGGTTTTGACAAAGTAAAAATGAAAATATTAATCTAAAGTAGATATCACTCAAAAAATGGAACCTTAGAAGTTAAAAACAACTTACTCGATGAGTTCAAAACCCTAAGCTTAGTAGTGGTAAATTTGAAATCTTCCTCCATCACCATGATCAAGCGGTCACTAAAAGGTGTTGAGGAAACTCAAAAAAAAAGAATTTTCAAGAAATATCAAATGAAAACATGGATTTGAAATCTTTGGAAACAATATTTAATACTTGGAATGAATGGCCATTAATATCACTCAAAGTTTAAGATCTCAAAGATCTTGCTCAAGCAGTGATTTTAGCTGACCTAACACATGTCAACAACATTGCAATGGTGGCAAAAAGTGCTACCCGAGCATGTTGAAAAGATAAACCATGTGTGAGCAGTGAAAAGTGCCATTTGAGCATGAAGAAAAGTAAAAACCCTGTGTGAGTGATGAAAAGTGTTGACCTTGCATAAGTAAAACCAAAATTTACTAACACCCTCAAAATGATCAAAATTGACATTTTGATCATTTTATGACTACAACAGGATACATTATTTTTGAGAAATCATGGTGAGGGAATGTCATAAACTTTCTTAGAATGTCAGACAACTTATTTTGAGATCAAGATAATCTTGTCTCAATCAACGAACTTAGAGTGAAGATTACGAAACAGACAAGTTTCTTAGGGGTTATCCACAAAATGAGTGTAGCTAATTTTGGGAACAACACATATATATTCATGCAACAATGAATTGATGATAATAAATGACTTTAGTAGTCAAGATAAAATGAGAGAAACAAATTATGTTTAAATGAAACCCTAACCTAATCAAATTCATAAAAAAGAACAAAATAAAGGGGAAAGAAATAAAAAACCTACTGAAATATGGATAAATCTTAGCCATTTGGATAAATGCAACCCTCAAAAATGATTCCTTGATTAGCCAATCAATGCACAAACACCAGTAAGAAATGATGTAAAATTCTAAGGAATAAGAAGATTGAGAGTAAAAATATCACATCTATTATATGCACTCGATTAATAACAGTCTTCATTTTAATAACATAATCTTTGGATTTATATTCGCTAATGGATTACAAATTTTTGTAGTATAATGATAGTCCTAAAGCAAATAAGGGAAGAGATTACACTACAAAGTGAAAAAATGGTTGGTCCAATGTCTCTTCACTGAGAATCAATAATAACCAACCCTTTTAAATGACCAAGAACTAGCTATTTATAACATATTTGGTTAATGGAGGGAAAGAATATCCCTTAAAAAATAAAAAACACACTTTAATTTAAATTTAAGTTGCACTTTCCCCCTTGAAATTAAGCTCCTTATGATTTATCTCCATTCACACCTATAAAACAAATAAAATAAGTTAATTTTTGTCATATGTGAATAAAAATTATTTTTAAATTAATTAAAATACAATTTTAAAAGTTAGTGATAGAAACATGAACAACTTTTGATTGGGGTACATTCTCATGAAATCAATTACACCATACATACTGTGTCAAAACCATATTTTCAATGCCATAGATGGTTTGAAAAAGACATTCCTAATTTTCAAGATATGTACTAAAATGTCTTACATGGTCATTAAAGGTGTTAGGTAGGAAAAAATTGAAATCAGATTTAAAATGACATTAATTTTCTTGAATTTTTAATAAATTTTTAAAATTGTGTATGGTCACATTTTCATGGGATGGAAAGATGGATATATGGACCTCATCCATATAGTCATTTGGTAGAATATGGGCACATACATGTGCCTATGAGGGCCCAAACAACCAACCTTCATTAGTGCATCCACACATGGATGGAACACCTAGTATGTCCATGTACCTGGGAGGGCCTAGGTAGATACCCTTCACTGGCATGTCCACATGAATGTATGGAACTTCTTGGCACATCTGAGAATTCCTATCTATCTAACCTCCATTTTCATGTTTGAGTGGCATGGGGTGTCACATCCACACTAGTCACATGACTCTGTGGCTCTAGAAAGTAAACACAATTGATAGATGGCAATAATTGAAAAAAATTAAACTGAGTAGTTTAAAATTTTTACCCCTATGGGAGGGAGCACCAATTTTAATGGTTTTCCCCTTGTGGAGGGGAGGGGCCATGGAGAGTGGTTTGGAAAAAACCATGGGTTTTATAAACAACAAAACTTTTGTAATTTGTCCATGTACGACTATGAAACCTTCAAATCATTTATTTTAATTTGATTTTAACTTTGGGTCATTAAAAAATCATTTTTGGATTTTAATTTTGGTAAAATGAATTATTTTTATATAATATTTTTTTGACTAAGGTTCTAGGATTCATAAGGTAGGTCACTTTACTGGGAAAATAGAGGGTCGAGATGGTATTTTTAGGTGAAGTGAGAAACATGAAAATTATCCATAGAGTTTTGATCATTCTTCCCAAGGTTAATTTAAGGTTCCATGATGAAAACAAAACAAGATACATTAGTTGTAGTGGGGACACAAGTGTAAACAAAAATCAAGTGAACCATTCAAATGTAGATTCAAGGGGCAAGACTCCATTTTTAGGCTGTGTAAAATATGAGATTGTATTATATAGATGTAATTTTTCTAATGGAAGTGGTTGAAAATTCTATTTAGACATGAAAATTGATATAAAACACCAATGTAATTTAGGAGTGCTAAGACTGATGAGCCATGAGCACAAGTGGGGGCTACTACAAAAAGTAAAAAGAGCTTCTTATTGAGGTCAACATACCCCCATTTTAAAAAAATAGGGACTCTTGTACAACTTTGAACCTTAACACTAAAAACTTGACATGTTTTGTAGATTATTTGTATTTGAATATCATCCACGCCTACTAAGGGTGGCCTATTTATTTGTGATCCTACTTTAACTTCACCTAATATTGCTAATAGTGGATCTCCATGCTTCATTTACAATTTTCATGGGACCCTAATTGAGTCGATTACACTTGAATTTTATAGATTAGTCCTCATTCAAACTTTTACTAGCCTTTGCTCTATGGGAACTTAAGATTAAATTCATTTTCTAAACACCATGAAACCCTCCTTTGAAAACCCTTACTTATATCCTTTGATTTAAATTCAAATTTTGTGGGAGCAAAATTGATGGGAACACTTTATAAAATGCAGTGAAGTAAGTTTAATTTATATACTAAGGCTTAAACATGTTTTTTAACATGACAAAGACCTAACCTAAAAATCATGTTTGGTCCCTTTATATTTTTTCCTCTTTGTTCTTTTTTGTTTTAAAAACCAAGTCTAACTTTCATGTTTGTAGGGTCTTCACTTTCCTAGCTTGGCCTCACTTTATGTTTCATGGTCTGTCTTGTTACTTAGCCTAACATCTTAGTCTTAATAACCCGTTCATGTTTTTTAACATCAACAAGACCTTAGACCTAAGACTTTAACCTAAGTTTTTATGTTGTCCTAAGCTCTAACTTAAATATCTCTCTTCTTCACAAGATCAATGGTTCACTTTTCATGAAGTAACATTGATCGAATGGAGTGAAAGAGACCTGATAATAAGCTTTGATCCATCAAGCTAATCTCACTCAATCATTTAGATCACAATCAATGGATCATGGGAGCCCATACAAAAATCAATTCTCTATGTAATCTCCATAAGGTTAGTAGAGTCAAAGCTCTGAAGCCCCATAGAGTTACCATGTGGCACTCTCACATTAAAACTTAATATCAAAAGGGACCTTGGGATAGGATCTTGCATTATAATTTTTAATTATTCAAAGGGTCATCATTATATTATGTTTCATATACTTATGCTTATGACTTAGTCTAATTTTTATATATGGTTCTGAGATATCTCAATCTACTTTATGACTATATGAACCAATAGAATGTGTCTATTCAAATCATGATATATGGTTTGCACTTACTTGTAGGATATAATATTGAAGTGTATTTAACCTAAGATTCTTTGGGACCAAATACAACTAGGAATTAAATTTGGCACTCTCACACCCATCATATGATGACCATGAGGCCCTCATTGGCATTCATGAGGTCGTTAAATTTTATAGCTCTATGAAAAAATTCTTAGAGATTTATTTTGACATTCACACAAACATCATTGATGCCCACAAGGCCATCATTGACATCTACGAGACCATCAAAATTTATCTCAAGCGCTAATCTCACTCAGAAGATAAATAAACTTAAGACTTGTATCTAAGTGTTAAAATTGGTCTTCCATAGACTAATTTGGTTTATTTAAAACCATGGCTAGACTTAAGGTCCTTATAACTAATTTTAAATTTACATAGGCTAAGCTTGAATATCATGCTAGAATCTATTCATGTTTTTAAACATTGACCCCACCCTTAGTCTATATATATGCCCATGGTCTTTTGATCCTAATGAGATTATTTTAAGTAAAGGTCCCATTACCATAAAACTTAGCTTAAAAATTTTAATCTAAAGGTTTATCATGTTTATTAACATGATAAAACCTTAGGTTAAAACCTTACATTAGATCCTTTATTTTTCAAACCCCATTTTTAATGTGATTTAAAATTAGCCTAAATAATTTCATCTAAAGTTAATTTCATTTTTATTAACAAAATAGAATTTTATCCTAAAGTGTGTATCCTAAATTCCTTCTTATATCTTGACATTGATTAAAGTTCATGTACATTTTCAAGATCTATGGCTTGTGTTGATCTATGAAAGAAAGATCAGATGGTACAAAACCAAGATGGACTTTTCAATAAGGCTCTAGGTAAGTGTGAGACCACCACATGGTAAAAGCACATTAATGCATATATTGATGATGTGTAGAGCTATAAAGACCTACAGAACTATTAGGTAGCACAATCATGAAGCCCAATGTGAACAATGACCAATAGTGTGCAAGTCTCAAGATCGAGATCAATAATCTACATTGATCCATGCATAAATATTAGATAGTGTGAATCAAAAGGCAAATTTGAAAAAGGGAATGACTAGTTCTTTAAAAGCATTATGAAAAGTGTCATGAAAGTTGTCAGTAGGATGCCACATGGGTATAAGATGATAAAATAAGGGATTTTTTGGGATCAAAAAAGAAAACATATAAATGTAAAGGTATAAATCAAATACAAGGCACTAGCTCACCTAAGTCTAAGTAAACCATCATCATTAAAGCCATAGAGAAGTCTTAGCCTCTACTTAAAGCCCTAATTTGATCTTGAATTAACCATAGTCAAACCAAAAAGATCCCAATTATCATTTGATCAAGTGCAGATTGATCCAAAGATAATTTATAAGACACTAGTGAGTAATTTGTATAACTCACAGTCATGGAAGCCTAATAATATAATAAAGAGGACATAAAAATTCACCTAAATTTAGATGTGGAGGAAGAGTATTTAAGGATATTGTATTAGATGCAATAGTATTGAATACTAAGGATACAAATTACTCCAAGCCCTTTTGGGCCATTAAAGAGTTACAATCAATCACTAAGGAGGATGAAAAGATTGTTATAGTTCACCAGAGGTATTATGACATAGTCTTTATCTAGATGGTCTATCTCTACCATGCAGTAGCAAAACTTGAGGCTTTTCATTGTATCGATGTTATTGCTCCCATTTTAAAAGATTGTAGACTTGATCAAGATATGATCATTCATGATTGTAATTTTAAGAAGGTTTCTTACATTTCCCCTATGGAATTTGAGAGTTATTACAAACTCCCCATTCCTCAAGTAGACTTACCCAAAATTAAGCAATGGTCAAGCCAAAATAACCTGAAAGCCACATTAATCGCATGGCTATATTAAAAAGCCCAAGTATTTTTTAACCTGGTTGGGAGAATCCCTATCATCCAATTTAGGGTAGGGATTAGAATGATCATGACATTACTAAATAGATTGTCTAGGGTCCCATCCACCACTTATATTAGAAAACTATAGGTCCCTTATGTATATTTCATGGTCAAGAAAGGACTTACCCATCCTATTGGAGAATTAATTAGTGTTTGCCTGAAGAAATAATTTTATATTATAAAGAAGAGGATTAGAAACCACTTATTTATGATATCTTACCTTTTGGATGCCTTTTTGGCCACCAAAACCATCCTTAAAATCAAGTATTATTCACTTGAGGGAAGGTAGATAGTCTCCCATTATTATTCTAAACTACAAATTCAAATATAAGAACCACATTCAATTCATTTGTGACTATGTGTATCCAACCTTGTCTAAAGCTATTAGAAGGATACCTATGATGAGGGTAAGTCCCTTAATCAAAAAATACATGGATCTCATTGGAGATATTTGGTTGTATCTTTATTACACTGTAATTAAGATAAAAGAAACCCTATGCCAACCTCTCAAGTTACTAATTTATATGCCCACCAAGCTGGATAAGCAAGAGATTGCATACCAATTATTCCATGGAATTGATAGTATATGCAAATATAAGAGGAAGAGGAAACTCCATCCCTTTACTTTAAGCATTAGTATAATAGTGATATAGAATTGGGATAGTGTGGACACCATCTCTAGGTATATAGACTCATTTGACTTACAACTTGTTAAGGCAATGGGACTCTAGAGACAATGTCATGAATCATCTGAAGCCCAAAAAAATAAACATGAAGTATGAAAATAAACATGGTGTTCATGACACCATGTATATTTGAGCATATTCAATTTTTGAGGTCTTAGCAAGATTAAAAAGATAAAACATTTAGCTCAAGGCTAGGTTGACAAGAGATGAGAAGCCAGTTGGTAAAATATGCCAAATAAATTCTCTGTAGTACCATTTACTACCAAGACCATCTACTAGACCTCTTCAAGAACAACCAGAGGCACCAATTTCCTAAGGTAAAGGAAAATAGAAAAACTCGATGAGGTAGAAACCTCTTCTACCCAGCCTGAGAAATCAGAGTCTTTGATTGAATATATTAACATGATTACATTGCATACTAGAGAGATAGTGGAAGATACTTGAGAGGAATTGGTTAGTGCCTATGGTTTTGATGAAGAGGAAGCTCAAAAAGGAAAGACTCAACCCCAAATTAAGGAAGAAGGAAGGGAAAATGGGAAGGAATTAACTTTAGACTTAGTTCTAGTTATTCCTCCTCAAAAGAGAAAGGTTGAATTAGCATTAATTCCTACTGGAACCAAGAAGCTTAAGGTAACCCTCAATCACACTTTGAGTGAAGTCAATCTATTCAGTGATGAAAATCCCATTCATGGTCCAACCATTCCTAAATGGTTTTTATATGGAAAGATACAAAAGATCCCAATGTTGCAACATTAATGGGTCATCACAAAGTCAGTCAACATCATATTTCATAAGGAACTTAAGACCTAAATAGTGGCTCTATAACAAAAAGAGTATGAAAGATGAATGGATTCTCTTAGATCTTTAGGAAGCACCCAAGTGGAAGCCCTAGAGCCACCAAAAATGACACATTCTTTAGTCAGTGTCTAACTTGACCCAACCATAGCTGGATTAGAAAGAATTGCAACAAATAAAGCTATGGTGGGTGGAGAGGAATTCACTTTCCAGAAGGTGGATCCATTCATTGGTTTGACTCTAGTTATAGGCCAAGGACTAGGAGAGGACCGCATCCATGAATACAATATACTTGGGTTGGTTGAAGCTCAAAGTGCTCAATTACAAACTAGCATCAGAGGGCTATAACAATAAATAAAGAACCTTTAGAAGAAGAATGTGGATTTGGAGAGGCATGAAGTTTTATCAATTCTTAAATCCATTATTGGAATATTTGAGAAATAATTCCATGACATGTTTGAATCATTGAAGTCAACAAAGTTGAGGCAAAGTGCATTTTTCCTTCAAGATACAATAACTAAGGGTTTAATCACCAAATGACAGGGTTCTAGTGATAAAATAAAAGATTTAATTGACATCTTGATAGGGGATAAAGTCACTAGCTTCAAGATTATCATCATATCTCACCTCAACACCATCATGGGCTTGATTATGGATAAAATCAACAACCTAAATACATGGTCCAAATCCTTACATAGGCTCATCAAGGATGACAAATAACTAATGGATAAGATTGAAAAACTCTTGGGGATAATGATTATAAATCTTTCAAAACTCACCTCCATAGGCATCATGGTAAATGATGAATTTAAGCACAACGTCACATTAGTCATGTATGAAGTGAGAAATAAGAGCCAAGGCATGTCTATATGGGATAAAATTAGGATCATGGATATGACTCTAGCTATATAAAAGACTATAGCCAAGGTGAAGAGCATCAAAGAGGCTTTGGAAAGGATTTACATAGACCTAAACGATTTAGTAGATTAGGAAGATGAACTCCTCGAGCTAATAGTGATCTTGAAGTTAGTTGATGATGATCACTAAAAGGTGATGAAGTTACTTCAATAGAACTAGGGTCCTTCATCAACGCAAGGTCCACTAATTGGTTAAGAATATTCTCTTTAGAGAAAATATTGTAAATTTTGGAATTAGAATATTCTTTGTAAAGGCATTTTAATTTTGTTATAATGTTGCCTAAAGGTTAGTTTATTTTGGAAATTTTAGTGTATTTTAAGGAACTTTTTAGGAAGGACAATTGTCCTTCACATTTTATACACTTGTAAGTCAAGGATTGATCAACATGCTTCTTTGAAACCTATAAAAGGAGCAATGTCAATTATAAAAAGGGGGGAACGTTTTAAGAGCTAAAACTACTTTTTAACTTTTGGGGGAATTTGATACAAGTAAAAAATACTTCAAAGTTTGTCTCAATTATTTGTGTTAATTGTTTTCATAGATTCTCTCTTAATTATCTATTCTAGGTCTTAGATTTGAAGGGTTTTCAATAATTCTTGATGTGTATCTCCAATATAGGATTGCTAATTTGGGGTAACGCTGTACTATTTGAATGTCTTTGAATTTGATTCATTTTATTTCATATACATAAATATGTGCAAATGTTATTTAATTACAGTAGTAGATCTTTAAAGCAATGCCAATTCTTACTTGTATTTTTTTATATTATCCTTAGATACTTGTTCAATGTGTATTGGAATTTGAGAGTATGCTATTTTACATTATATATCAGTTAAATTCATGGTTAGTTAGAATTTAAGCCTTGTCATGATGTTTGAGACAAATATTAGTAATCACATAATTCCTTTCTGCTTTGCCCTTCTCTTTGCCTCCTTTTTAAAATTAGATCACTATAGCTTAAAATAATTGTAAATATTCATTCTAGAATAGTATTTAGTTTAGATTTTGATCATAATTCACTGTTAATAGCATAGATGCTTCATACATTACATGAATTTTGTCAGTTGGACCAAGGTGGCTCCCAATGACCAATCAATATAAATATTGTGAAATAGTCTACTTTCTCTACCATTATTTCATCATAGGTGACTAGATCACCACAACCTATAACTCATGCTATGAATTCTTTAAATTCTAAAATGATAAGTTTTATTTAAATACTAAGAGCACCTATCATACACATAGAGATATCAACATGTATAGCTCCATTGGTGCTAGAAGGAGGGCTAAGGACAAATCCTTGTAAAATTATAGGGTTTTGTTGGTTTTAGTGTAGTTTGATTGAATATCATGTTATTCTTTGAAAATTTGTGTTTCTTTTAACATATAAATGTAAATATTGGTGATTCTCATGGTTTAGGACCCATATTTGTGTTTCCTTAGACAAAGATCAGTGTTCTTTGAAGGTATACACATGATTATGGTAAAGATATCTTTAACTTTGTTAATTCAAAAGGTTTGAGGTTAGATTAGCTATTTTGGTTAAATATTAATAGATCCTTTACAAATTTGAACTCATTTGAGACTACAAGTGTAAATATTTATCATATTTATGTATTTAGACATATCTTTAATCTAGTTTAGTTGAAGATCTTGGTCTTTCATTGTTCTTTACATGAATCTTTAAAATAATTACTTAATGTAAAATTTTAACCTTGGTTCTTTGTAAATATTAAATTTACACATTGTATTTCAAATAGTATTAAAATTTCTCAAGCTAGAATTGCCTAAAATCAGAACAAGATCACAATTAGAAATAAGGGAACCCCTGATTGAACTAGGGATCCATAGGAAAGATAGGTGAGATGAAGGTAGGCATCTACGTTTGAAATCTTTACCAACTTCACCACTCTAAATTACTCCTACATTAGGCCATTATCAAGTTATGGCATGGTTAGGTGATTATTCCATTAATGTACCAAGTGTAGTACATGATCTTCACCACAATCTTGAAAAATATTTGTTGATGTTTAATCCCAATGATGTTGTAACTATAGAAGAACACATTAAATCATTCAAAGCTACATTAAGCTTTTTTAATGTCACACATGAAGATGTAACATGTAAGATATTTCCTTATACATTTATGGATGCTACATATGAATGGTTTCTTAAATTTTTTGACAATTACATTACTAATTGAGATGGTTTTAACAATGTCTTTATTGACCAATTTGGAAATGTTATTAGTCCTTGTATCCTATACCAATAGTTTACCACCATCAAAAGAGATGATAGCGAGTCTATAAGAGCATTTAATTCCATATTTAAAAATATAAATAGTCAGACCTTAGATCCCTAAAAACTTAATGAGGTTTTGGCTTTAGAAATCTACAAAGATGTAGTAGATCCTGACTTCTGTGTTCCTAAAGAGATCTCTTCCCATCATAACCAACATAGCCCATTCCTATTCTAAATTAATGATCATTATTGATCAAATGAAACCTCAAGGACAAATAGCTTACTCTGTCCCAAATGCTAATCCACATATACCTACTTTGAATATGTTTCCCAATAACAATCAAAATAGGCCAACCCTGAATCAGATCCCATCATTGAACTAGTCACCCTTGAGCCATGTTGCCCCCAACTAGAACTTAAGATTCTTAAATAATCATATAATTGGATTTAATCCAAATGTTTAGAAGGCATTAGTACCAACCTCAAGTGCTAACTAGGTTCAAAACTTTGAAACTCCCAAGGGTGAGATTGACTCTATTTTAAAAATGGTCCAAAATCTTAGCATTGACTTTCTTTAGTTTCAAAAGTAGTTTAGTAATACTGGTAAAAGTTCTGGTAGGAACTTATCATTCCAAAGATTTAATAGACCCAATAATAGATTCTATAATGATAGTTTTCATAATAATAAGAATAATGAATCATCTTCTGATAAGAAGAACATGTACATTAATCTCATTGATGTTGCATTAACATATTACTATATAGTTCATTGTACTACCGAGCATGAGGAAATAAAATACATTGAGTTATGTAAAGCTTTTGAAGCATTTTAGGAAGAGTTGGACACTTTTGAGGTAGTGCTTAACAAGGATAATGGTGTAGGTACATCAGGATCTAAATCTGCTAACCAAGCCTTCATAGTGGAGATGTTTGACTTCCCCTTCCAAGAAGATAATGAACTTGATGATGTTCCTAAAGAAGTTCATACTTTTTAATAGTTTATGAAGAAGACCTATCCTCTAAGTAATAGAGAGCAGAGGCAGCCTTTGATTACTTCAACTCCTCCAAACAACTTTGGCACTCCTCTAAACACTATATCAGATAATAACCCAGAGCCTCCAAAAGGAATTACTTCTCAACATAGTACTAATGCTTCTAATTCTTCCAATAGGACTCTTTATAATATTGTAGAAGACATGAATAAAATAAAGGCTAACATCATGTTGCATGAATTGACATAGATAATGGAGTAAAGAGATCTATTACTAGAGTCCTTATCTAATAAACTTAGAAATAAATCAAAAAATAATAATGAATTTTTTTTATTATACAAGACTAAAATAGAGTCCCCACCCTTCCTATTTAAATTCAAAATGTTTGGTAAGAACATGCATAATTATTTATTGGATTATAATGCCTCTACAAATATCATGCCTATAGGTATTTGTAAATAAATTGGTTTAACCCCCATTAAATCTGATAGGGTTGTCACCCAATTAGATAATTCTAAGTTCAAAGTAATTAGGGAATTATTAAATGTTCACATGCAACTGGATTATGAGCCAAGAGTCCAACAATTCATTGATATCCAAGTTTTTGACATTCTTGATGTTTATGGTGTGTTATTGAGTAGGGAATGGACCAAATCCCTAAATGGATATATGTTCAAAGAATATTTGCATTTCTAGTTGCCTTGGAATGGAGTTTCAAACTAGATTAGGGTTGAAACAGAACCAAGGATGAGACATATGATCGTAGAATACAATGTTGTCAATGAAAAGGTGAATGTAGTTGACTTTGATTTGGGGGTATTCATACTTGAAATTTCCAAGGTAGGTGATCCTAAAACTTCCCATATCATTCTTATAATATGGAAGATGCATTTTGATGGTGCTAGGTGTGAAACTAGGTCTAGGGTAGGCATTGTTCTAACCAACCCTATTGGTAAAAAATATCATTATTCTTACAAAATCTAGTTTCCATGTACCAACAATAGCATAAAGTACAAGATTCTCATCCTAGGACTAAAATTTACCATAAAAAATAAAGTCAAGGAAATACTGGTATATGGTGACTTAGAACTAGTCATCAATTAGGTAAGGAACAAGTATCAGTGTAAATTTTCATACCTTAAAAATACAAATTTAGAGTTAAATATTTAGTTGAGTCTTTTAATGATTTCAATGTTACTCCCATTCCTAGGGAGGAAAATAAATTTTCTAATGAGCTAGCCTCTATGGTAGCTAATCTCATGCTTGAACAAGATTCACCAAACTTTAGCATTGAGTTAATACCTTGTCCTTTCATATTAGATAATGTAAACTATTTGAAAGTCTTTAATGATAACTAATAAATCCTAAACTTCATGGAAAATTCAAGAAAATTTGAGGTATAGATAATATATGAGGTAGATGAAACCACCCTTGAGGATAAATTTGATGGCAAAGTCATTCATCTGAATGACAACAAGATTCCCAAGGGAATGATTTCCTTAGAAAGGTTGTTTGATCGAGATAAGCTAAATCAGGCCGCTAAGATTCCCAAAGTGAATAGGAAAGATTACAATGCAGTTGATCTTGGACCTCAAGATCAACCTCAGCCGATCAACATTAAAAAAATCTTGTACAAGTGTTAAAAACAAAAAAGCCTAAGAATTGTTAATAAAATACAAAGATGTAATAGCTTGTTCATATGATGACTTGAGGATTTTCTATCCAAATTTCATCACCCATACCATACCTCTCAAAGATAATTTCAAACCTTTCAGGCAAAAGTAAAGGCTTGTAAATCTTATTTTAAAACCCATGATTCTCAAAGAAGTCAAAAAATTATTGGATGTTAGAATTGTATTTCCCATTAGACACTCTACTTAAGTTGCTAATTTGGTACCAATTAAGAAAAAGAATGGTGGAATTAGATTGTGTAATTTTAGGAATATAATAAGGAATTTGAAAAGGATAATTATCCTCTTCAATCTCTTTACCAAGTAATACAAATTTTTTTGGTTCTATCATGATGTCTTTCCTCTATGGTTTTTCAAGAGACAATCAGGTCCTGGTGAATAAAGAAGATATAATGAAGACAACATTTATGACCAAGTGGGAAACCTTTACCTATAATAAAATCCCTTTTGGTCTGATCAATGTAGGATCTACATTATAGAGAGCCATGGACCATTCCTTCCAAGGTTTGATTATTAAATACATCATAATTTACATGGATGATCTAACTATTTTCTCTAAGATTAGGGAAGACCACTTCGCGCATTTACAATAGGTATTTGAAAGATGTATAAGGTATGGAATTTACCTCAACCATAAGAAAAGTATTTTCTATGTCACTAAGGGAAAGTTGTTAGGTCATGTTATTACTAAAGATGGGATTTTTATAGATCCTGAAAGAATAGAATCTATATCAAAGATAAAATCTCCCAATAGTAGAAAAGAATTGAAATCATTTTTTATCAAAATAAACATGGTAAGAAAATTCATTTTTGGCTTTGCAAAAATTGTCAGACCATTAAATGATCTACTAAAGAAGGGTGCTAAAGTTTCATGGAATGAGGAATCAAAGAAGGCCTTTGGAGACATCAAAAAGGTAATCAGTCAAGCCCTAATCTTGATAAGTCTAGACTTTCTAAAAGACTTATTTCTATACACTTTTACATCTAAGAACACAATTATTGTTGTTTTAACTTAGAAGATGGATGGATATGACCATCCAATTGTTTTCTTGAGTAAAAACTTGAAAAATTATGAGTTAAATTATCCTTTAATTAATAAACAATATTTTGCATTAGTCAAGGCCATCAAGAAATTTAGACACTACATTCTTAGGAATAAATTAAATGCTATTGTACTAGACCCAACCACTAAGATAATGCTAAGACAATGTGAAATTAGAGAGCAAAGAGGTAAGTGGATGTCTATTCTTAAATAATATGACATAGAGATGAAGACTAAAATATTGCTAAGGTGTTAAGTTTTGATTCAAATGATTACCAATAATAGCCCCAAACTAAGTATTATGCAGGTTGATCAACAAAATTTTCAACCTAATGAATAGTATGATCCCATTATTCACTTATTAATTAATGTTATTTATCTTACATGACTAACTAGGGAGTAGAAAAGATCCCTAAGGTTCAAAACATCTCACTATCCGATCAAGAATGGAATCCTTTATCAAACTAACTTTTAAGGTATGTACTTAAGATGTGTATTGAATGAAGAGGCATCCAAGATCATGAGCATGTTTCATGAAAAGTTGGGAAGTGGATATCCCTCTAGAAGGATAAGAGCTCACAAAATCCTCAGGACTGGTTATTATTGGCCCACCATATTTAAAGATGATCATAATCATGTGAGGGAATGCCATTCATTCTAGATTTTTGGTACAAAAGAGCCAAAGGAAGCCATGCCTTTATAATTGGTCATGACTGACAAAATTTTCACTTAGTGGGGGTTATATTTCATTAGATTCATCAATACTAACTCATCATAAGGTCAAAAATATATTCTGATAGCTACTAACTATTGCACTAGATGGACTGAAGTAGTAACTACCAAATAGTGTAGAACTCAAGAAGTGATCAAGTTTTTGGAAGAAAACATGTGCAACAAATTTTGGATCCTACTCTCTTTGGTATGTGATAATAGGTATGCATTCACATCCATATAAATGATAGAATGGGCATATGATAATGGTGTTATACTCAAGTTCTCATCCAACCATTACCCTTAAGGCAATGAAGTGTTTGAATTAACAAACAAGAACTTGATGAAGGTAATTAAGAAGTCTATTATAGAAAAACCTAGAACATGGCATAAATTTCTCAAATATGCCCTTTGGGTAGACAAAATGAGAGTCAAGAAGGCCCTTAAAGCATATCCCTTCTTAATGGTATATGGCCAAGAGGCCATCTTTCCCATCACACTTAAGCTTCCAACTTATAATTTCATGAAAGAGTATATGAAGGAAGACCAAGAATTTTTAAACTTAAGGCTACTTGGCATAGTTCAGATGGAGGATGCTCAAGAAGAAGCTTTTGATAACTTTAGTAGGCACTAGACCATAGTGAAAAGGTAGTTTGAAAAGTGATCAAAGGTCAAGGTGTTCAAATAGGGAGACTTAGTTCTTCTTTGGGACAAGGCGTCTAAGCCTAAGGGAAAACATGGTAAATTCACACCTTTATGGATTAGCCCCTATTAGATTGTCAAAAAACTTGGAGATAACACCTTCAAATTGAAATATCTATAAGGATCAATGTTCACACTACCCACAAATGGGAGATATCTCAAGCATTACCTTTTCATTTCTCTACCTGGGATCTTCATGGAGTATATCTATAAGGATGGTTAGAATTATTATGGGTAGGCTAGTTTAGTTCTTTTTTGTCTTTTCCCTTCCTATCAATTGTTTTTATATAAGTTTTTATATATTTTCTTATTTTTCATTTTCCTCCTCCTTTATTTATTTTTGTTGTGTGTTTGCTCTGTGTTGTGTTTGATTTCTATTTCTTTATTCCTTACTTCTAATAAGTCCTTTTGGAGAGCTCTCAGTGCCAAGTTCACTTGATTGCTCAAAGAAATTCATAGGTTCAGAAATGTAGGTATGTATCTTAAACATATGATGACCATGGGCTTGAAATATGAGTTTAATGTTATAATTTAAAGAAACTACTAAAGATTGGTGAATAGGTTTACTATTTCATAAGAATTTACACACTGTTTTGATCTAAAATTAGTTTTAAGAATAATTTTACATATAGAATGAAAGTTTAAGTTATTAAGGCACAGTCATGTTTGAACTTAATAAATATCCTTACCTATGACAAAGGTTACAACCATAGGTGATTGTCTAAGGATCAAACACTTGACCAAATCCTTAAATCTAGCTATCTTGGTTCCCAACCTTTACTAGAAAGACCAAAAGATCTAAAAAATACAAAAATAAGAGATTATTTCAAAATCAAAAAGATTTTCAAGCAAAGGTGATTTTGGTAATCTCCATTGGGGATATGGATGCTTGGATAGTAGTAGAGAAAGGTCATGAGTGGATCTAAAGGCATCTCTATTAAGGCTATGGATGCTTGGCTGACAATAGATCAATGACCAAACCTTCCTTCAACCAAGAGCATGATGTTTAATGAGTATCTAAACATGTTATAATATCAAGGTTAATGATTAAAGACTTAAAAACTATAAGTTGTACCATAAATCTCATGGAAAATAGTAAGTGGAATCAAATTACACATACAACATGGCTATTTTTTTATGTTTAATCCTAATTCTACTAATACAAAGTTTGTTTTAACCATGAACTAATCTTAATAATGTCATTGGTCAAGTGGAATAGGTGACCTAGTTTTTTGTCTAAACTAGAGTCTCTAAGTTCTAACATATTACTATGTTTCCCCTAGAAGTCACCATTTTTTGAGGCCAACATGCCCCCATTTGTAAAAAATAGTGGCTCTTGTGCAAATCCAAACCTTAACACTAAAAACTTGACATGCTTTTCAGATTATTTGTATTTGAAGATCATTTATTCTTCATAAAAGTGGCTTATTTATTCATGATCCTAGTTTAACTTCACCTAATATTTCTAATAGTGGATCTTCATGCTTCATTTACAGGTTTTATGGGACCCTCATCGAGTGGATTACACTTAAATTTTATATATTAGTCCTCTTTCAAGATTTTACTAACATTTGGTCTATGGGAACCCAATATTAAATCCATTTTTTCAATGCCTTAAAACCCTCCTTTGAACCCTTAGTTAGATCCTTCAGTTTAAATTCAAATTTTATGAGAGCACTTTAAAAAATGCAATGAACTAAGTTTAGTTTTATATAAAGGTTTAATCATGTTTTTTAACACGACCAACCCCTAGCCTAAAAATTATGTTTGGTCCCTCTATATTTCACCCCCTTTATTCCTTTTTATTTTAAAAATTGGCTTTAACTTTCATGTTTGTAGGGTCCTTCACTTTCTTAGCTTGGCCTCACTTTATATTTCATGGGCCCTCTTGGTACTTAGCCTAACATATTAGTCCTAAGTCCCCATTCATATTTTTAACATAAACAAGACCTTAGCCCTAATTATTAATCCTAGGTTTTTACATTATCTTGAGATCTAACTTAAATATCTTGCTTCTTCACAAGATCGATGGTTCACACTTCATTGGGCAATGTTCATTAGATAGATTGAAAGAGACCTAATAAAAAGGTTTGATCCATTGATATAATCTCACTCAATCACTTGGATTATAATCAATGGCTCATTGGAGTGCATACAAAAATCAACTCTCCATAGACTATTCACATGGTCAATAGAGTCAAAGCTCCAAAACCCCATGGATTTTCCATGTGGCAATCCTATATTCTAACTTAATATCAAAAGGGAGATTGGGATAGTATCTTACATTATAATTTTTAATTATTCAAAGGGTCATCATTTTATTATGTTTCTTAGACTTAGGCTTATGACTTAGTCTAATTTTTATATATGGTCCTAAAATAACTTGATCCAATTTATAACTATAGGAACTAATATCATGTATCTACTTGGATCATGATCTATGATTTTTGCTTACTCTCAAGAGATAATCTAATGGATCATATTTAACCCAAGCTTCTATGGGACGAACTATGGTTAGTACTTAAATTTGACACTCTCACGCTCATCATATGATGGCTACGAGGCCAATATTGGCATTCATGAGGTCATCAAATTTTATCCCTATATGATAAGTTGTTAGATCTTAATTTTTATGTTCATGTAAACATCATTGATGCCCATGAGGCCATCATTGACGTCCATGAGACCATAAAAATCTAGTGCGAGAGATAATCTTACTTAGATGATAAACATGCTTAAGACTTGTATCTTAATGTCAAAATTGGTCTTCCATAGACTAATCTAGTTTATTTAAAGCCATGGATAGACTTAAGGTCCTTATAACTAAGTTTAGATTTGCATAGGCTAAGCTTGAATATCGTGTTAGAATCTCATGCTTTTAAACATTGACCAGAGCCTTAGTCTATATATGTGCCCCATGGTCTTTGGATCCTAATAAGCTTAGTTTAACTAAAGGTCCCATTACCATAAAACTTAGCTTAAAAATTTTAATCTAAAGTTTTAACATGTTTATTAACATGACAAAACCCTAGGTTAAAAACTTACATTAGATCCTTTGTTATTCAAGAACCCCTTTTAATTTTCTTTAAAATTATCCTAAACACTTTGATCTAAATATTGTTTCATGTTTATTAACACAAAATATAACTATATCATAAAGTATTTAGCCTAGGTTCCTTCTTATGTCCCAACACTGATTAAAGTTATTATACATTTGATGGATCTATGACTTGCATTGATCCTCAAAAGAAAGATTAAAGGGTGCAAAAATAAGATGGAATTTTCAATAAGGCTTTAGGAAAGCATGAGATTTCCATGTGGTAGAAGCACATTAATGCATAAACTGGCAATGTATAGAGCTTTGAAAGCCCCTAAAACTACCAGGTGTCATAATTGTGAAGCCTGATAGAGATAAGGACTAATAGCATACAAGTCTCAAGATTGAGATCTATTATCCACATTGATCCATGCATGGAGATCAGATGGTATGAATCAAAAGGAAAAATTTAAAAAGGCAATGGCTAGTTATTTAAAAGCTTTATGAAAAGTGCCACAAAATCTACTAGCAGGATGCCATATAGATGTCACATGGGCACAAGATGACAAAAAAAGGGATTCTGTGGTCTTGAAAATGAAAATGTATAAATGAAAAGGTATAAATCAAATCCAAGGCACAAATTCCCCTAAGTACAAGTAAGCCATAACCATTAAAGCTGCATAAAATCCCTAGCCTTTACTTAAAGCCCTAATTTGATCCCAAATAAACCATAGTCAAACTAGAAAGACCTAATTATCATCTAAACAAGTGTAGATTGATCCAAAGATAAACTTTAGGCCATTAGTGAGCAATTTACAAAACTCACAATCATGACAGTCCAAAAATATAATAGAGAGGACATAGAACTATACCTAACTTTGGATGTGGGTAGAAGAGTCTTCAAGGATACTATATTGGATGCAGTAGCATTGAATACAAGGGAAAACAACTAGTCTAAGATATTTTGGGCCATTAAATAGTTATAGGAAATCACTAAGGAGGATGAAAAGATTATTACAATTTACTAGAGGTATTATGACCTAGTCTCTATCCAGATGTCTGGTCTCTACCACATAGTAATAAAACCTTAAGGTACTTAATTTTATCGATGTTATTTCTCCCATTTTTTAAGATTATAGACTTGATTAGGATATGATCACTCATGAATGTAATTTTAATAAGGTTGATTACATTTGCCCTATAAAATTTGATATTTATTAATAACTCCCCATTCCTTAGATGGACTTTCCCATAATTAAGCAATGGCCATTCTAAAATGACATAAAATCCACCCTAGTCTCATGTCTATATTTAGGAACCCATGTATTTTTTGACCCCACAAGGAGAATCCCTATTGCCCAATTTAGGGTAGGGATTATAATGACCATCACTTTATTGAATAGACTATTTAAGGCCCTTTCCACTACTTATTTTAGCAAACTATGGGTCCCCTACATTTATTTCATGGTCAAGAAAAGGACTCACCCCTCTTATTGAAGAATTAATTAGTGTTTGCCTAAAGCAACAATTTTTTTCTATAAGGAAGAGGACTAGAAACCACTTCTTTATGATGTATTATCTTTTAGATGATCTATTATCCACCATAACCATCCCTAACATAAAAAAATGGTCACTTGAGGGAAGGTAGATGGTCTCCCATTATTATTCTAAACTACACATACTCAAATACAAGGACCACATTCAATTCATTTATGACTGTGTGTATCTAGCCTTGTTTGAGGATATTATAAGGGTAATAATGATGAGGGTAAGTCAATTAATAAAAAAATATATGGATCTCATTGGAGATCTTTGGTTATATCCTAATTTCACTATAATCAAGATAAAAGGAAGCCCATGCTAGCCTTTAAAGTTTCCAATTTCTGTGCCCACCAAGTTGGCCAAGCAATAGATTGCATACTAATTATTCCATGAAATTGATAGTATGTGCAAATAGGAGAGGAAGAGGATATTCTATCCTTTTCCTTCAACCATCAGTAAAATAGTGCTACAATGTTAGGATAGTGTACACACCATCTCTAGGCATAAAGACTTGTTTGACTTAAAGCTTGTTGAGTTAAGGAAATAGGACACCATAAACAATGTTCTGAATCATCTGAAGGCCTAAAAAATAAACATGAAGTATGAGCATCAACTTGGTATCCATGACACCATGTATATATGGGCATCTTCATTTTCGAAGGTCATAACAAGATTGAGAAGAGACAATATTCAGCTTAAGGCTAGGTTGATAAGAGATGAGAAGCCAAATACTGAAATCTAATAGATGAATCCTTTACCATACCATTTTTTACTAGGACCATCTACTAGAACTCCTCTAAAACAACTAGAAGCACCAAGGCCAGAAGCACCAATTGCCCAAGGTGTAAGAAAAGAGAAACTTGAAGAAAGACCTAGTGAGGGAGAAACGTCTTTTGTCCAACCTAAGAAGTCAAAGTCTTTGGTTGGATACATTGACATGATTGCATTTTATCCTAGAGAGATAGTGGAAGATACCTTAGAGGCACTAGTTAGTGCCTATGGGTTTGATTAAGAGGAAGCTTAAGAAGGATAGCCTCAACCCCAAGTTGAGGAAGTAAGAAGGGAAAAGGGGAAGGAAGTAGCTTTGGACTTAGTTCCAATTATTCCTCCTCAAAAGAGAAAGTTTAAATAAGCATTGGTTCTTAATTTAACCAAGAAGCTTAAGGTAACCCTCACTCACCCTCTAACTGAAGTCAATATGTTTAGTGATGAAAATCCAATTCATGGTCCAACCATTATTTAATGGTTTTTATATGGTAAATTATAAAATACCCCAATGCTGCAACATCAATGGGCTATCACAAAGTTAGTCAACATCATAGTTCATGAGGAAATTAAGCCCTAGATAGTGGCTCTACAACAAAAATAGCAAGAAATACAAATGGCTACTCTTGGATCTTTAGGAAACACCCAAGTGGAAGCCCTAAACCCACCAAAAGTGACACATTATTCATTTAGTATCCAATTTGACCCAAACACATTTAGACTAGAAATAATTACAATAAATAAAGATATAATGGGTGGAGAGGAATTCACTTTCTAGAAGGTGGAGCCATTCATTGGTTTCACTCTAGTTGAAGGCCAAAGACTAGGAGAGGACCCCATCCATGAAGAAGGTATACTTGGGTTTGCTGAGGCTCAATTGTAAAATAACATCAGAGGCATATAGCAAAAAATAAAGAACCTTCAGAAGAAGAATGAGGATTTGGAGAGGTAGGCAATTTTATCAGTTTTTGACTCCACTATTGTAAAGTTTGAGAAATCATTCTATGACATTTTTGAATCCTTGAAGTTAAAAAATCTAAGGTAGAGTGCACTATTCCTTTGGGATATAATATCCAAGGGTTTAATCACCTAATGATAGGGTTCCAAGGATAAAATTAAAGATTTAATTACCAACATAATAGGGGATAAAATCTATGGATTTAAGACTACCAACATATTTCACCTTAACACCATCTTGGGATTGATTTTGGATAAAATCAATAGCCTAAATACATGGTCAAAATCCTTGGATAGATTCATCAAGGAGACAAAGAACTACTGGATAGGATTAAAAAAATCTTGGGGACCATGATTACAAATCCTTCAAAGCTCACCTCCATAGGCATAATGGTAGATGATGAATTCAAGCACAAAGTCACATTGGTCATGCTTAAGGTGAGAAATAAGAGGAAAGGCAAGTCTAGAGGGGAAAACAACAAGATCCTGGATATGATTTTGGCTACAAAAAAAAAATATAGGTGAGGCAAAGATCATCAAAGAGGCTTTGGAAAGGATTGATAGGGACTTAGATTATTTGGTAAATTAGGAAGATGAACTCCTCCTTGACCCAGTGGTCAACTTGAAGTTAGTTCATGAGCAAAATCAAAAGGTGTTAAAGTTGCTTCAATAGAACTAGGGGTGTTCATCAACACAGGGTCCACCAATTATTTGAGAATATTCTCTTTTGAGAAAGCATTGTAAAATTTAGAATTAGAATATTCTTTGTAAATACATGTGCATTTTGTTAGCATGTTTCATAAAGGTCAATTTATTTTATAAAGTTTAGTGTATTTTAAGGAACTTGATAGGTTGGACAAATTTCTTTCACATTATCTACACTTGTAAGTCGAGGACTGACTGACATGCTTCCTTGAAACCTATAAAAGGATCATTGTCATTTGTAAAAAGGGGGGAGAATTTTAAGAGATAAAACTACTTTATAACTTTTGGAGTAATTTAATACAAGTAGAGAATACTGTAAAGTTTATCTCAATTATTTATGTGAATTATTATCATAACTTCTCTCTCAATTTTCTATTCTAGGTCTTAGAGTTGAAATGTTTTTAGATTCTAGATGTGTATCTTCAATATAGGGTTGCTAATTTGGACTAACACTATATGAGTTGAATGGATTTGAATTTTCTTCATTTTATTTGCTCTGCATAAAGATGTGTAAATGTTATTTGATTACAATAGTAGATATTTAAAGCAATAACAATTCTTACTTATATTTATTTATATTATCCTTAGATACTTGCCTAATGTGTAGTGGAATTTGAGCATATGTTATTTTACAATGTATATTGGTTAAATGCATATTCAATTGGAATTTAATCTTTGTCATGATGTTTGAGACAAAGATCAACAATCACATACTTCCTTTATGCCCTTCCCTTCTCTTTTCCTCTTTTTTTAAACCAAATCACTATGGCTTAAAATCATTGTAAATATTCATTCTATAATAGTATTTAGTTTAAATTTTAATCATAATTCACTAATAATAACATAGATTCTTGATACTTTACATGGATTTTTTTAGCTAGACCAAGGTGGCTCCCAACCACCAATCAATATAAATATTATGGAATAATCTACTTGCATTGCCACTATTTCATCACAGGTGACCAGATCACCACAACCTACAACTCATACTCTAAATTCTTCAAATTCTAAAATGAGAAGTGTTCTTTAAAAAATAAGAGCACCTATGATACAATTAGAGGCATCAATATTTCGTTAATTTCTAAATAAATGAGGGCATGTTGTGCATGCAACAAAAAATGGTAAATATACTAGAATATTTTTTTGATTATTTTGAAATGATTGAAACATGTCTATGAACTCATAATCTCTATTAGAGACTATGCATGGAATGTGAACTGATTTAGGAGAGTTAATGATAGGAATAACTATGAAACTAAATCCAACATTAATGTTGACTTGGTGTGTGAAAATGAGTTCATTACCACTTATTAGAACCTAAAAATATTATCTACCATAGATTTAATCATTAGGATATTGAATCCTACCTTGAGAATTTTTTTCTTGATATTTCTCCATTGCCATCTAGACATCCATAAACCTGACAGAGTTATCTCTGATCTCAATCAAGGCCTTGCTCTACTACCAATTGGGAATTCATAGCCCTAATAGAGATTACCTAAATCATCCAAGAATTAAGTTTTTCATAAATTGACATTCATTTATTTTCTTAGCATCTCAATACAAGGTTGGAGACCATTGGGTCAAGAGAAAGGTACAATTATAGATTTTTCACCTTAGATCTTCACTACAGTAGGTTCATCTAGGCAAGCCCAAAAATAATTAATATATGATGTTTTTTACTTAGTTTCAAGATCATGTCTTAATTGACCAAATATATTACCAATATTTAACACAATCCAAACAAGTTTGGAACAAACACAATAGATTAAGCCTTAAAAACTAATTCATAAATTGAATCTAGGGACCCAACCACAAGGCATCAAACTTAATGTTTGTCCCTTAATTTCATGAGCCTTATCCCAAAGGAGGATTAAATCAGATATCTAAAAGGTTTTCACTTTGGCTCACTTTTCAAACCAATATTTGATGACTCCTTGATGTCTGCTAAAATGCATCAAGGCTACATCACATTTTTATTCTAATTGAGTCAAGTTTAGGAGATGAACTTCTATTTTGTCATCAATTTCTAGGTAATCCTTTATGAATAGAAAATTTGGGATTCTTAGGTTGACATGAAAATTAGGATCTTGGCCATATACCAGATGATTTTTTGGATGAACTTATGTCATGTAAATAAGTTTGTATCATAAATCTAGTGAAGTCTAATCCTAATTTTACAAATGGCTAAACCTCAATAACTAGTTGTAATGGCATGATTTTATATGTGTGACAACATAACATGTACGATAGCTCTAAATGTGAGAATGAGAATTTTTAAAAACATGTGACCAACATGGTCCCACCCTAATTATTTGATGTACTATATCACTCCTTGATCAATTACTAGTTACCCATTTTCCATGGAAATCACCAAGTGCTCCAAGTGTTTCCCCTTTGTTCATAAATCTTAGATATATACCCTTATGATTATTTTTTTATAGTATGCCTAATTTGATCATGAAAATAATACTTTTTATGCATAACACTTGTATATAAGTGGAGTTAAAGTGACATGGGTACTTATTTTTCAACAAATAATAGACAACGTCCTGGAACTAGTCATCATTAGTTATATCTTGCACTATATGTTACTGACAAACTATCTATGGGTATACTTCAAATATGGATATAATAACTCCTTAAACTCTTAATATCTTCATTTTTTATAAATATAGGTCAAAATCTTGGATAATAGTCATCTATTTACCTCTTTTCTCACCCATCTCAATTTGCATCAACATAACTTTTACTGTTGGGTCAGACCTAACTATGAACACCTTGTTGTGGAGAATATAATTCCTTAACTTTTTGACTACTTTGATGAATTTAAAATCTTATTTGTATATTTTTGAAAAACTTAGTTCAACATTTTAGAGTGGATATCTCATGAGTGAGATAGGTCTTTCATCTTTAGCTTTTTTATTCTATGTTAGGAGTGCAACACTTGAATGTTTAAAAGTGAATTGATAGATGTAGAAGGGTTATGTTTAATCAGTATTGATTAACATTTGTGTATTTATAATTGACATCTATATTTGATATAAATTTAACATTACCTTCATCTATCCATTCAATTTTTGCATCCTTATTTATCATGTTTTTTAGCAGTCAAACTATCTCCATGAAGCCTAATATAAACTTCTTCATGAAGTTGATCTTGCCAAAAAATGACTTGAGTTATTTTATACTACCAAGAAAAGGGATTTTTGGGATTGCATCTATCATTTATGGGTTCATACACACACACACACACACACACACACACACACACACACACACACACACACACACACACACACACACACACACACACACACACACACACACACACACACACACACACACACACACACACACACACACACACACACACACACACACACACACACACACACACACACACACATACACCTCATTAAAATATGATGTGACCCAAAAATTTACCCACTACCACCCTAAATATAGACTTCTTCATGTTTAGGGAAATTTCATGGCCTCTATACCATTGCAATACTACTCTCAAATCCTTCATGTGGCCCTCTCAATTATTCAAAAATGTAGTTAAATCATCCATGTATATTACCATGAATTTGTCAATAATATCCTTGAATGCAATATATATGGTACATTTAAAGGTGTCATCCACATTGATTTGGCCAAATGGAATCTATTTATAAGAAAATGTATACAAATTGGTTGTAAATATTGTCTTGATTCTATCTTTGTAGTTTACCATTACCTGATTATAACCTGAATACCCATAAAAAATGACATCATTTGAGAGTTATTAATTATCTATAAGATTTAATATAATGAAGGTAGATGGTAATTATCATTTTTGAGGCTTTGATAAATTTACAAAAGTCTACATAGAGTTGTATCTCTCCATTATTATTTTGAACTAGTACCATATTAGTCATGCATGTGAAGTTCTTGATAGGAAATATGATCTTTGTTAAAATCAATTTTTGCACTTCATTGACTATCAATGGATCTAACAATAGATTCATTGGTCTTTACCTTTGATGAAATGGTTTGACTCCTAGATTGAGAGGGAGATTATGTGTGAGAATGGAAGTGTTAAACACTTTCAAGTCCTCATATATCCATGCTATAACATCCATGAATTATTTAAGTCTTAAATGAATTATTGTTTCTCTCTTTGGGTACACATTATCCCTAGAATCATATTTATTAATTCATTAGCATTTCCCAAATTATAATGTTGGTGTAGGATATCTTTGGCTTATATTTTCTTCTCCTTTTCTCCTTTGTAATCCATGTTAAATGATTTTTCTAATGAGACCATGCCCTTTGGTGTACTATTTTTTTTCAAATTTATCACCTCCTCTTTATCCAGTTCAAATTATTCTTGGTCATCTTCATCAATAATCTGAGACTCAGATACATCAATTTTTGTGATGAATTTGATGATATGTTGATCATCATAAAATACCTATAATTTATTGATATTATCATGAATAAAAGGAGTTGAGACTAACTCCATTGAAAACCTTGTTAACTTGGAGTCACATAGGTTATATAGTACTATAAACTATAACTAATGCATACACCATGTAATTATTTATATGAGGTAGGGTCTAATAATGATTGCATCAAAATCCTCTATCAAGTTCCACACTCAATTGTGATACCTACACAAATGTTTTTTGTTACAAACATACTAGATACTTATCTATTTGACCACCAATTTTGAATCACCAATCACCTTAATATTCTAGAATTTATTTTTAAGAGCAAACTAGAAAAAATGAACTAATGCCTCATATTCTACCACATTATTCATGCAAGAAAATTATATGTGAAATGCAACTAGGTATGAATTATATTGTGGGTTGATGATTTCCATGCTAGTACTAGACCGAATCTCAAATTTAGACCCATAAAATTTAAAAATTCATAAGTGGTTTTCAACTATGTACCATGGGATTTGAAAGGAAGGTGTGGTATAAAAATTGATCTCTTTGTTTGTTTCCTCAATTCCAAGTGGATATACACTTATTTTTCCATTGATAAGGACCTTATAGTTAGGTATTCAGTGGAAGAAGCAGGTGTAGGGTTGTCCATAAAAATAATTTTCACATCTAAGGAGATTACAAATACTTTATTTTCACTTTGATTAGCCTATTTCACATTCTTACATGTTATATCAACACTAGAGAATAAATTTATCTCAAGTGCACAAAGGATATCCTCTTCATCCAACTAATCCAACTCCTTAAATTTTGATTTTTCTTATATGGTCAACATATTAATGAAGAAATTATTATAAGATTCCACCTCTTCCTCAAGTGAATACAACCAAAGCTCTAACTCTTTAAATAATATTTCATTCATTTTGTTATATTCTAATATCGTGTGAGTCATCTTAGGCTCTCTTTCGATTCAGATATAGTTGGGCATGCCATACCATGGGAGCCATGTATGAGAGAAATAAATTTCCATGTATCTATTTAATTTTCTTAACCAACACCTTTTTATGATCATATTGCAAGTATTAGGTATATCTAATACCTAAATATCAATAAATTAATGCACTCTAGGATTTGAAGCCAATTAAATTTGAACATTGTTCAGTTCACTAACCACTCGAACCTATGACTTATGATAATTGAAAAACTTTTATATTTGACTTCACAAGTGCTAAACCTAATCTCTAACAAATTGAATATGGCATCAAATTTATGAACGCACTTTAATCCACCAAACACTTATGTAATTTCTTACCAAAAATATGTATTGATAGGAGGAAAGGAGGAGTTTTAATTTTCTATATGTAAATTTCAACATGAGAATCCACAATCATATTATCCTCATTCCATTTAGGAGAAAATAATTATTTTATTAATAAGTCTTTTTGGTTATAAATTTGGATCAAATCAAACATTGTTATATTGACCTTATTTTTCTTCAGGTCATCTACAATGCTATATCCATATTTTTTTTATACCAATTTGTTTTTTTTTTTTTTGGTGGGGGGGTGGGGGATAAAATTGGTCTTAGATTGATAAGACATGGTATGTACTTTAGGTTTAAATTGTTTATTACTTGAATTCTCATCAAGTGGAACTTGAATGTTGTTTTGAGGAGTAGATGTAGTTAATGGATTTTAAACTTACCCAACAACTAGTACTTGTTTCCCATTTGATGTTGTTTAAAATAATGGACCTCATATATGTTGTATTTAGGATAATTGTCACTTTAAAATGGAGTTTCCAATATTATTGAAATACTAGGGTTACCTTAGATCTGATTAGAGTTGTTATCATGTGTAGGAACTAGTTCTAAATTGTCCATCTCCTTCTAGAAGATGTTTGAGGCACAAATAAATTTTTCACAATCAATTTCAATTTGGTCAGTTGTATTACATATCCTACACAAGGTGGGAAATGATAAATCAACTAAGTTTACTATATTTAAAAAAATATTATTATTTTGATTGTTATTTTCTAGTGGACTAGGTAAACCTTCATTATTCGACCTTATATTCAATTATCTATTGGTTCTCTAAAAGTTAAAATTTATATTATGTGGTGGGTTATTTGCATTTTATTTAATGTTCTAAGGCACTTGTCTACATAAATTAAGCATATTATTTTTCAATTTTTGAACCATTTGTTACAAATTGGTGACTTTGGGGTTCACTCATACAATTTATTGATTTCCCACTTACAGTTTTGGGTTGGACATAAGTCCATTAACATTTAATAACGTATGGATAACATGGTGTGCTTGATTATGAGTGTTTTTAATAGGCACCTAGTTGTTTAAAAATGATGATATATCATGTTGGTTGCTAGTAGAGGCAACATAACCACTAGTGTTAGGCATGGTAGTAATGTTATTGTATGCGACATGTATTAATTTTTATCTATTTGCCTACTGCACAACATGATTATGAGGTATACAAGGCTGACCACTGAGCATATAATTCAAAGGTTTCAGATTGTAGACAAGATTTAGGATTGCATATAGGGAACCTGGGATTGGATTTATCAATGGAGTGTTAAGCTAAAGAGCATGATTGATCATTATAATTTGATTATAAGCACCTAGTTGGCCAAGTGAAGGCAAAGGGCCAACTCCATAACCTTGTGGCACCATCTATTACTCATTGTTGATAGCCTCATTATAATCCAAAGATAAGGATAAAAGGGCTAATGAATATCTTCTAAGAAACATGAAAGTCATATAATCTAAACACCTCATGTAAGTGTATATTACAACCACTTATGTTTGAGTGTATAGGTCTTTCAACCTTTGATAAATCTTGTGGAAGTGTGCATTGAATACACTCATAGGTTTATTATGTACCCTATGGTTTGAAGCAAATTGATGGTATAGGAGAACCAAATCAATGGGGACCTTGAATTGATTGATAAAGATAATTTATAAATCATTCTAGGAAGTGATAAAACTATTTGGAAATCCTAGATACTAGCCATAGGCCATTTAATCCAAAGTGTATGGGAATAGGTAGAAAGCCACATCCTCATTATTAATTTTTGTTCAGATAATATTGTCTTTGAATGCTTGAATATGTTCTTTATTAGTGTAGATTCCACCATGCCTTTACCTACACCAAAATGTTTCTAGATTTTATGATAAGTAATGGGCCAACCATTCAACCTTAACAAGTATATCCTCCAAGCCAATCCTATCACATAGGTGAGTATTGAGGGGCAATGAATGAATTAACAAAAGGAATTATAATAGTTGTAAGTGAACTACTAGATAACTGGATGCGTCTTTTTTTAAATTTTCCTTTGTTTTAAGTTTTTTATGTTCAATGAGTTGTAAAAATTCAAAGCCATTAATAATAGACTTTGATCTAGTGATTATTTTTTGGTTTTTCCACTTAATGTTTACAACTCTTTAGTGTGTTCTATGCCTTTAAAATGTTAAATTTTTATTTTTTTTTTGGATAAATTTTTTATTTTTAGAGCTTTTATGGTTTAGGCCCTCCTTTTAGCACCAATCTGTTGATGTTTTGTTTATCACACTGATTTTAAGAGGGATGGGGAACGTCTAACCTCTCTTGAAAAGAGATCTAAAAATCTCTCCAAGGCATATATCTACCAAGTCTTGACAGACTATATGTCACTCAGTTGGTTCTTTCTAAACTATTACATACAAAGGGGAATTTGTTATTTCTTGAAAATTTCAAACTTTCTTTTAAATTTTGAAAAATAAGAGGGATATGTAAGTTTCATTGTCTTCTTCTTGTAGATTTTTATCTTATTTTGGATAATAATGAAACATGCACACAATGTTGCACAAATAAATCAGTGTTTTAGATTTGAATAAAAGGAGAGTGGTTGATTTTAAACATCTATTGCATACATATTTATTTCAAATTCATTGATGGTAATTTATGACTTTATAAATCAAGATAAAATGAGAGAAATAGATTATATTTAAATGAAATCCTAGCCTAATCAGATACATAAAAAGAACAAAATAAAAGGGAAAGAAAAAAAAAGCATGATAAAATCTTACTTAATTTGAGCCATTTGGACAAATTCAACCCTCAAAATCAATTCCCTACTTAGCTATCCAATGCATAACCACCAATAAGAAATGATGAAAGAGTTTAAGGAACAAGAAGATTGAGAATAATAATAACATATCCACCATTTGCACATGCAGGATAATGAAATTAAACTTCTAATAAATTGATTAATAATGATCTTCATTTCAATAACATGGTGTTTGGGTTTATATTTGCCAATTAGTTACAAATTTTGATAGTATAATAGAAGGCATTAATAGTATAACAACGGTGCCAAATCAAATAATGGGAGAGATTACACCATTAAGCAAGAAAATGCTTGGTCTAACATCTCTTCACTTAGAATCAACAAGAACTAGCCCTTTGAAATGACCAAGAGATGAATATTTATAATAGATTTGGTCAATAGAGGGAAATTATTTCCCTCAAAACTTAAAAAACACTTTAATTTGAAATTAAGTTGCACTTCCTCCCCTAAACCAAGATCCTTACATTTTATCTCCATTCAAACCTACAAAACAAATAAAACAAGTTACTTTTTGACATATGTGAATAAAAATGAATTCTAAATTAATTAAAATAGACTTAAAAATTATTCAAGGAAACATAGAAAAATTTGATTGGGGCACTTTATCATTAAATCAATTTCACCATGTGGACCATGTCAGAACTAAATTTATAATGCCATAAGAAGTTTAAAAAATGGACCCCTAGTTTGAAATATATTGATAAAAACATATTATAGGGTCGTTTAAGGTGCTAGGGAGGGAAAAAATGAAATTAGATTTAAAATCTGATTAATTTTCTTGAAAAATTAATAAAAAAACAATAAATTTAGTGTGGGCACATTTTTATGGGCCATGAGGACGGCCAAATGACGCTAGACATGTAACCACACAATAGAAGATAAGCATGTTTATGCACTTATGAGGAACCATATGGAATATTCCAATGGAAAATTTTTGTATGGGTGAGGGGCCACCTGATGCATCCACATGATTGGAATGGTTTGGGCAAATGCCATTCATTGATGTAACCACATGGGTGTAAAGAACTACTTGACACATCTAAGAAGGCCTGAATAGTTAGCCTCCATTTACATGGTCATCAGTTAAATTAGATTTAAAATTTTTTAACTGAGTTTCAAATTTTGCCCCTATTAGAGGGGAGGTTCCATGGAGTGTGTTTTGGGGAAAACATAGTTTTTTAAAACCACAAAACTTTTATAATTTGTCCATATATGACCATTGAACCTTCATGTCATTTATTTTAATTTCATTTTAGCCTTGGGTGATTAAAAAATATTTTTTTGGATTTTAAATTTGGTAAAATGAATGATTTTTAATTAATTTGATCTTTTAATAAGGTTTTACGATTTGTAGGGTATGTCACTTCACTATAAAAATAGAGGGTCAGGATGGTGTTTTCAAACAAAGTGGTATACATGAAAATTATTTGTAGAGGTTTTATCCTTCTTATCAATATAATTTTTATGTTCCATGATGCAAAAAACTAAGATATATCAGGTGAAGTGGAAACACAAGTTTAAACAACAAGGCAAGTAAACCATTCAAATGCAAATTTGAGGGGCAATATTTCATTTTTACATCAAGTGTAAAATATGAAATTTAATCGTATGAATGTGATTTTTAAAATATAGGTGGTTATAGGTCCTATTTCAACATGAAAACAAAGATAGACCACAAAGGCAAATAAAGACTGTCGATATCGATGAGCCATGAACACAAGTGAGAGTTGCTACAAAATGCAAATAGAGGTTCCCTAATTTTGGAAGAAATTAGAATGTGTTTTGAATTAAACAATAATTTCCATTTTAAAACCCTTTCATTATTGGAAAAAATTAATTAATATATTTTACAATGCAACTAAGGTAGAAAACCATGATAACTATGGCATACTAGAACCTAAAATGGATGATACATGCATCTATGTTGCATATATTTTATAGCAATCAAGGATCAACAACAAAATTTTTAAAAAATCCTAATTTACCTAGGGTTTAATGTTTAAATATTGGGTTCACTAAATGTTTAACCCTAAAATTGGAATCTAGGACTTGGTGTTAGCTCTAGATTACTTTAAAAGTTATATAGAAATGACAATGCACAAGGGTGATAATTAGATCTATAAAAGACCAATTAGGTATGAAACTCAGATATATCATATGATTAATTTATAAAACTAAGAATATAATAAATATAGAATGTATACTTATGATAGATATGAAAATGACAAAGAAGTGATGTAATTATTTAGTTTGGATGCTAACACAATTTGTATCTGGGATAGGTACAAATAAGACTAGGAGATGATTATGAAATAGTCACCAAAATATGTATTAAGTGCCTTTAGATATATAAACACTTAACATCAGCCTAGGATGGTTGTATTGATACTATTGTCTAGGTTTGATATAGGTTTTATGTATGAAATAACTATTATAAAAGGATACAACCACCTAGATGATTCTCAATTTGTCTTTGCCTTCATTTTGGTGCATTCAGATTTGGGTCATGGAATGTCAATTCTCATGAATTTTCAAAACCCTAGTTCTTCATATTAATAGTGAACTTGGAGAAAAATAGGTTAGTGGACACATAGTTTTGAACTAACCCTAAATGTTAGGTTGTGGAGCTAAAAGCTTCACTGATGCAAACAAGGAAGGAGGTTGCTAAGTGTCACAGTAACGAACATCAGTTAGGTTGACCGATGTCGGTCAGAGGTAGATAGGAAGTTGCCAACATTGGTCATGGATCAACCAACATCAGTCACCTCTAGATAGGTAGGGACTGACATCGATCACCTGTGCAGTTCTAGAACTATTAATTTGATGAACAATTTATTTAACAAACTGGTTGTTTGCATGTAAAGACTAATTTTAGTCTTGAGCTATGTTTTTAATTATTATTTGGTATGGGGTATATTTAATAGACCCATGGGCTATATTGTAATCTATCCTTTGATTATAGAAGGATCCTTGAAGGATCAAAGAAGGGATCCTCAAGTGGGAGAATCATAAGGACTTGGTGAGGTAAGGACAAGGGTTCTTCCAGGTGTGTAAGATCTAGGTCTACAAGTGTGCAAGACTAGGTTGATCTGTAAGTGTGCAAGATTAGGTTAGATCTACATGGTGTGTAAGATCAATTGATCTATAAGGTGTGTAAGATTAGGTAAGATCTACATGGGTAAGTAAGGTCAGTTGATCTGCAGGTGTGTGTGTGTGTGCAAGGTCAAAGGAGATCTGCATGGTAGCAAGGTTAAAGGAGATCTAAAACACAACAAGGTGTAATATCAAGTGAGATATACTTGGAGTATGTTGAGTACTTGGTGGACTAGAAGTAGGCAACAATGGTGAGAACTGGTTGTCACTTACTAGTGGTACTGATAATATTGTTACTGACTGGTTGAGTGAACAACAACTTTGTGTTTGAGTTGTTTATTTTGACTGTAATTAAGAGAGTGAACTCTTGAGTGAGAATATATATATGCCCTAGAGGTGTGGGAGCCCTAGAGGTGTGGGAAGAAGAGTGTGACTTCTTCATTGTATTTCCTTCTGGTAGAGTGTTAATACAAGTTTGTATTATCTCTCATATTTTGTGCTATTTTTGAATTCTAGTTACATATTACTTCTGGTTAAATTTCATCTTTAGTTGCTTATACAAAGGTAATCAATTGTGCTCCTTAATCCTATCAAGTAGTATTAGAGCCAAGGTTCAGAGCAGGTTGCAAGTTCATTAGAGCTTGGTTCACTAACACCTTAGTTTTAGAGTGTGTTAAGTGTTTGTTGATTATAGGTCACTCTCAGGGGTTTCTGATTGAGTGGGAGTATAGCAATGGTAGAAGAAAGTACACTAAGAATGGAAGAATTCAATAGCAAGAGTTCTCAATTACTGAGTTATGGAAAGAAGGGGCAGGTAAAGAAAGATTGTTGGTTGGTAGAAGATCAGCATGAAGGAAATGAAGAAGCAGATATTGAAGGTATTATTGCATAGGATGCTCTTGTATATTCCTTGGATAAAGTAGAATCTTGTTTTTTAGATTCTATTGCCTCTTTCCATGTAGCCCCAAATAGAGTATGTTTCCATGTTAATGTCCATGGAGACTTTAGAAAGATTTATTTAGGGGTTGGTGAGCCTTGTCAAATTATTGGTGAAGGGCAAGTGCAGCTGAAATTGCAAACATGCAACATATGGGTGTTGAAGGATGTCATGCAGGTCCTAGTCCTAAAGAGGAGTCTAATTTTAGAAAAATTGGGTGATGAGGGATGCACAGTAACTCTCACAGTAGATGCACTTGAATTAGCATGTGGTAAGAAAGTAGGTACTCTTTATCTACCTACTTGTATTATTGATTCTCCTTCTATTGCAATGTTGTGGCTCTGTAGGCTTGGTCACATGAATAAGAAGGAGATGCATGTTCTTAAGAGGAAGTCAGATGTCTTTGACAAACTTAAGAATTGGAAAGCCTTGGTGTTCATGGAAGAGATGATGGACAGTGATTAGCTAGGGAGGCTAAATAAAATGGAGTAGGGTAGGTTAGATAGGGTTTTGATTAAAAGTAAGCTCACAGGTAAAAAGTCATCACTCACAAGAAAACACAGTTACTGACATCGGTTAGGTGGAACTAACATCAAATAGGTAGGTATTGACGTTGATCATGTGTAGACCAGACTTGGTGGTGTCAGGCAGGTGGACACCAATGTCAGTCAGGGAACTAGAATTAGTGATCAGGTGGACACCGATGTCAGTCAGGGAACTGGCATCGATAGTTAGGTTGGTCGCATGAAACCAATGTCAGTCAGGTGTAGACTGAGGGGTGACTGACATCAGTCACTGAGACAAATTTTGGGTGGATAGCAAGCTTTTAAGGAGTCTCAAACACCCATGTGGAGGACTGAAAGGGTAAGTAAGCCTCAAATTTGTTATTTCCCTTCTTTATACTACTTGTTGCTCATTGATGGTCAAGAACTAAGAAGTTTTTAAAGAAGTAGAGTAGGTAGAATCTAGGAAATAGTGGGAGCATGACATGAATCAAGAATTTGATTCCTTAGAGAAAAACTAAATGGGAGATTTGGTAGAGTTGCTAGCTGAAAAGAAAGCATTGAAAGATGAATGGATTCCTTAGTTAAAGAAAAGAGAGAATGGACACGTGAGATGAAAGGCCAGGTCATATGGTCTTGAGTAAGCTTCAGGATAGTGGTACAGGTTTGATAGGTGTATGACAAAGCATGGTTTTAGTCAATGTCATTGTAACCATTGTGTTTACTTTACTAGGTTGGATAATGGTTACAACATTATTCTGTAACTATATGTGGATGATATGCTTGTTATAGGTTCATACATGCAGGGATTATTTGAGCTAAAGGTAAAGGTAGCTCATAGGTGTGCCATGAAGGATTTAAGAGGAACAAAATTCTTTGGCATGAGTATTCCTAGAGACAGGGAAGATCACAGGTTGATGTTGTCTTAGGATGACTGTGTGAATAAGGTAGTGGTGAGGTTCAATATGTAGGATGTAGAACTAGTTAGCACACCTATGGATAGATAGTTCAAAAAATAGTGTCCCAAATCACATGATGAGGTTAAGTACATGTGTACTAGACCTGTTATTGCCCAAGTAGTGGGTGTTGTTAGCAAGTTCATGGCCAATTCAGGAAAGAAGCACTGGAGAGTAGTTTAGTGGATTCTTAGGTAACTGAGAGGGACCAGAAATAGGGATTCATGCTATGCAAGGTCAAGCACTTCTCTATATGCATATGTAGATTCAGATATGGTAGGTTACTTGGATGATAGGATTTAAACTATAGGATGTGTGGTGGTTGGTCTTCAAGGTTGAACTTGAAGAGGGATACAAGCTAGGAAACAAAATTAGATTATGTATAGGTACATGTGCAGCTGTTTATCTCCAAGTGGGAGATTGGACCTGAATGCACTAGAGTGAAGGTAAAGACAAACCCAAAAGAATCCAAATGGTCACATCATTTTACATTAGGTATAAATATAAGACACTTTAATAAACCTAGATATTAACATTAACATAATTTTCCTAGGTTTATGTTGTTAGGTTGTGGACCTAAAAGCTTCACTGATGCAAATAGGGAAGGAGGTTGCTAAGTGTCATAGTAACTAACATCAGTTAGGCCGACCGACATCGGTCAGAGGTAGACAGGAAGCTACCAACATCGATCATGGATTGGTTGACATTGATCACCTCCAGATAGGTAGGGACTGACGTCGATTGCCTGTGCGGTTCCAAAACTATTAGTTTGATGAATAGTTTTTTAACAAACTAGTTGTTTGCGTGTAAAGACTAATTTTAGTCTTGAGCTACATTTCTAATTATTGTTTGGTATGGGATCTATTTAATAGACCCATGGGTTGTATTGTAATCTATCCTTTGATTGTAGAATGATCCTTGAAGGATCAAAGAAGGGATCCTCAAGTGGGAGAATCATAAGGACTTGGTGAGGCAAGGAAAAGGGTTCTTCTAGATGTGTAAGATCTAGGTTTGCAAGTGTGTAAGACCAAGTTAATCTATAGGTGTGCAAGATCAGGTTAGATCTACATGGTGTGTAAGATTAGTTGATCTGCAAGGTGTGCAAGATTAGGTAAGATCTACCTGGGTAAGTAAGGTTGGTTAATCTGTAGGTGTGTGTGTGTGTGTGTGTGTGTGTGTGTGTGTGTGTGTGTGTGTGTGTGTGTGTGTGTGTGTGTGCGCAAGGTCAAAGGAGATCTACGTGGCAGCAACGTCAAAGGAGATCTACAACACAATAAGGTGCAAGATTAGGTGAGATCTACTTGGAGTACATTGAGTACTTGGTGGACTAGAAGTAGGCAATAATGGTGAGAACTGGTTGTCACTTACTGGTGGTATTGGTAGTATTGTTATTGACAGGTTGAGTGAAAAATCTATGTTTGAGTTGTTTATTGTGATTGTAATTGAGAGAGTGAACTCTTGAGGGAGAATATATGTATGCCCTAGAGGTGTGGGAGCCCTAGAGGTGTGGGAAGAAGAGTGTGACTTCTTCATTGTATTTCCTTTTGGTAGAGTGTTAATACAAGTTTGTATTGTCTGTCATATTCTATGTTATTTCTGAATTATAGTTACATATTACTTCTAGTTAAATTTTGTGTTTAGTTGCTTATAAAAAGGTAATCAATTGTTCTCCTTAATCCTATCACTAAAGACCCCTTTGTAAATGAGCACTACCTACATAGGTAATACTTCAAAGAGGGCCTTAGACTGATGTAGTTCTCTACATGTTGGCTTGTGTGTGAATCATATAATATGTGGAAAGTAAGTATAATAGTGACATAGCCGGTAATTTGAAAATTAGGTTATTGGGATAATCCTTCACTACTTTAGACTTATAGATGTGTTTTCCCTATGATTGATATAAACATAGGATAAAATAGGAAAGCTTTTCTCAATTTAATGTTTGATAGAATGACTTTTATAAGTTGCCTTGGTCTCTTTTAGTTTGTGTTGGGTATTTCCCAAGTGAAAAAATAATGAGGGTTGATCTTGTATTTATATCATTCCCTTTATAAAAATAAATCACATTAAATTACTTAGGTCAACCATTAAGATACATTTCATTTACAATTTGGATGACTTTAGGCACCAAACACTTACGTCAGAGTAGGATACTTGTGTCGATATAGGTGTCTATCCCAGATGCTAGTGCCAAAGGAGAAGGAAAGTAGGTATGTGCTCAAAACTTGTAGAGGAGTAAAATAAATAGGTTTTAAACATTATATAAAATATATAAGGCCTAGTTCATTAACATAATACTAGTTGGACTAATATATAGGAAAAGGGGCACAAGCTAGATCAAATGTGAAACTTGTGGAAGTAGTAAATGCCCTAAATTGAGAGGAACAACTAAGTTCTAAGTTTTCCAAGTTTAAAAGACTAAAGTCATATATAATCCATAAATATAATCTAAAATATCATGTACTAAGTATTTATGTGTTTTTTAAAAATAAATCTATATTATATAAAAATAAGAACATGTGAGCAAGGTGATATGTGAAAATGAAAATGTTTGATGCAAATATAATTTCAACGTACTATAATAAAAATAATGGGGCATTATCATAATTAATTAACAATAGCTAAAAATAAGTTTGAAACACTAGTAAAAATTGATTAACAACACTTTTATTTATAAATTGGGTAGACTATTTACTTACCCACTCGAGTTTAAATGTCAAACATTTATAATATGTTAACCGAATTATGGGAATTTAAGATTGAATTGTGCAAAAAAAAACTCAACAACTATGAGTGTCATATGACAATATGTAGTTATCCATTAAAACATGACATAAACCTATATAAAATAATTTACTAAAATAACAATATTTACCTACAAAGAATAGTTGACTCTATTATTTGAAATTATTGATGTGTATCTATTAATCATATATATATATATATATATATATATATATATATATATATATATATATATATATATATATATATATATATATGTTTTTAGAGAGGCTATCATAAGATGTTTTTAGAAATATTAACTTGAGTCCTTTATAGAAAGATTTATCCATTAATCCATAATAGTACGATAATCTATCGATGAAGAACTAATGAATGTAATAATTTAACATTGAATGAGGGTTGATTCAATTTCTAATAAATCTTGATAAATTGACACTTCTGAAATAAATCAACCACAAAGCCACAAGTCACAAAATCAAATTCAAATGGAAATTTTCCATCATAGACCATTAGGAAGTAATTAATTCCCACGATTTGGACATGAATAACCTTAGCTCGATGCCTCATGATATTATATGGTTTTAAATAAATTTTAAATCCATCTGCAAATATAATACCAATAAAAAATGAAAATCCATAGCTCTATATTCACTTGGCACTTGAATCTATACATTTCACTATCAATTCCATAAAACTATTATAATGGTAGCTTTCAATCAAAATCAAGCCCCCTCTTTGTTCTCATTCAATATATACTAAGAATACAAGGAGACAAATTTTCATTCGATAGATCTATATGGGGAATTAACTTATTACAAAACCATTAATGAAAATAAGGTCAAAGTGGTGAAGGCATACAATGACGATGATGATGATTTTACTGACTCAAAGAATGGGAGTATGTTGTCATACTTGATTTATGTTTTTTGTGGTACCATTTCTCACATCTTTATTTCTCACTAAGATAAATTACCTAATTATCTATGGATTATTCTGGTTATTAAAATGATTAATTACTTTTTAACTAAGTTGTAAGTCATATGTTGTTATGGGATAGTTTTATGTTACTTTGATTTCATGATTATATTAATATGAGTTAACTTTATTGTAAATTCTTTACATTATGATCATGTTAATTTGTTGTTACAATAGTGTTTTATGATATATATCATGATGTATCGGGCTAACTACCATCTTTTCATAGTTGGATGCAAGAGAGTTTCATCCCTTAGAGCATGATGAAGGGAGAGTTTCATCAGAGAGGATGGTATAGATGAAGGTGTTGGGGGATGACAAAGGAATATATTGAACCCATGCACACATCACATTAGATAGTACACATTGTATGAATTATTTGTGTTTCTAGCATTAGTGCATTTTGAGGTTATTTTTCATTTAGATAATTGATTATGTATGATTATTTGAGTGTTAGTTCAATTTAATGCTTTATGAAATTAATATTATGTGATTATATTGTGGATATTATACATAAATTTAGTGTATAATATTTTTGTATGATTATGTCATGATATTCATGATTTTTAATGCTTATGAGAATGAAAATCTATGTGAATAGTATCTAATTAATATTGGAGACTCTAGGTTACAACCCTATTGAGCAAAGGATTGTTCAAGGCCTATTATTCTAACCCATTCCAATATGGGAATGACCCTAGGTTGTAGGTCACCTAATCTTGGTTCAGACCTCTAGGATTTTTAATGAGGTTAGCTCCTATGATGTATCACTTGGCTCATTTCCACTAAAACCTACTCATTATTGGGGAGAAAAGGGGGAGAAAGATAACTAAAAGGGAAATCTAAGATAATGTTGGTGATAACCTAGAATGATTATTCATCCACTCTTACTTAAGATTCTAAAACACTAATGAGATAGAAACGATGAGTAAATCTACAACTCCTAAGTCTCTTATACATAAATGTTTCATACAGAGGTTTCATCAATTGATCAAAGCTTTGAGGTAAGTGATGGAATAGGCTTGATTCAAGGCATTAACCAATCGATGTATCTATTTTTGGCTTCAATCAAATGACATCAAACACTAGGCATGACCTACATAACATGAAAAACTACCAACTAGGTGAGATCAGGGCTTGACAAGGGAGAAATATCTACCACATATGTAAATCAATTGACATGAACACACTAAATAAGCATAATGAAATCTTAACATAGTCTTGTATTCATCTCAAGAGGTTACAAATCTCAATCATGGTAAAGTTTAGTCATGCCCAAGAGAGGGAATTTTTTCAAGGCTTATAATATTATATTTATAGTAAAAGGGAATGAGAGAGATGGGGAACATGCATGAAAAAATGGAGTCATCAATGATCAAGACAAAAACTATACAAACTCTTTGAGCTCCTCATGTATGAATGTCATTAGGACTCTATCTGGCATGAAAAGGTGGATCATGAAGGTCAAGATGACTATACGAAGCAATAACCCTCACTGCATTAATCCTTCTCGATATCCTCTACATTAATGCCCTTCACTTTAAGGACAAAATCCTCATATCTATAATCATGATAGAGACATCACTATGTCTTCTTTGGGTGGCCATATGTACCTATTTATCAAAGATATGATTATGTCAAGGGACGAGACATTCTACCATATCTCATTTATGTTTGTATCTACTCTAACCTAAATATATATCTTTACTATAGATTGAAAACCAATCCAATTTATTGGGTTTTATATAGTCATTATATTTATGAAGATCCATAAATTGCATAACTTTATTCTAGACTATACTAGGTTTAAGCAAACCTATCTTGCATTTGAGCTTTAATGGAGATAGAGCTTTGTCATTAACAAACTTAACTGCATAACTATGTCTAATTAATTATGTTTGACTAAGCTCTAATAATGGTACATACCCTTTGAAATATTTACTCTTGGTTTGACCTTGAATGTGTTTGACTTCTGCTTGAAATCTCCTATCTTTGACATTTAGTATCATTAATTGATCTTGATCTGGGTTTCTCATATTATGCCAATTATTAGATCCACATTCATCTTATGGGTCCTATAGTCAATTTTGTCTTATTCCTACATTTATGCCACATGGCCACCTTGCATTCATCCTAAAATTGTTGACTTCATAACCTTACATGCACCATTGATATTATTTTGCATGGATCAGATGTGTGGTTAATTAACCTGACAGTTGATGTGGTCATGACACTTGGTAACTTTTCATTTGTTCCTAAGATCCACTAACTATCTGACCTTTCACTCACTATTTATATGCTTTGTTATGATTACATGTGATCCATTGATTAGCTTGGACCCACTGGTTTTGTTAGTCACCAACACCGTTAGATCTCTATCTAGGTACTTGAGATCTTGACACTTATCAAACCCATAATTAATCTTAGGATACATTGACATTTTGATTACAATCTCATCTTTGATATTTGATACATAATTTAATGTGCTCCATTAGATCTTTGGGACCCATTGACTTTATCATATTTCTGCTCACCATTGGATCTTGATTTGGCTTCCACGATTTAGAAACTTGTCATCTCCATGTAAACCTTAGTAATATTTGAATTTAAATGGTTATTTGTCATAGTTTTTACTTGATGTATACACACACATTCCACTCTACAAGTTCAAATTTGAATACCTATATCTTGAGATAATAATCTCATTAAGATACAAAATTTTCAAAGCATGTTCAAGGCATGAAAAACATCATGTCCATGTGATCCTTTGACTTGAGAGGATTTCTAAGTAAATATAGTAAATGCACAATCAACTTACTCTAGTCATTTATGCATGATTTTTGATGATGGCCTGGTTCTTCTAGGCTTACCCAAGTCATTTCTTGATTATCCATTTTAATCAAGACTCTGCTTAACTAATCTATCTAGAAAAAAGCTTTGTATGTGGGCCAAAATTGGCCAACATCTTTTGTGACTCAAATGGGAAGCATGCCTACTATGCTTGATAACCTAGACACTTACATGAGTTTTAGACTTATAAATAATGAAAAATCAAGCTGTTACTATAGGAAACCTCTTGAAAAAGATAACACCTAATAAAAAGAAAGGAAAAAATAGAAAATAGGGAAACAAACCCAAACAAAACAAAAGCAAACAAACTAATATTCTAGGACAACACTTAGAGGAAAATGAATAACTAATTATGTACATGGAACCTAAATAACTAAGATAAAACATGATCCACCTAGATCAAAAGGAAAATTCATAACCTCAATCACTTCAAGATATGGCACAAGTTGTAAAGCAAGATGTTTATTGAATATAACATTAGATGAGGCACTAATTTTTCCTACCAACTCTCTCAGCATCCCCTTAAGTGAGTTGTCAACATCAAACCAATCACCAATAAAGATAAACTCATTATGTACTTTAGGATCTCTTTTAAGAAACTCAAATACTAAATCAACTTCATCTTCAAGTTTCCTTTTTGGATCAAATAGTCCTTCTAGCTCTAGGTTCACCACATGGATATAACTAGTTCACATGGATATCTAGTTGTTGAAAACATATAAAATGCCTTTTCATCATGCCTCACAAGCTTGATACACTACTAATTATGGAAAGGTACTACTATAACATGAGCAAGAGGTTTGTAATGTTATTTGAGGATCTCAAATAGGCCTTCTTCTAATGGGACAACCTTTTGAGATGGCATGTCCATAGAGATGTATTCCATTTATTTGATGAACTTATCTTCTCTAAATTATACCAACTCATAATTTACTTCAAGGATGTGGTCTTTTATTTATAAAACTTCAAACAAGTCTTCCAATAAGCCTTTTGGATAATTGGTAACCTCTGTCCACCCTAAAAGTTCATCAATTTGGTTAGCTATTACATCTATTTACTCATCCCCTACATAAGATGGAAAAGAGTTAATAGCCTCAACCTCTTCATTCTCAACATAAGATGGTATCTCTACATTTTCATCTCTGAAGGTAGAGATGCCTCTTTTACATCCAAGAGGAGTACTAATAATAATCTCCTCTTCATACACACTTGCATCCTCCTCAACACTTTCCTCTTAAATCTTATTTGAATTAGAAATTTCCTCTTCTAACTCTAGTAATTCAATATCATCAACTATGATTTCAACATGGAGTTCATTGCTTACCTCTTCAAGGAGTGGCATAGGATACTCTTGGAGTGACTCCAAGAGAGATGAGATATATGTGACACCTCCTTGGTCCAAATTTTTATCTTCAATAGTCATGTAATCCTCATTATTTTGCATACTATTCTAGATAGGTTTCTAAGATGTAAATGACTTAGACTCATGAGGAGGGGAGGGTGGGGATTGAATGACTTTGGATTTACTTGACTGCATGACTTGACTACATGATGGAAACTTGGGCTTATGATATTCTTGCACAATGTACATTGTGGCTTGATGAATGAAATGAGGCATGTGAAGTTGAGGTGATGTTACCTTTGTAGCTACTGATGTCTGGTATAAATGTTTATATGTAGCTTTAACTTGCCTAGCAAGGGAGGCTTCAAAATTAAACTTTGACTACTCATGATGGTTGACTCTTTCAACACAAACTTACCTTTCCTCCTAGACTCTCCCTTGGATAGATTTCCATGAGGGGAAGGTTGAGAGGAGTTGGGGGGAACTATGATGACCTTAAAATTAACTTGGTGAGGGATTATGAGTGGTGATAGGAAGCTCAACATGAGGCTGACATGGAGTGAATGAGGGAAGGTAGGATAGGTAATGAAGTGTTTGTTTTAGATTATGGTAAAATCAGGTTTTGAAGGGACACCAAACCCTGTACAAGGAGAAAGATAAACATTAAAGCACAACCAGGTTAACACAAGAACCTGATAACAAGAAAGAACCAAAACCAGGTTTTACAGGGACCTGTAATCGACAAATAAGAACATGAAAAAAATAGCAGTCAAAACACTGATCTGAAAGATAACCAAATGGAATAGCAAGCTTCCAGATCTGTAACTAGCAAACCAAAAAAATGACCGGTTTACTGCCCCCAAAAAACCAATCAGCAGAAAGGAACTTTGGATGAATCTTTTAAATTTAGATTTTTCTTTTTGCATGACCTAAGATTCATATTAAGAGGAGGGACCAAAGGCTTAGACTTCTTTCTTCTGACTGCTGTCCAACCCTCTTCTACCTTAGCTGCCTCAGCAACCCATGCCTCAGAAGACAATAATCTTTGGACACCAGAAGGCATAAACTCCTTGTGACATTTTAACACAGTTTGGCTCTTAGAAAGATCCTCCAGAATAGGGGAAGAGATCACCACCTCCTCCACAGGCTCAGCTGTATCTTTAACTACAGCCTCCTCAGAGGCTTCATTTGATTGATTCTCCAGTGATTCCTATTCATCTTTCGATTCAGATTGCAAACTTTCCTCATTCTCAGTCTCGGATTCTATTGTTGTCTCCAAAGGTAGTTTGTCTATGCTATGTTCAGAGAAATCCTTTGGCCACCAAGAAGGTAAACGTCTGGGATTGTTTTTCCCAGCACCACAACGGGCAGCAATATGTCCCGTCTGGTGACACTTCCTACACCTAAAAGGAATCCCCTCATAATCCAATATTTGTGTCCAGGTACCCCTTGGGGAATCAATGCATATCGCCTCAGGAAGGCCCTTTGAAACATCTAGATCAGCCAGAAATCGTGCACAAGTCGAATGGTGGCTCTTCGTACTGTCTTCTTCATATAGAAACTCCCCTATAGCATTTCCAATGGTTTTATAAATTGCCTCTTGCCACAAATGTATCGGAAGATAAGGGAGCCGCACCCATATAGGGATCTTGTTAAAGGATTTTGAGAGAGGATTAAAATCCTTATGCCAAGGTTTGGCCATAAGAGGAAATCTGCCCTGCCAAGAAAAATTATTGTGGCACAATATAGACTTCCTATCTTCAAGGCTTTGAAATATTACTATAAAAAAACCCCTGGCGCAGGGCTGGATTTGACCGTCTTTGATATGCAGCCAACTCTTAGCAATCCAATTCTGTAGATCTACAAAAGAGGGCCAGAAACCACGGAAACGGAAAATGGCAGCACAAGAGGAAAACCATTTTTCTTCTTGGAGTGTTTGTTGTTTTTGGAGTGTAATGAAGTGTTTGTTGTTCTTCATGGGCTACCAAATTTTCCTTAATCTTAGATATGAGTCCATCTATGTCAAGCATATCACTACTATTTATATAATAACCTCTCTTAATGAAAGACATCCACTCCTCCTTAGCCTACTACACTAAAGTCTTAACCCCTCTAATGACATGTTTTGGAATTTACTGCCCATACCCCTTCAACATATACATGTTTATCATATTCCTCTCTTGGTCTAATATATATTTTCTAATTATATATATAGAATGGCTTGGGGTATGAGTAGGCTATTTAGGAATGTCATGAAGTTTTCAGTACTAATCAGGATGGTAACCAAGCTACAAAGGGGGTAGATGAGACTCATAGAAGTCTTGATGATCTTGGTAATAAGGGGGTTCATCATAGGACTAAGAAGGGGTAATATTATGATGGATTAGAGATTCATAGGGAAGATGAGGGTAGTACTCTTACATGTATGACTAATATAGGTCCTCATACTACTGGTGAGGATCATAGCAAGATGTATATGGATCATTTTGAAACTTTTGATATGGAAAGGAAAGATAATATCCTTCTATATAAGATGCCATAGCCTAGAAAACAGGAAGATAACTAAAATCATGAACAATAATATGCCTCATACCTTGATATAAGGGCCAAGAAATACTTGAAACTTATTTTGAAGATGAATGTGCTACAAAATTACTTTAATATATAAAATTAGGTCCCATTTGGCATGCTATAAATAGTTGGAGACTCTAGGTGTTCCCCCAATTGAATAAAGATTGTTCAAGCCCTCTTGCTCAAACCTAGTCCAACATGTGAATGACCCTAGGTTGTGGGTCACCTAATCTTGGTTCATAAATATACGATTTTAAATGAGGTTATCTTCTCTAATGTATCAGTTAGCTCATTTACACTAAAACCTACTCATTGTTGGGGATAAGAGGGGCATAAAGATAACTAAAATGGAAATCTAAGCTAATGTTGGTGATACACCTAGAATGATTGTTCATCCACTCTTACTTGAGATTCTAAAACACTGATGAGATAGAATAAATGATTAGATCTACAACTCCTAAGTATTTTATGCATTAATGTTTCATGTAGAGGTTTCATCAATTGATCAAAGCTTTGAGAAAAGTGATGGAATAGACTTGATTCAAGGCACTAACCAATAAATGTATTCATTGTTAGATTCAATAAAATGACATAAAAAACTAGGCATGACATGCATAACATGACAAACTACCAACTAGGTGAGATCAAGACATGATAAGGGAGAAAGTTCTACCACATATTCAAATCAACTGACATGAACACACTAGATAATCATAATGAGATATTAACATAGTCTTCTATTCATCTTAAGAGGTTACATTGTTCAGTCTTCATAGAGTCTAGTCATGCCCAAGAGAAGGATCCATTTCAAGGATTAGAAGCCTATATTTATAGTAGAAGGGAATGAGAGAGATGGGGAACATGCATGGGAGAATGGAGAAGGAGTCATCAATGATCAAGATAATAGCTATACCAACTCCTTGAGATCCTCATGCATTAATGTCATAGGGACTTTATATGGCATGGAAAGGTGGACATGAAGGTCAAGACCACTATAAGAAGAAACCACCCCCACTACATGAATCTTTCTCAATCTCCTCTGCATTAATGCCCTTCACTATAAAGACAAAATCCTCATATCTGTAATCCTGATAGAGCCATCACCATGTCTACTTTGAGTAGCCATAAGTATGTATTTGTCAAATCTATGATTGTGTCAAGGGATGAGACAATCTACCATATCTCATTTATGTTTGTATCTACTCCAACCTGAATATAGATCTATACTATAGATTAGAAACCATTCAAATTTATTAGTTTTCATGTAGTCATTATATCGATGAAGATTCATAGATTGCATAGCTTCATTTTGGACTTTACTAGGTTTAAACAAACCTATCCTGCATCTGAGATTTAATGATGATATAGATTTATCATTAACAACCTTAATTGCATAACTATAGCTACTTAATGATTTTCAATCTAGATCTAATGATGGTACATTCCATTTAAAACATTTGATCTCAGTTTGACTTGGGATATGTTTGACTTCTACTTGAAATCTCCTATCTTTGAATTTTAGTATAAGCCATTGATCTTGATTTGGGCTTCTCATATTATACTAATTATCATCTCTACATTCATCTTGTGGGTCTTGTAGTCATTTCTATCTTGTTCCTATGATTTCACTACATGAAAACATCATATTCATTTTGATCTTGTTGACATCTTGACCTTACATGTACCATTGATCTTCCTTTTCACAACTTAAATGAGTACCATTGATATACATAATAATTGACATGGTCATGGCACTTATCAGCTTCTCATTTATTCCCAAGATCCATTGACTAGTTGACCTTTCACTCACCTTTGATATAATTTGGTATGATTGCATGCACTCCATTGATCAACTTAGACCCACTATCTTTGTCAGTCACCACACACTATTATATCTCCCTTTAGGTACCTGATATCTTGACACTTGTTATCCCCACACTTAATATTAGGATACACTAACCTTTTGACTAAAATTTCACCATTGATATTTGATGCATGATTTAATGCACTCATTTGGATCTTTGTGACCCACTAACTTTGTCAGACTACCACTTGTTGTTGGATACTAACTTGGCTTTCATGATTTGAACACTTGTCAACTCTGTGTTCAACCTTAGGAATATTTTAATTTAAATGGCTATTTGTTTTATCTTTAACTTGACATTTTTGTACACATCCCACTCTGCAAGTTCAACTTTGAAGACCTATATCTTTAGATAGCAAGCTCATCAAGATACTAAATTTGTAGAGCATATTCAAGACATGAAAAACATTATGTCCATGTGATTATTTGACTTAACAGGCTTTCCAAGTGAATCTATTAAATGTACAACCAAATTTATCTACTCATTTATGAATGACATTTGATGATGGCTTGGTTATTCTAATCTTTCTCAAGTCATTTCTTGATCATCCATTTTAATCAGGGCTTTGCTTAGTTGATATATCTAGGCAAAAGCTTAGTATGTGGGCTTTAATTGGCCAACAGTTACTATTGTCTATAGACTAACCATAATGTCTCTATAAAGTTTATAACATTAGCTAGTTATCTTTATGTATTTGGGAATATAATTATATATATTAATTCCTTAATATATAAAGATAATAAAATACATAGGACAATCTATATAACATAGTAATAACACAATGATTACATTGTTATAATACTATTATAATTTGTTTAATAATTGTCTGATCTACCATTTTGGATAGAAGAATATAATATAATTTATATTAATCTCATTAATATTAAAATCATGAAGTTTTTATCCTTACTAATTTATTGAAAATATTGCATTACATCCTAAAATTATCCTATAATCTAAACCTAGTCTTTGTTAACATGCATAGACTATGGTGAAGTTTGAAGTATTAGTTATCATTGTTAATAATGTTAAAAGTGGACTTATGCATGGAATACATAGGAATGTAAGATGAAAAGGTCATGAAATTATTTTAAATAATAAAAATAATGATTAAAGGAATTTGGGGAAGGTTAAATATAAATTAAGTATTTTTTGGTTTAGTCAAAGGAAGTTAATTGTGAGTTTGAATGGATAATTTGGTTTATGCATGGAGAAACTACGAGATATGAGATAATAGTTACATGAAATCTCAAATTGGAAAAGATAGATGGAAAAAATATGATAAGAGGAGAGTGCGAGAAGAGAATGATATGGATGGAGAGGAGAAGAGAAAAAATAGAGCGAAGGAAGAACATGATTTTTTGGTTTATACAATTCCATTAGGAAGCAATTAAAGAGGTTGGTGATGTTATTAGATTTATATTAATAAAGAATTATGTGTATTGTTTTTTTTCCTAGGGTTTATAAAACTATTTGTATTTTAATAAGGATATAGGCTTAACCCTATGGATGGCTTGACCATCCACATAACTAAGCCAATATTCTCTAAATCCTTATGAATGTAAACTAGATTTGTTTGTGTGTTAAATCATAAGGTTAACTGGATTCATTTCCTTATAATGAAAAAAATTACCTAATTTAGGAAATATAGAACCCTATATAGATGGTTAATATACATAAAAACTAATTCTTATGGGAAACTTCTATTATATCTATATACCTAGTTAGATGAATTATGAATTTCTGAGTATACATATATAATAAAAAGATTGCGTATATTTTTAAATTGATTGAGAATTAAATTATATAAAAATTTTGTGTATTTTTATTTTTAAATAATTTTAGAATTTAGATATGTACATAAGAATTGGTTTCATTGGTTTTACAAAATTGTGAGAATGTATATATGTATGGACCGTGTGAGTAATTGTTACACAAAACTGAGAAGACATATGAGTATAAGTTGTGTGTAAATTATTATTTAGAATGGTAAGAATGTTTGAAATATGTGTATATTCATTTAAAATATAGTTTAAAAGTTATGCCTGGGTTGAGGGATATGATATGACTATCCTAGTATGATATAGTGAATGGTTGAGATCCTATACCCATTCTATTTTTATAATATATATGAGTTTGTGTTAAGGGAGGTGATTGTTATTAAATTTTATGTATAATAGGATTATGTATGACTTGTTATCCAAGCCATAAACATATGTAAAGTAAGACTGTGTGAAGTTATCATTCAAATTGAGTATATTTATATAGGTCTAAGTTCATTTGTTTATGAAGCTATGATCTTAAATACTAGGATTGTGTTAATATTTATATAGATCCTATTTTAATTTTGCATTCAAATTATTGAAAGTTAATTTTATAATGATTTTGACATTTATTAATGGAGGATATAAGTGTCAAATTTGATATTAAGGTAACTAGGATCTCACATACACAAATATGTAGATCAGACAATTCGTAAGTTGTTTACGTGGATGTATATCTAGTTTAAAACATGTATATAAACCAATAACATATCCATATGCTTAAGACTATGCCAATGGTTATACATATTATCATGAAATTAAGTTAGAAGTGACTAGATTTAAATGATACTTGTGAAACTTGAGGAAATTATAAACCTTCATAAAATAACAAAGGCAAAATATAGGTCTATTTGGTCGATTGTTACTTATACTCTATTTTCAATAATTTAGGATAAAGTATATACAATTTAAGGACCTTAAATTGAGGTAAACAAGGTAATTATTTGAAATGGATTTTATCATAATAAAATTATGACTGTTATATTGGAAAAATTAAATAAAACAAGGGTTTTAGGAAATGTAAGACCCTATGTTAGATATTAATTACTTTTCATGAATATATAAAGGTTGGTGAGAATTATATGAAGTTCATTAAGAAAAGTAAGAATTACTATTAGTATGATAGGCTAGTATTTGTATATGGGAAAAATATATTATGCATGTAATAGATATGGTGCATAAATATATGAATATATCTATATGAGGATTTAGGTTCTCATACACATATATATCATATATTTGAACATTGAGATGTGTGTTTATAATTATAGTTATTAATGTCTGCTAAATAAAGTCAAAGAATCCAGAGGGATGAGATACTATAATTATATGCATATAGACTCCCAAAAGTACAAAAAAGATACATAAATGAATGATTATGTTTTTGTTAATGAGTTATTTGATCTTTTAAATTATTATGATTGGTTGTTTGTAATTGAGTAATGTGTACATAAAAGTATCAGACTTGGATAATGTCATTATCTTAGAATGTACTACATTTGAATTTACTTACAAAAATTAGAAACATGTAGCCTAGGTATATATTGTACCTAATTAGTATAAATTGTACTTGTTATGCTTATTATTTATGTGGTAAATAATATAGTGGAGATTAATTCATGCATTTGATGGAATAAATGTATACATTATGAGTATTCTTGTGTTAGCATGTTTACCTACTAGTAGGAAGTGATCTATATGAATCTATTGGTTATATGTAATTAACCAAATCCCACATTAATGGTACTCACCAATTAGTGAGATGGACTTCACTAGTTTACTTAGCATCACCAATGCTAGATGAAGGTAATCCAATCAAGTGGTGTGTATGAATTTGACTAATCTTTATATCAATAACTATTGAAAACTTTGGCCAAATTAATGTTTAGTTAGACATTATCATTTCTTATGTATGATTTACATATTTGTATGATATCATGTTAAAACATATTTTATTTATAGTACACATCATGTGTTAGAGATATTATAGTACATGGGTACTAGTTTGTCTCTTTGGATTCATGTACCATCACTATCTACCCATCAATGAAGGGAGGGCCATTAGCTAATTGGGGTGAATTAATGGGGGATCAATTGTCTATGTTTGGTGTGGAAAATCACTCATATGATGCTCTCCGTCCCCTTAGTAGTAATTATTAGAGACTACAATTGAGATTATTAGAGATACTAGAATTCAATGGACTCCTACTCTATGGAGCCTTGTATTTTATTTTGTATTTATTATTGAAACATTATGCCATATGGATATGTAATTAATTATTCATTGTACATTGATAATAGTGGTTTTATTATTGTACTAGCCATGGTTGTAATTATGTAATTACTTTCTATATTCACTGATGTTTTGTTTCTGTATTGATATTGATTAATAACTATTAGATATTACATGTTTACTTTATGTTTAAAATACTTAGTATGTTTACTAAGATCATTAATTATATTCTCATGGTTATAAAATATGGTACCTTTTTACTTCATGTTTAACACCCAATAATGATAAAAAAGATTTTTGAAGACTTTGACATTCTTCATATTAATTATATTGATAGGTTTAGGCATAATATACAAAATATATCTCAGATGATTTTTACTCTGCCTATGTATCAAACTATTAATAAGAAGCCTATTCCATGGAGGTTATCCAATAATATAAGGAGGTATCTACTATAATATTATAGTTATTATTGGCTCAAAACCTTGACTACATAGTCATAATTCTAGTATTAGGAGAGACAATAACACCTCCCCATTTACCAAAGAGTTGTGTCCTAGATAAATTGGCTGAGAAAGAAATTTCCTTCCAATTAACCATCATCATAGATGGATTCTAAAAAATACCATAGGTTTCATAATATATACATCGCATAATTATTATGGTACTAGTGAATATTATATTTTAACAATGGTCTATTTTACATAAGATAAGAGGAATATTGGATTATTAATTGATAATGTTATTAATATGCTTGACTTGTGTAGAATAGACATGTGCTGATTTTACATAGGTCCACAAGACTTTTATCAGTTAAGAATCTAGTTCAAAGCTCCAAAGAATAGAAGTTTATGACAAATTAAATTTACATAATGATGTCACATGTCTTTATCTTGCACTTCTATCACAAGTTATGAAATGGGTCATAATGAGAACAATAGTCTTAAATGATGTGACTTTGCATGATGATGCCACACGCCATAATATTTCACTTCATCACATTCACAAAGTTTGAAGTGTATAAAGGATGAAAACACAAGTTTGTAACAACGTGACTCTACATAATATGCCATGTGTCTCACATTATCACTAATTTAAATCATAAGATGCACATAGAACATAGTTGATCAAAATTTAGTGTCACTTTATTCATAATATTGTGATTTTCTACCATGTGGCACTCATAACATTATAGAAGGGAAAATTAAAACTATGGAAATTCAAATGGTCTTAAATCAGTTTTAATTTCAATTTTAAGTCAAAATATTTGTAAGATTGATTATTCATAGATTCTATGAAATTTCACTTATCCAATATGAAAGCTATTGTAATGGCATCCCCTAGCTCAAAATGAAACTCCATCTTAGTTAAATATTAAACTAATGACATTTAGATAAAGAAAATAGTTGACTCTTTTACTGGAACTAAATGATGTATAATCTATTAATTACATGAAATAACAATACATTGATAGATATTGGTTGATACTCATGGCCCATTCAAAACTCCACTAATTCCACATCAGGTCATGGTTAGAGTTATAGTTAAAGCTAATAATGTAATAAATATATATGTTTTCTCTAATGTTTTTTCCTTAGAATATTAAAATAATATTACCATTTGAAAGGTAATGTTAAATAGAGAGTAGTCATAAAAAAATCCAGGACATGGTTAAGTGGCTTAGTTATGTCCACCCCCGCATAGGTTCAAATATTTCATGTCATGTGAGGATGGTTATGGTCATTGGTGACATCAGTAATGTAGGTGATGTTTTTAATGTTTTTGACCCTAGTGATGTTGGTGATTATGTGGATGTAAAGGGGATTTAGGCCTTCTATTTGTGTCCCAGACTACTTTGTAGCTCTAATCAATGCTACCCCTTCCTATTCATAGCTCTAGATTATATAAAAGAATTTACCCATATCCAATAAAAAATAAAACAAAATTTGGACATAACTCTAAATTTGAAGGGCATTTGAAGGGATTTCATGTAAGATTTAAATTTTAAGGTCAACCTAGCTAGACTATGTAAAAAAATGATGACTATTATTCATTCAATATTTCACTTCAAATGTTACAAAAACCATATTTAAAGAAGTGCCTGATGTGACTTTAGTACCTACTATTTAAAGATATTTATGTTATAAAAACATTGTTTTGTAATTTAAATCTCTTATAAATTGAAGATTAAGATATATTATATTATTTGAGGATGGGCTTAAAAAGTTTAGATTGATATTAGATAGATTAATCTATCCTATTGCATTAAAAATTACAAATCTAGTTTTATAAAAATGTTTTTATAATAATTGCAAAAAAAATTTAAAAATAATCACAAAATTTCAAATTCATAAATAAAAAATCTAAAATGTTAGAAATAAAAATAAAACAAGATATATCATAAAAAAGTAACACTAAAAATAAATAAATATAACATGAATATAATATAATTAATATATATTTAAAATGTATTCTTACACAAAACAAATTCATCACAATCATGTAGTCATTTACATTACATAATTTCTTAAATATTACAAAAAAATAATTTATTTATATCGTTTGACTAGTTTCACTCCCTATGTTATGTCAGTACCAATGTTTTAGATAATAAAATTGCCACCTTAACATTTTAATTAAAAAATATAGAGGGAAAAGTCAACAGGAAATAAATATGAGGGCTTGAAATTAGATAGCTGGTAGATGCTAATGTCCTTTGGGTGGATTTCACTAAATTTTCATAGTGTAAATTTACATGAGCCCCCCATGGGCGTGGGCTGTAGTGAATCCCAACATTTAGGGAAGTTTTTTCAATGATTATGGGCTAAAGCATACTTTGTTTGCCCATGTGCATAGGCATTCAAGTTTTATTTTTCTAGATTTCTCACATTGATATATATTTTTAAACTTTATCACCCAAAATGATTAAATTTTTGAGATTTTAAGCATGGAATATCGGTGATGAATATTGAGCTTGGTAACACATAAATCTTAAATTAAATGAATTATATCTACCTAGGTGGTTACTCATTCCATTTGACCATTAGCATATGCATTGTTCTAAATCAATCTTTGTGTCAAAATAATATTCTCAATAATCTATTTCAATGTTCAAAATTTCTCTTAGATTTTAACAACATCAATTAGTATAAGTAGTTTGTCATTCAATAAAAGCTAAAGCAAGTCGTAAAATGACCTTGGATATCCACAATCATGTGTTATGTAAGTTTCCTTAGACTATAATAGTATTTTTAAAGACCATCATTATTCTAAATGACATCCCATATTAAAATCTCTAAAATTTATTCTGGTATCTAAATTTGAATAGGATGCACTGAAATATAGAATTATTAGTGTATATTCAATAACCTAGTTTTGAGTTTTTATTTTAAAAACCATGATATGTATGGATTTGTGTTATATTTTGTTTTAATATAATGTTATTTTAATTAATATATAATAAATATTTCAAATTACAATATATACAATAATAAGAGAAAAGTGTTTGATGTTGCGATAATAATATGGATGGAGTGCTCTACATCTAATGACATCCAAGCTAAATGTTTGGATAACTTATAGGAAGTATTTATGTTCACTATAGTTTAAGTTGAGAAAATTGATAGAAATGAGATTTTTTAAAATCAAAATACATAATAGGAGAGTGAATATTTAAAGCAATAATAGTGGCATGCTTGTGAACTAGGGTCCATCAACCCAAATCATCTCTCTTATTGCAAAGGCTTCTTCACTCCTTTGGGATATCTTTTTTATTTGGGGTCCCATGGACTATTTTTGGATATATATATATATATATATATATATATATATATATATATATATATATATATATATAATTCAATATTAAAACTAAATACAATATTTCATCTTGCTATGTGGTATTATATGTTCACAGTTTATCTCCCATGTTTTGTTGAGCCTCTTTTATGCTTCCCTTTAATTAGTGAAGAGTTGGTATGGGTGTGGTTCATGAAAGTTTTCATGTTTTCCTACCATTTATTATATTCTATAGTTTTTTTAATAGTGAGGCCCCCCTCAACCCCCAACATCTATCTAAAAAAATGAAAAAAAAAAAATACATTCTGAAGATACTACGAAGATTCTTGGTATTGTGAAGCATTATCCATACCACATAGTATGTATATATATGAATGATGTTACATTATAATTTTAATTAGTTTAACACCATATATAATTAATATTTTATAGGAATTATCATTCAAATTAATCTACATTATCAAATCTTATTTATATTACTTTATTTTGATTCATGGAATTAGATTTATAAACACCACATTATTATTTCAACAAATTAACTATTGAAATCAAACTTATAAATTTTCAAGTAGAACCTATTTTTTAACTTAATAATAGGATTATGTGTTCATATACCATTATTAATAAAAACTAATGATTAAAACAAGGCCTCAAAAAACTAGGAAAAACCAAAACATAAAATCCAACAAACTAGAAAAAGCTACCAACAACAAAAAAATGGCCCAAAATAGAAGGCCCAAGAACAAGTGTACCAAAAAGCCACAACCTAACAACCAAACATATCCTAGCCAAGATAAATTGTGATATAATGAACAACTAATCCTCATCACGATGACTCAATCTAGATGCCACATTTATCACCCATATCTTTTAACTCCACATCACCACTACCTTCTAGACCACCTAAGTTCAATTCCCCCAAGATCCTCTAAACACTTAGTCATGTCCACTTTCACTACCTTAGACACCTATACAACTAACCCATTATGCCACCCTAACCATGATGAACATCATGAGTGCCTTGCCTTCCATTAATGCACATCTCCAATTTATGTCCATTCAAGCCAAAGGAGTGGAAAGTTTCCTACATAAAATCTCACTTGACACTAGTCACTACATGTTGATGTTCTACTAGCTAGCCTACCACCAAGCTTATCCCTTTAGCTACTACCTGAGGAGGACTATTATTAATTTATATACCAAACACCTACCCCAAAAGCCTCACCACTGAGATTTACCTACTAAATTATCTAAGGTTGAGAATAGATACCAACAACATCATAGGAGCCTTTCAAAATTAAACATCTAGTAATGAAATAAACCCCCCACTAAGTATGGTTGATGTATTTTTTCTTAAAATATAAATATTGTCATGTATCTTTGCTCCATCCAAGTAATCCTTGATGCCACTAGCCTACCTTGATTATATAAGTAATCCTTGATTCCATTAGCCTCCTTGAAGTAATGGGAGGCTTCCCTATTAGATAAGGAATCAGGTTCCCCCAATGTTTCCACAATATATTATCAATATTCTTAGCTCTTACCTTTATATTCTATAAATAACTGATCATATCCATGGAGTCACCTTAAATTACCACCTTATCAACACCACATTGAGATTCTATTATTAACCCTAATAATATATCCTTGAAATTTACCTTATTATTGGTCCCATCCATAAGCTTCTTAGAGGAATCAACATGGATATACATAAAAATAATATAAAATATCAATAAAGACATTTTATTTTTGACCATCCATTGTGATTAGTTTCTATGAGATGACACAAAGCATAGTTGATATTATGAATAATGTTTATGGTTGTCTGATGTTGTGGTATGATCATGAAATTATAAAGTTTAAATTTTGTACTTAATATTCATCCCTTGTAGTTAGCTTTCCCACTCTTTGAAAAATATCACATTTCCCACCAATTATACTTTTATTGATGTTCTTTCTCCCCAATTATTATCTATTACTATTAACTAATCTCTTAATATTACTCTTATTATTCTTTGTTTTATATTGTTATCTAACTTAGTCTTATTATGCTTGGTAAGGATCCTATTTGTCCTTTTTCTTCCAAATATTCTTCCTTTAGTCTTTCATCTAACACCTTTGTCATGGAATCACATGATATTATGGATGCATTTTTTTATACCATGTTTATGTATGTACTGTGTTTCTTGAATCCATTTTATATTGGATTTTTCCATACTCCCATTCATGTCATAGGTTTCGATGTTTTCAACACTAATTTTAATTTTTTTCTTATATATGATTAGTCTATATACAAAGTAGGCATTGATATCACAAGATACAATACCATTATTATACCTCTAAAGGGTGTTCAAGAGTGTAATGGTAATCAAAATACCCATTTTATGAGGTGGTTAGATGGCAATTTGTAGCTATTTTTAGGAAATGAGGTGCTGGATATATCTATTCAATATGTAAGACATGATAATGTTCTGCATCCCTTTTAGACTATTATCCTTTACTATTCTTATAGTCTTCACAAAATTTAATACTTATTTTTTTATATTAATCCTCCCCTTTAATTACTACCAACAATTATTAATTTTTATTTATTACATGCTTCGGTACTCATAGTGTCTTGTCATGACATTATCCACATTGATAGAACTAAAGTTTCCATCTTACAACATTCCATGGAATTCACACCTCCAGTTGATAGGTGAATTTTCATGGAGTGATGGATCATTTGTGGCACTTATGTGGGATGGTGGCATTAATTAGACATGATGAAAATTTTGATAGATAAGTATGATGTGACAAGATTATCCATAAAGGGGAAATTATCTCATGAGTTAAACCAATAGAATTTTGAATGTAAATGAATATGCATGATTACATTACTAAAAGTATATTGAAGAAAAACATGATTCATTTTGAAAAATATTGCCATCATGATTTTACTATGCATTGATTTAACATCCTCTAAGTTCTCTTTGAATGGCCACCCTATTTTTATGGGTTGCGTACTAATCCCTAAAACTCATGATTTATATTTATTCTTGAATAATATGAATTAGTATTAAAACCAATATAATAGTAAAATTACATGAAACAAACTTCATTAAGAAAAAATGTTCTTAAACACAAAACACAAAGATGTGCACATCATATTTATTAATATTATGAGACAAAAAATGGATACAAAAGGTAACTTTATATACTTAGGATTAGCAGGAAGGAATTAAAAAAATTGGTTTGGAGTATTTTTATAGATGATTTTTCAACTCATCACTCCCCCAACTAAACTTATTTCTAGTCTTTGGGTAGTCTAAACCTCTGCACATGACAATATAATTCTTAGAAGTCAAATGATTTTGTTGTATATATCCCCTAATTTTTTTTATAAAAACTAAAATTGGCTTCTACCCTCTTCCATTTCATTTATTTAGTTATTTAATTGAATTGATTTATTCACCTCCAATCAGGAATGGAAAACTATAAAATAGGAGGTTGATATGTTATAAAAATCTAACTCAATCTCTTCCTTATTGACACATCAATATATATACGGTGACTCTTTTTAGAGATTTAGTGAATTTATATCTTGAGAATGGATCCTTCCTTTTAAATTCATGGGTAAGCTCATTCCATCTAACTAGACAAGAATTGTATGTTTCTTGAACTATTTCCATGATCAAGGACAAGTACAAATTTTGGGCCTCTATTTATTATGTCATAGTTCTTGTAACTACCTCCATTTTATTCATTAATGCAATCCAATCTAATTATATCACATCTATCATGGTAGCATCCCATTTGATCATTAATTTGGTTTATTTCTCTTTCTCATGATAATCATCTCATTCCTCACCTTTTTTTTCTCATTGTCAAGATAAGAAGAAAAATATCCCAAAATCACGTCACCTAAATACAGGTTTGGATTCCATTCTTGGTCATGATGAACATCATAGTTGTATATATAAAATTCACACAATCAATTTTGATCCTTAAGAGTAACACTATTATATATTTCAAATGAGTGAGGGTCTCTTAGTAGTTTGGGCATGTTAAAATAGACTCTCATGAACTAAAATTTTAACCACTACTCGTCAAGGTACATAATATGCACTCTTTCAAGAGTTCTAAAACTCATTAGTTACAATGTTAATTGACTCATATTTAATACCTTATTTTTTATTTTAAAAATTTGTGTCTTGGTATCTTTGAGATTCTTATTTAAACCTATGTTTTCATCTCTTAATTTACTGAACTAATTGTACCATAGAATTTACATGATCTGTATGTTTACATCCCTTTTCATGAACAATTATTCATTATTGAGCTATTTGGTTTGAGCTTAAATTGTTGAAAATTTCTTTTCCATGTATTTTTCAGCCCTAATAAATACTTCTATTAAATTCTAAGCTATATGATATTACAAATGTGCATTCTATACTTTGATCACCCTAGTTAGTGTACCTAGACAAGTATCCTTTTTCTTAAAATCCTTAATATGTGCCCTACATGTTTCAATTTTCCTTAGGGCTTCCACAAATTTATGATTTTATTCCTACCTAGGATGAATGGGTTTTATCATTATACCATTTCCACTTCTTCATCCACCATATTATCTTCTTGTTCCTCTAATTGTACCTCTTGTCCTACCACATTATGTGAATTAATCCAATGTTTCATCTCTCCAAAGGATGTAATCTCAACATCAGATGAATCGAAGTCTCTTTTATCAATATTATTGGCTATATGACTTTGATCTACACTGAGGTCATCCTTTTTCTTAGATGATTCCAAAATATCTATTTAAATAACATCAATGGATATTTAAGTGTGTTATCTTAATATTCTACACCTAATCCTTTGTGATTGTATTCAAGGAGTGAGTGGAGTTGGAACATTTTGGTTCATCCTAGCTATTGTTGTAGAGGAGGTGTCTTTAACCCTCTTATTGCCTCCACCTTGATAATTTGAGTGATTTAGTATTAAACTCTTCATTATTCTATTAGGTATATAAATATATATATATATATATATATATATATATATATATATATATATATCATATTCTCTCACATGCTCTTCTTCTTCCTTAGAAAATACATCCTATTATTCAACATGTATTCTTTGTTCTTTAATAACTACTTCTTATTGTTCTTCTTCTAGTAGATTTTATATAGTCAAGAAAATTTCCAAATTTACATTAGGTATTTGGTTCATTAAAGTTATATGTAAAATAAACTAAATTAGATATTAATGGGAAAAATATATTGGCTTCCTTTTCAGGCACTCCTTTTCCATCCTTATTAACATGTTTAACTAAAATTTAGTACATTCATTAGAATACCATGCTTGAGATGATTAAGGATCTAGAAGTGTAATACATACACCATTGAATATGTGCCCTCATAATTTAAGTAACTAAAAATGTAGAGGGAAACTTCTACCCAAATCTATGGTAATGAAGAATAATGTGTACATTGGTTTGATGACTCCAACTACTCTCCATATGTGAAACAAATTGTCTTATATATAACAACAATAGGATTCCTATGCTAAACTTCCCCTATATGTGGTAGACTAGTTACCTCTTCTATAAACTCTTTAGTGAATTCTACTTATAATCCTCTGATAGTGGATATATCATGTACAATTTTTTTGTGAACTCTTAGGCAATTGCATCATCAAAACCTATTAACTAATCAAAATAACCAAGCCATCCTAAATTCTAAAAATTGTTTACAACTTTTCTTCTTCTCCTTAATGGCTTAAGGTATGTGGGTTCTCTTATATACACATACCCTCCCATCTCCCCTGAGTGTTTTTTTTAATCAAAGGTGGTTTTTGGTTATCTTGGAAATAATAGAGTGTTTTAGACTATGTATTGTGTAAGGTGTAATTGAAATGGTTCTTGATGTTTTATCTATTATTTAACATATACTTTTCAATTTATATATATTCTATCAATGTTTATTTACTTTATTTTATTACATGCTTGGGTGCTCGTAGTGTCTTGTCATGACATTATCCACACCCATAGAAACTATTTTCATAATGCAACATTATGTAGAATTCACAACTAAAAACTGACCGGTCACTTGTCCTTGAGAGATGAACTAAGTATGGCCCTTGACATGTGGGATGGAGATGTTTATTAGTTGGGATGGAAATTATGGTTAATAAGTATGATGTTATAGGATTAGACAAAATGAAAAAAGTGTGCTATGGGTTAAACCCATAACTACATTGGGAATGCACATTAATATGCATAATTATATTACTAAAAAGTGGCTTAATGAACTAATAATATATTATTAATAAACTCTTCATGTGTAGAATAAGAATTTTAATGTTTTCAGGTTTAGAATGGGCACCTACACATTCTACATAAGATAAGAACATTATCAATTAATAATCAAATTATCATAGCCTATGTAGAATGAGCATATGCCCTTTATACATAAGATAAGAATATGATATTCTTAATTGATAATATTTCTGATATACCATAATTATTTGGAATGGCTCATATTATGAACACTTCTTGTTCAATGATCATAATATTGTTGGCTTGTGTAGAACATGCCCATTCTCATCATCAATTAAGAATACATTAGTCTTAATTTTTCTAGAATGGGCACATTCCCATTGTACACAAACTTAGATAAGAACATTATCAAATAAAAAATCTAATAGTATTCAATTGTGTAGGATCTATATGTCCTCATTCTCCATAAATATAAATATTGGATTTTTAATTGATGATGTTCTTAAAATACTATATGTGTGTAGAATGAGGCATAATATGATCACTTATTTCTCAATTCTCATAATATTTTTATCTTGCGTAGAATGGGTGTATGCCCATTTTGAAACACATAAGAATCTAGTAGTCTTAATTTGTGTAGAATGGGGACATGTCCATTCTAGACATTAGATAAGAATTTTATCAAATTATAAACTAATAATATTAAATTGTGTATAATCTAAATGTGTCCATTCTCCAAAAAATAGAAATATCATATTCTTAATTGATAATATTCTTAGTATACTATAAATGTGTAGAATAGGGAATAACATGAGCACTTTTTTCTCAATGCTCATAATAGTTTTGGCTTGCATATAATGGGCACATTCCCATTTATAAAAGATAAAAATATTTCTCTTTAGGTATATATGTATCATTATATTATAATTTTTAATTGAAAATAATATTCTTAGTATAATACACTTGTGTGTTGTGATCAAAAAGTTGTGTGTGTTGTGACCAAAATGTCTTTTACCCATTCTACACAAAATAGAAATATTAGATTCTTAATTGATAATGTTCTTATTATACTACACCTTTATATTGTGATCAAAATGTCCCTTTTTTTATAATAAAAGGGGTCCTCTTCATCATGAAAAATTTAAATTTTTTTGATCCTCTATCAAACCTAGTCTAATCCTTGAGATTTTATATAGCCAGTATAATAACTTGTTCATTCATGTTTAAGGCTATTTTGTTGATATACACATTTTAAAAAGTCCTTCCCATTACATTAATTAAGTGGTTTTATTATTTTTTGGGGGGGGCACTAACTATTTCCTAGAAAACTTCCATGTGCAGGCTTTTCTTGGAATCATAGTCCTAGAGTCCCAGCTGACACTCATACAGAAGCCTTTTGGATGACAAGTAACCATTTATTTGATTATGAGGACATTTTAAATGACTTAAATTTTTATATATTTTATATGTCCCTAAGGATTTAGAGTTGTTAAATTGATAAAATGAGAAATATCCATGTTTCTCTTGACACCCAAAGGTACTAGAATTATCAGAACCCTAGGAGCCTAGATCAAATAAGAAAGAGATATGTTTTATCTAGAACATGGAGGTGTTAGATCTATAAAAATACTTGGAGGCCTGATTGAAATTAAAAACACCACATATCTCTTGACAATTGGAGGTTCCAGATCTTTTAGAACCATGGGAGCCTAGATAAAATGAGAAAGAGCAATGTGTACCCTTATTCCTAGAGGCATCATACCTATCAGTACTTGGGTTGCCTAAGTGAAAGAGCTAACATCTTTAGATGTTAGAAATATCAGAGCCTTAATCAAATCATGAGTCACTGCATGTGATTTTTATAATTAATTGGTGACCAACTCATATAATCAAAAATTTTAGGATAAAGGCACCTCACTATACTTATTCATCACACTACATAGTGAACCTACCACTCTCTAAGTGACACATGGCCAACCTTGGGTAAATTCATGGTGACACAATGGATAAACTAATCATGTACCCACCATGATAATCACATTTATTATCTTAGATGGAGGAGATTTTGATGTATCAATTGGAAGAGTCTCATCATTTCCAACTAATCTAAATAGGGATTATGTTCAAAATGTTAAATTAATTCCAAATTGGGACATGGATAATTTGGGATCATGCCATTAACTAAGAGTTTAATTCACTTAGTGTATGTGGATAAGATCATCACCATTAGATCTTTGGGACTATATAAATCTATAACCAAGCCAAAAAATTTCCCATTTAGATACCTCTTTGGCATTGTACTGGGTAAACAAAGATGACCCTAATTTCTCCATGATAAGGACATTCCAAGAATGGGTGCACACTGGCTTGATATTGATAAATAACTTATATGGGGAAAGTGACACGGGTTAAAATATGTCAACAAATACATCAATAATTATTTGGTTAAAACACTAGACCTATGTATAATGGGGAATAGTATGAACACTTATTGTTTAATGCTCATATTTTTTTTGGCTTGCATAGAATGAGCACATTACGATTTTGAAAAATATAATTGTATCATAATTAATTAAGAATATAGTAGTCTTAATTTTTATATAATTAGCACATTCCCATATTACACAAATTTATATAAGAACATTATCAATTAATAAATCCAATAGTGTTCACTTGTACAAAATCTACACGTGCACATTCTACCAAAAAAATTGGATTCTCAATTGATAATGTTTTTAGTATACTAAACTTATGTAGAAAGGGGAATAATATGATCACCTCTTTCTCAATTCTCGTAATTTTTTTGGCTTGCATATAATGAGCACATTCTCATTTTTAAAAAGATAAGAATGTCAACATCAATTAAAAATCCAATAGTTTTAATTTGTATAAAATGGGCACATGCCCATTCTACACATTAGATAAGAATTTTATCAACTAATAAATCCAATCATCTTCACTTTTGTATATGTTTCATGCCCCCATTTTACACAAATTATAAATATTGTATTATTAATTTATATCATTCTTATTATACTAGACCTCTTTATAATGGAGCATAATATCATCACTTATTGTTCAATGCTTATAATTTTGTTGGCTTATGTAGAATGGTCACATGCCCATTCTAAAAAAGATAAGAATGTCATCATGAATTAATAATCTATTGTGGCCAATAAAAATTCTTTCATATAAAATGGCACCCCTCTAAAAATTATCAACTTAGAAGTTTCTTGAAGCCCTAATCTTCTTTCACCTTGTCCTAAATTATGTAAAACCTTGAAACACTAATTTGCCTTAATTAGATAAGTACTTATAAATATTCAAAAAGTGTGAATGGTCATAAAAGAGATCCTTATAGTCGCATGTGTCTATAATAATGTATCCCTCTTATGTTTCAATGTATAAGTTTTCCCATACTTATAATATTTTTCACTAATTATGTTATTTTAAAGAGTTAAGGTTATGTAGGTTTTCTTGGGATGACATCACCCTAGAGTCTTATTTGAAATTTCATGGAGCTCTACTATTATATTAGAAATCTTGATGAATGAGTAATTTGTCATAATGTCTTGAGTAAAAGGATTGAGAAAAAGTAAAAAGTGAATCCTTCTCAACCCTCTATTCATATTTCAATTTCTCTTGCAGTTGTTCCCCAACCCTTATTTTATATCACTCTATAAGACCAAAGATTTAGATTTAATTAATTTATTTCCTCATTCTTATCAAATACCCTAATACCAACTTCCATTGGTCCAAACAATAACATTACCCAAGGCCAATGGTGTGCCCAATTATTCCTTAAGGGTCCCCTACTCATCCTTCCTCCCTTCACTCTCATGCCTCCTCTTCCACTCCTTTATTCCCTTTCCCTTAACTTCACATCTTACTCCTCCCCCAAGGCTTCCACCTTCCACTTCCATCACTTCACATATTATTACACCATATTCTACTTTGGAAATATTAACTGGACCAATTTGGATCAAACACAATGAACCTTCAAGTGCATAAAAAGTAGAGATGGTCTATCATGGGGAAATAAACCCTATGTTATGAAGGACTGAGCAATATATCTTCTCCCTAACCAAAGTGAAGATCAATATTAGAGAAGATAGAGTATGAAAGGACCTAGTTTTAGTGCTCCAAGAGACAAATGACCTCATAGAGAAGCTCATGGAATATATGAAAGATCAATTTTGAGTACTTAGTCGAGTTATAAAATCCATTTCACAACTATTCATAGCTCTTGGAAAGGTGAATAAAGCCATGTCCACTAGCAAAGAACACCTCTATGTGTGAAAATGCTATAGATTGATGTGGATGCTAAAAATTGCTAGAATTAGTATGTGTAATTTTATTGTAAGTCTTGTACATGTTTATATATTAATAATATTAATTTGTGAAAAATATTCATGTTCCTATTATACACAAAATATAAATTTTAGATTCTTAATTGATAATATTTTTAGTATACTAGAACTTTGTATAAAGGGGCATAATATGAGCACCTATTGTTGAAAGCTCATAATTTTTTGGCTTGCATAGAATAGAAACATGAACATTTTGAAAAAGATAAGAATGTCATTATCAATTAAGAATTTAGTATTATTAATTTGTGTAGAATGAGAGCATGCCCATTCTACATATTAAATTAGAACCTTATCAACTAAGAAATTTAATAATCTTCACTTGTATATAATCTGCATGTGCCCATTCTATGTAAAATAGAAATATTTGATTCTTAATTGATAATATTATTAGTATACTTATTGATCAATGTTCATAAGTTTATTAGCTTTCATATAATGGACGAATGCCATTTAAAAAAAATATAAGAATATCATCATCAATTAAGAATCTAGTAGCCTAAACATTCAAAGACTATTGGATTCTTAGTTGATGATAAGCTTATCTTTTTCATATATTTACATATGTGTCCATGCTACATTATGAAGGTAAGTTTAACATTGTAACATAAGAATCCAAAAATCTTTTCTTATGTGGAAGGGCATATACCCATTTACACAAGATACAAATATTATATTATTAATTAGCAATATTCTTAAAATAATATTAATATATCAATATAATAGGGCATAACATGATTATTTTTTGTTCTAAGATAATAATATAGTTAATATATTGTGAATAATGGGCATATTAGACTCTTATTAAAAGTATTAATTTAATAATGTGGAGTCATGGGCACATACCCATTGCACACTTACAAAGCCTATTATATTTTTAATCGATAATATTCAAAATATATTATAAGAAATATGTATAATAACTAATTGGCTCATTCTAAATAGGTTAAAAAGAGTTTTATCAACTAAGAATCAAAGCTTCTCATGTTATTTATAAAATAGGCATCTACTTATTAATAAATAGTGATGTTGGTAAAAATAAATATCAATCACTCATTATAATATATTAATGCACATTTAGAGAGGCATAAGCCCTATTGTTAAAATTAAATCACTATAATATAACTATTTCTTCATAAAAAATTCTTTTTCATATAAACATGGATCAGAAGTTAGAATAAATTTAAAATTATAACAAGGGGGATATTGCATAATATTTCATAGTAATTATTTTAAAATTTTATATTGAATGTTTTAGAGGTGAAAAAGGTTGTTACTACATAGAAAATGAGTTACTTTCTAATAATTATTTTTCTATGGTATGACAATTACATACAAATAAAGTTAAACTAGTGGAAATAAAACTAAATCTCAAGAAAGAACCTACAAGGATATTCTATAAAGACTCAGTAACATCTAAATTTTTGATTACTATACAAGCCAAGTTATAATTGGAAAATAAAGGTGAAAGTTAAGAAAGGATTGACAAGGTGATTACACAAGGATGGAGTTTCTAATTATTATTTTTGCATGAAACTATATTTACAGATAGCATAGTAAGACTACATATTCAAGGAGATTACACAAAGATATTATAATGAGTTTACACACAAATATTTATTTTTTTCATTTTTTATGTTAATGTTGCACTCAGTTTAAATTATAAAAATAAAACCAATGTTTAATTGATTTTGGTTACAATTAACATTTGAATTTAAAAATTTAATGCAATTTACATGTTGTAGATATAAATAATTTTAAAATAATAATGAATAATATATATGTAAAAATTTAAAACCTAGTTGTAGATATTGTAGTTGTTCTTTGTGCCAACAAAACCTAATGTTGTATTTGTTCTTCTTCTTTTGAATTGAATAAAAAAATATGATGTTATATTTCTTCCTATTTGTGTCATTTTGCTAGTATATGATTCCTATGTTGTTCATTGTAGTTTCAGTAGGCTCATAGCTAGATGTTGGTATCCCTAAAATAAGACTATATTTATCTATATATAGTGTTGATAGGCACCTAGATGGATGTTGGCACCCTTGAAACCTAGATATCTATATTTATTTTATTGTTGATAGGCTTTACAATGGTTGTTGGTATCCCTGAAACCCAACTATATCTATTTGTAGTGTCGATAGGCTCCAAAATAGATGTTGGCAGTCCCAAAATCTAACTATCTCTATCTATTTGTATTATTTATTCTAGTACATTCTCATTCCTTGTGGTAGCATCACCGAACTTTGAATAGCTTCACCTCTCTTTCTATCTATCACATGGTTTCCTTTCCTTCCAAAGAACAAATTAAGGAAGGAAATCCAATTCTTTCAATACTCAAAAAAATTTAATGCATCCAATTATGAACAACACCCAACATTTGAGCATTGGAATTTCAAAATTTGAAAAATACTTATTGTATTAATTGTTGTGTCGATTTTCAAATTTGAAAAACACCCCACCTTAAACTTATGAGATACATCTTGATTGTAAAATTGTTTAGCTTATGAAATCTAGCATGGTTTATGTCAAATATGCACTCTATTTGTCAGTTTCAGAGGGCTTGTCAATATGACATGATTTGACAATTATACCTATTTGAGATGTGTTATAAATTGTTTGAATATCTAGTGTAGTACTTAAATAAAATATTTTCAAAATGGCCACAAATTGTAAAAATATATTCAATAGCATTATTAGTACTAATAAAAAGGATATCACTATAAATGAAACTAATTGTAGAAATTATTTTGACATATATATTTAAACAATTAAAAAGAAATAAGATTATTAATACTTAACCATTGTATTTTGTTAAAATTACCACATTTATTAGTGTTGCAATTAAATAGTAATATTATTCATTTGTGTAAAATATTACTATAAGTTAAACTTAATTTGTGGATTTTTAGAAAAATACACCACTGTAAAATATTATAAAGCATACTAAGCAAAATTGAACCATTAAGGAAAGAAGGATTCAAATCTCATCCTCATTTGAGAGTTCTAAAGAAAGCGAGTTTGATTTTTTTGAATAATGCCATAATTTAAATAAATGGTGATATCAATAAGCTATCTTTATCCTCAATTTTAGGAACATTTTAACATTGGACAAGCACCATTTTCCTTTAGATAGATTTTTTTTAAATAATTATGAAATCCAATAATTATTATTCAATAAATGTAAGGTGGAAAATAAATTTGAGTAATACATGTAAAAATTAATTGAATTTTATATATTATTTTAAATTACCTTTAAATTATAATTAATATAACTACATAAACCTTAAAATTAGTTTGACATTTAAATATGATTAAAATAAATAGTCTTTTACCATTATATACATATAAAATTGTCACTTTTATTTGTGTTGCAATTAAGCAAGAATAAGATTAGAATATTCATTATATCTTATTTATAAAAGGGTTAATAATTATTCCATTGTACAACATTATTATTAGAATATTGATCATATCTTATATTTAATGGGCTTAATTGATTTTGTATAATGGGCATAATTGATAGTTTAAAGTGAGCATAAGAATGGGAACATTGTAAATTCTAAGTAGATGATAATACAAGATCTTAAGAAGAATACAAACAAATATTATCCATTCTAAACAAGACAAGAATATTGATTCTATCTTGTGTTCTAAAATAATGATGCATAATTTAATTCTCATTAATACACCATTGAAGCAAGTCTATTTTATATGTCTATATCATGCCCAATTTGATTTATTGGTAACATTTCCATTATTACAATTCATTATTAAGACCAGATATAATAATACAACTTTAATATCAAAAGACACATCTTATCCTTTTGCATATACATTTTTGGTCTAATTATAATGAGATCCCATGAATTAGAGAATAATTATTTGTAGTTCAATTCTCATTAATACATCATTGAATAAATTTAATTATATGTATTTATATCATGCTCAGTTTGATATATTAGTTTCATCTCAATTATTAAAATTCATTGATGATACCAAATACAATATAAAATATCAATAGACACATGTCATCCTCGTGTGTGTACATTTCTGGTCTAATTCTCCATGAGATATTGCTAGGCACAATTGATACCTTGAATGACATATGTAGTTGCATGATGTTTTGGTACCATTATAAGGTACTATAATATACTTTTTGTGTTCAACACTCCACTAAATAATACCACCAAGCTTGTCTCACAAAATGGAAATAACTGATAAAATTATTAATATATTGAGAAGAATGGGCATGTGCCCATTCTACATAAGGTAAGAATATTGGCTTATTTATAAGAGGAAAATATTCTTATCTTGATGTCATGTACATTATTATACACAATTCTAATATAAATATTATAAATTGATAGAATATGGATGTTCATATTATTATTTATCTTGTTCTGAATGGGCATGTGTGCATTCTACATAAGATAATAAAATTATCAACTGTCAAATATATTTAACTTGTGTAGAATATAAATAAGTTATAATATATTTTATCTTTATCTTGTTTAGAATATTATTAATGTAATTGATTGAATATTGATTAAAATGTATATGTTACTATTATTTTTATATTGTTCATAATGGGCATGTACCCGTTCAACATAATATTGGTATATTATCAAATGTCAAATATATTTATCTTGTGTAGAATGGTATTAATTGATAAAATTATTAATGCCTTTTGTAAAATTAAGCACATGCTCATTCTTAACAAGATATAAAATATCATCTCCATTATTAAAATTCATTGTTAATATCAAATACAACAATGCAAATTTAATATCAACAAACACATATTACCTCGTGTGCATAAATTTATGGTCTAATATTCTATGAGATCTAGTGAATTATTTAATAATGATAAGTAATGAAAGTTTATATGTATATATCATGATTAGTTTGATATATCAGTTTCATATCCATTATTTCAATTCATTGATAAAACTAAACACAATACAAAAATATCAATAGATGCAACCCATCCCCATGCATATACATTTCTAGTATAATTGTCTATGGGATATGTTTTTTAGTCCAAGATATATTTACAATAAGAACCTACGAGATTAGGTTCCCATTAGATATTTAGGTGACAATTAGGGGACTTGCATCCTCTCCTTTTAGGATTCCTGCTAAGACAATCCAAAGAATTAGTAAAATGTATTACGCTTTATTAAATATCTTACTTGGAATAGGTACCCAAGAGATGAAGTTTTACCACCATAGGCTCAATTCCAATTTTCTCACTAACCCACATAGCCTGTACAAGTATATCTAAATGAATTTTAATAGATTCAATCTTGGGTTCTACCTACTTCACTTCTCAGTTTCTAAAATGGGGACACAAGTCACTTGTTCACAAATATCAAAAGAGAGAGGGTAAGACAAAGAAGAAATATTTATATGGCGAGCCAAACCTATGCTTAAATGGATGAGAAAATTCTTAGATAAAATTATACCAATGTATGCCAAATTTCATGATGGATCACCCTTTAGTCATACAAGGAAAAAATCTAATGGAAATGGGAAATACTTGATTCAGAGATTCTCTTAATGGGAAACAAAAATAGGCCTATTGTAAATCACACATAGTTACTAACATATTATAAATGATATGAAATATTAAAATAAATCAATCAGAATAGCTAACACATTCTAATTAATACATGAATTTTGTATAAAATAAAAAATAGTAGTCATATCATTAGTGTTAATCCATTAAAATAGAAGGGAAACAAAATACATCCATGAAACAAATGTATATACACATAAAAATCAATTTCATGTTAATATGATATAATTTTTAAAAATAGTTTCAACCCTTGAAAAATACTAAAACATGATATTTATCGAATAAGAATGGGGCTCATATCTTAGTAGTATGAGTCACATCCTATACCATTAATGGTTGAAATGGTTAAAACTAAATTATACCAAAATATCCTTTATTTTGAAATAAATATATAATATTCATTAAGGCCCACAAGAGATAATCAAGAAAAGGTTGGAGGTGGGCCACTTTTAAATTTATTTGGTAGGCTTTGTTGAGTTATCAATGATTGATCAAAGAGGTTGGCTTCATATTCAAGCATCTAAAGGCTGATAATTGGCTCCAAAAAGATGATCTATGTATAAATCAATAATTTATCATGAGCCTTGATTGGGTCATCTAAGGATACCTTCACTACTTGGACTTGGATGATTATTTTTATGGATGGCATGGATAACTCAAAGATATATTTAGCTCCTACTTTGTGGGATTTGGCCACTTTCTCTTCATGATCTTGTCTAGGTGCACCAAGTGGGCCCCAAATTAATCCCTTCCTAGTAGGGTACCATGTGATATCCCCTACCAATAGAGATATATGAAAGACACAAAACTATGATACCAAAGACCAAAGCTCTGATACCACTGTGATATCCCCTACCAATAGAGATATATGAAAGACACAAAACTATGATACCAAAGACCAAAGCTCTGATACCACTGTGATGTCCCTTACTTAGGGGCTCTTTTTTCTCCTACAAAAGCTCTGAATAACTGTAATATCCCCTTCAATCAGGGAATATAGAAACATATAAAGCTCTGAACAAGATACAATTTGCAGAATAGATTCAAACATGCATAAACAAATCATAGATCTTATCATTCATCCAGCTGATTACAATAGATGTCCTTTCTTATGCAAACCAAAGAATATTATAGATATGGTCTTAAAACCCTGGCTTTATGCAAACTGGGAATAAACTTGCAATTCTGGAAGTCTCGGCCTGCTGTGTCGAACACACAGTCGCCGGCGTCGGTCGATATACTACCGACGTCGGTCTCTGTAGGTCCTTATCTGCCGACGTCGGTCCTCAAACGGCTGATGTTGGTCACTGGGGATCTCTGTCTGCCGGTGTCGGTATCTACGTGGATCTGTACGGACCTAGTACGGCTGCTAGCCTGTCTGTTCTTAACCCCTGATTGCTGAACCACCTGATCTGAAGATATACTATTCTAATACAGAATATCTCTATCTGTATAATTTATTGGATCAAAACTCAATAAAGATAAATACCTGAAATATCTGTAATAACTTCTGTGTGAAGTTATCTCTCAACCTTGAAATTCTGTGATAACTTCTGGATGAAGCTATCTCTCAAATCTGTACCTCTGTGATAACTTTTGGATGAAGCTATCTCTCAATTTGGCAATAGATCGGCTGATCTTTCACAACCTCTGAATTGCACACAATGAAGAGTTGACGTTCTCCACTGCAAATGGAATCCTGAAACCCTTGGCTCAGTCTTCACAGAAGAATTTCTCCAATTTCAATAATCAATTCATACATATCTCAATAATGGCCTCCATGTGAAACCCTTATACCCTCAAAAGATATGCTTGCCCTAATTAGGGTTTTTTCTTAAATTAGCATTAGGGTTTCTAATTTAAAATTAGAGCAAATAATTTAATAATTAATTATTAATGAGACTAAATAATTAATATTTGATTAAATCAATCAAATATTAATATCTCCCTCAATACATGTCGGATCCTCAAACCGATCGAAGCTAGGTGAATCAGGGAGTGATTCCGCATATGACCATACCAAAATAAAGGTGCTCCGCTGCATGTCAAATATCCCTAAATAATAGGAGCATCAATCAAACATGTCTGAAAGACCCTGAATGAAAACCAAATGTAGAAATTCTGTGAATCAAAGTCAAGCCAAGATCCATTATGACCCTCTATCCATCATATTAGCCTATGAAGGTCGTATAATAGGCCAATCATCAAATCTGTCAATGTCCATGAAAAAGGGGACATGACAATCCGCCCCTCCAAAAATTGCTTGTCCCCAAGCAATCTCGGAACAATGAACTACTCGATCCACCTGGATCCCAAGGAAAAAGTTGTGTAACAACCATCATGTCACCAATCAATCCATGTGAATAAACCATCAACATCAACAGCATCAACAGTATCAAAATCAGCAACTAAAAAACTGCACTCGATACCCAAACAACTATCTGAAGATCAACTGTAGGTGCCGGTAGAAGAAACCACTCTGAGGGACTCAAGCCAACTAAAATATCAACCCTGTCAAAATTGAAGTCCCTATCTAACTGATACTCACATCCAATTGGACCGTGGATATGACAATTATTGGTATCTGAATCACTGACACCAAAACTAATCTCTAGATGCACAGAAAAATAAGGAGCATACCTCACCGTATGATGCTGGTAAGAACCCCCAAACTCTGCTACTGGCACACTATTGCCAAACTGGGACTCAATGGATGGCTCCAATCTCGGCTCAACAAACATCACCTCAACATCCCTGTAAGGTAACATAGTAGAAAGGGTTCGTAGAATCTCCTCACCCAATCTGCTAATAGCACTAGAACCTCGGACAAGAACACCTTCTGTCATCTTATGTGAGTCCAGACGAACACCTGCACTATCCAGCAAATACTCCATGAATGGTTCAGTGCAGTAGAAATTATATGTGGAAGCATCAACATACTCCCCCACACACTCCAACTGATCTCTCTGTACAGGAGGCACAACCAACTGTACCACACTGTCATCCATGTGAGAATAATCAATCTGGAGACATGACTCCACTGGTATCTCAAACTCATCAGAATCAGCAAGATCCAAATCCTGTATATGTGTATCAGCCTCAGCGATATGCTCCTCAGCAACAACTACAGGAATGTACTCATCACCAACCACCTCAATATACAAATGATCAACGTCAAAGTTCATATCAACAGATAGAGTATCAACAACTATAGCATCACTGTCTAACTCTTCCATATAGAAAGAAACAACCGGTGAAACTAAGTCCTCAAAACTATCCACTGCATTCCCCTGAGTATCATCTGCAATAATAGGATCCTGGGACTCTGCTACAATCTCTGTCATAACTGAGAGATCATCAACCCTCAGTGCACTAACATCTGAGCCCACCTGTACACTCTGAGTGCAAGCATCTAACTCATCATCATCTTCACTATATCCTATCTCATAATCATAATAATTATGGGACATGCTGCTCTCTCGTCTAAGTGATTTGTAGTGCTCTCTCCTCAACTTGACAAAATGATCAAAGGTCGTCCTCTCTTGAACATGAGGAGGTAATAAGTCCCACTCATCATTTGCTGTCTTATACCTTGCGGGTTTGTTTTTGGATGTAGGATATGAAAGAATTTCCTTCATCCTCCTCTGAGTTGCTTCCAACTGCTTCAAACTGTGTTCCAGCTTCTTCATATCATTGTCCCACTGTTTCTGAGTATATGAAGGCATCATGATACTTTGCTGATTCAATCTACCCAAACTACCCAACAGGATGGCAAGACATTAGCTCTGATGTGCCCAACAGGATGGCAGGAATTTAGCTCTGATACCACTGTGATATCCCCTACCAATAGAGATATATGAAAGACACAAAACTATGATACCAAAGACCAAAGCTCTGATACCACTGCGATATCCCCTTCTGATAGGGATATATGAAAGACACAAAACTATGATACCAAAGACCAAAGCTCTGATACCACTGTGATGTCCCTTACTTAGGGCCTCTTTTATCTCCTACAAAAGCTCTGATACCACTGTGATATCCCCTTCAATCAGGGAATATAGAAACATATAAAGCTCTGAACAAGATACAATTTGCAGAATAGATTCAAACATGCATAAACAAATCACAGATCTTATCATTCATCCAGCTGATTACAATAGATGTCCTTTCTTATGCAAACCAAAGAATATTACAGATATGGTCTTAAAACCCTGAAATTATGCAAACTGGGAATAAACTTGCAATTCTGGAAGTCTCGGCCTGCTGTGTCGAACACACAGTCACCGGCGTCGGTCAATATACTACTGATGTCGGTCTCTGTAGGTCCTTATCTGCCGACGTCGGTCCTCAGACGGCCGATGTCGGTCACTGGGGATCTCTGTCTGCCGGTGTCGGTATCTGCGTGGATCTGTACGGACCTGTACGGACTTAGTACGGCTGCCAGCCTGTCTGTTCTTAACCCCTGATTGCTGAACCACCTGATCTGAAGATATACTATTCTAATACAGAATATCTCTATCTGTATAATTTATTGGATCAAAACTCAATAAAGATAAATACCTGAAATATCTGTAATAACTTCTGTGTGAAGTTATCTCTCAACCTTGAAATTCTGTGATAACTTCTGGATGAAGCTATCTCTCAAATCTGTACCTCTGTGATAACTTTTGGATGAAGCTATCTCTCAATTTGGCAATAGATCGGCTGATCTTTCACAACCTCTGAATTGCACACAATGAAGAGTTGACGTTCTCCACTGCAAATGGAATCCTGGAACCCTTGGCTCAGTCTTCACAAAAGAATTTCTCCAATTTCAATAATCAATTCATACATATCTCAATAATGGCCTCCATGTGAAACCCTTATACCCTCAAAAGATATGCTTGCCCTAATTAGGGTTTTCTTAAATTAGCATTAGGGTTTCTAATTTAAAATTAGAGCAAATAATTAATAATTAATTATTAATGAGACCAAATAATTAATATTTGATTAAATCAATCAAATATTAATATCTCCCTCAATATACGTCGGATCCTCAAACTGATCAAAGCAGGTGAATCAGGGAGTGATTCCGCATATGACCATACCAAAATAAAGGTGCTCCGCTGCATGTCAAATATCCCTAAATAATAGGAGCATCAATCAAACATGTCTGAAAGACCCTGAATGAAAACCAAATGTAGAAATTCTGCGAATCAAAGTCAAGCCAAGCTCCATTATGACCCTCTATCCATCATATTAGCCTACGAAGGTCGTATAATAGGCCAATCATCAAATCTGTCAATGTCCAAGAAAAAGGGGACATGACATACCATTAGGGTGAAAAAAAATTGAAATAAGTAAGGATTTGGTCCTTAATTTTCTGTAATGGCTCATTGGTTACTTTGTATGTTCTTAACCATTAATCAATGGATGGTCTCATAGCTCCTACAAAGGTCTGGTATACGGTCAAGTCTATAAAGGACATCAACTTAAATTTTTTTAATACCCCCTTATTAATGATAATAACCAAATTCTTTCACTTAACATTCACCTGTATAATAATTTTTCATATGATTTCATTCTTTAGAGGATCTCCTTACTTTTAGAAATGGATTTGGTTACTTTCTTGAGGATGATGAACAATTGGGTGAGATTTGCCTCCACTTTGATAACTAAGCTTGTGGGGAAGGTGATCCTTACCTAAGACTCTAAAATTTTCACCTACTCACTAATATCCTCCATAATTTTATCTATGAGGTAATTCATGAATGAATCATTGAGACTATATCCTCTCCTACCCTATCTTTTCCATTTTTAGTTCTTACTTTAGTGAGGGAGAAGAGATTTTATTCGATCCTCCACACCACTAGGTCTCATTTTTGAGTAAATATCTATATAATAGTCCTCTTAATTATCCCATTCACTATGTCAAACTCTCATTAGACTATTGGGTTGTCATAATAGACCTTTTTTGGTCTTTTTGATTTAGTTAGTGCTAGGGGTCTAGCCTAGATTAGTCATGAAGTAACTCTCAAGGTGGTGGAAAAAAGTGAAGGTAGGATGAAAAAGGTAGAGGTAGATGGTGGAGGTATGGGTAAATGAGGAATGGATGAAGTGATGAAAGGAGTGGAGGAGGAGGGGGAAAGGGAGAAAAAGGATCCAATATGGATGGGGATACCGAAGGGAAAAATTGGGCATGATATTGGTTAGTGGTCAAGTTGATTTACAAAATAATGGCACTAACCAATAGGGTGTTTAGGAAGAATGAGGAAATAAACTAGATAAATTTAAATTCTTAGAGATCCAAGGTGAGAGATAAAGTGGAATAAGAATAAATGGGAGGATCAAGATAAATAGAAGTCTGAGAGGATTTTACCTTTTATCTCTTCTTAGACCTATTACACAAATTAGCTAGAGTTATGGTCGTAGTTACAAGGATTATAGTGGTAGAAGTAACCTAAAATAAGGTCATGATGAAATTTTTATTTTTCCTCTTCTAGGATGTCTTGCTCAGATTAACATGTACCATGGTAATTAAAGGATACATAGTGGTAATTATTTAAAAATAAAATTGAATTGATGGAAGAGTAACCATCAATATTTTAAGGCTAGGAATCACTTGAGTTGTGGACATAGGTGCACTAATTATTGTGGTGGCCACCAGGGTAGTGGAAGTGGTGACACTGGGAAGTGTTTTCACCATAAGAGAAACTAATTGGCCCATTAATGAGGATGTCATAGTGTATATTGGAATTGTGAACCTAGGATCTATTGGAATCTAAGCTCTTCCCTGAGTCACATAATCTTCCTAAAATAAACCAAACATTATTGAATTTGAGGGCCATGTAACTAAGATTCTTAGAGATCCCAAGTGGGATAAAGGAATTCCTTTAGTATAAATGTGTTGAGTAGAGGGGAATCAAGAAGTCATGACATTGAACATGGCCATAAACAAAGGAATTGGGGTGGGTTGGGGTGTTGGCATGATGAGATCTAGGGATGCCCTCATTATAATAGGTCTAGTGGGATTACATAATCTTAGAGGTAGATCAATAGGTTGTGGAGGGATGTTGATAATGGGGGAAGGAATATTCACGGGTATTATTTATTAGTCTCACTAAAGGATGGTCTCAAGGTTACTCTTAATGTCAAAGTGTAACATTTTTTCTATTAGTGGTGAAGTGTCATGTGAGAGTGGAGGTGGTGGTGCTTGATCCATGATCAAGTGAATTGAAGTTTATGGAGGTGAAGGTGTATATACCCCATGTATAATCCTCATGTAAATATGTAATATAGTTACTTGGACATCTTCTTTCAACTAATATTCAAGATCCTATTAGGGTGACACTATCCTTTATTTAGTTATAGATCTCATTTGGGTCCACTTCCATTTCTTCTTCTTTTTTTGCTCATATTATGTTAGCATCTCAACATTACTGGTTGTATTGAAATCAATCTCATCATACTCATAGGTGATAAATGATGTTGAGTTTAGATGTGTATCCTACCTCATGGGTGTTGATGACCCCTTGGGGATTCCATTATATATGTTTGGTATTCCCCAAGGCATATGAATTCATTTTACATGTCATATCACAAAGACTGGGTAGGTTCTTTTACTTATGGTGGTAGCTAAAAATTGGAATATCTAGTCATGCCTTTTGTCAATGATTAAATGATTAACCTAAGACACCTTAAATCAATTCATAGGAAATATCTTGCTTAGTAAGGTAGTTTTAGATATGGTAGGAAAAGATGAGAAGGTATTATTAGATACCTTTCACTTAGATGATGTATGGTATTTATAATACCAATAAGCTCATATGGGTAGGGGTATCTTACTTATTTCCTTTGAGAGCTATGAGATAGGCCTCTAATTTATGGCCTTGTAGACCACTAGGTATAATTATAATAAATGTCCTATATGTGTTCTATGTAATGGTGTACATACATATTTTATAAGACCACACGGATAATGGAGCTGGTAGGGGTCCATGTAAATAATATAGAATGTTTGAATGTCAGAGTGCCATAGACTACATCCATAAGATATATCAACATGTATAAATTTACACCAAATTATGGATCATTTAAAACCTTGACCAAATTATATTTGATGAGGCTCCTGAGGTTTGAGATTTCATTTCCTTCAAGAATGATGAAACCCATGGGCACCTAGAGGACGTTCACATGTATGACATCCTTTGCACTGAATAGTATATTTAATATGATCATACCTATGTAAATTCCTTCCTAAAAGATATGAATGGGTTAAGTTATATTTACTCCTTCCTAGTCCATTAGTGTAAATCAAGGGACAAATCCTAAAGAACCCCATATATCTCATATATCTTAGCCCATGTGTCCATTGTGCTCTAGTCATAAACTAAAGTATATTATGGAAAATTATAACACTACTTATAATTGATTATGGATATGTTAGTTATTTTATTGTGTGACATTGTAGAGTAAACTAATCCTATGTTGCATCATGCATGCACATGAGTTACATAACATGTTGTCAAAGAAATCGACACATGGGAACACCTTTAGTTTGGTATTATATATGTGCAATCATAAATTTCCTAGGGTAAAAAAATCATCAAGGAAATGTGTCTCATCCTTGTCATCATCCAAGGTGTGTTTTTGCACATCCTTAATTTCCTTGAATACAATTTTGTATTTCTCAAAGTAGGTTAAGTATGATGAAAAGGTGGTATCTCTATATTCAAGCCCAGGCCTAGGATTTAAATATGAATTTCTCATGGCTATTATTTGGGAGTTTAGCACAAAATCATGGGATTGAGGGAAGCACTAAAAGATCTTAAGGCTCTAAAATTAAGGATATTTGGGAGCTTTGAGTGGTAATGGTAGATCAAATTACTTAGAGGACTTATAGGGATCTCAAAATATCTCCTACATTAGTGGTGTTTGAATCCCACCTTGTGTCAGTTCAATTTCAAGTTAGTGGCACCAATCACTTGATTATTTCTTATTTTGACATTTACTCAAATAATTTTATAAATACACACCTAGATCAGACTTGATGATCTTGAAGGGATGTCTATAAGTTATCAAATTAGATTACAACTACCCAAACTAAATAATTTGCGGGAATGGTCGACACACACTTTTTTATCCACCATCCTGCCTATGTCATCCTATAATTAGATAACATGTCCTTTACTAATTGGACCCTTATGTACATATGATTGTACCCCTAGGAGATTGATACATATAACAAGGTTACACATGACATTTGCTCATTCACCAAGCTCTCTCAAGGCTCTAACATTTTTAACACCCCTAAGAGACTAATAGATATAATAATGTTTCACATGGAATTTGCTCATTTGTCAAAATATCCAAGGGCTATAATTATTTTGAAACCCCCATGAAATTGATATATATAGAAAGGTTCCATGTGGTATCTCCTAATTCTCAAGCTATAGGAAGATTTATAAAAAAGAGACTAAGTCAAAAATAGGGATCTACAACCAAATGAAAGCTTACCTATCTTCCAATGAAACTCTATGTAATGTCAAGTAGGACACATAAGTGATGTCATCCTAGGAGAACCTACATAATTTATATTTAGTGAAATAACACAATTGACACAAAATATTCTTTGTGAGAAACCTTCACATAAAAACATATAAAGGATGAAAATTCCTATACAAAAGTGATTATAGGGCCTCAATGACTATCTTTCATTTATTTGAAATTCTATAAAACACTAAGTTGATCAAGGTGAAACATGATTCTAGTATTTCACATATCTATGGGCCAAGTGTGAGGAGATATAGGTTCCAACAAATGTTCAACTCAAGAATTTTATGAAGCATCCCCCTTTCTATGGAAAACGGGGTACTAGCCACAACATGATGCCTTAAGGTAAAATAGATACTACAAATGACTTATGTTGTTGTCTAATTATGTGGTGCCATTGTAAGGTTTCAAAATATACTTTTATGTTCAATGCTCCATTGAATAATCCCCCAAGGCTTGTGGTATAGGATGGGTATAATCTATAAAATTATTAATATATTGAATAGAATGGGCATGTGCCCATTCTACAAAAGGTAAGAATATTGAATTCTTTATAAGAGGCCAATATTCTTATCTTGATGTCATGTATAATATTATAAATAATTTGATAATAATATTATAAATTATCAGAGTGTGGATGTTCATATTATTCTTATTCTACTCATAATGGGCATGTGCCTATTCTTCAAAAGGTAAGAATATTGAATTATTTATAAAAGTCCAATATTCTTATCTTGATGTCATGTAGAATATTATAAATAAATTTGATAATAATATAATAAATTGTTAGAATGTGGATGTTCCTATTATTCTTATTTTATTCATAATGGGCATGTGCCCATTCTACATAGATTGAAATATTATCAATTATCAAATATATTTATCTTGTGCAGAATGGGATTAATTGATAAAATTATTAATGTATTATGTAAAATAAAACACAAGCCCATTTTGAATAAGATATAAAATGTCATCTCCATAATTGCAATTCATTATTAAGACTAAATACAATAATATAAATTTAATATCAACAAACACTTCTTGTCCTCATGCGAATACATTTCTGGTCTAATACTCTATGAGATCTCAAAAATCATAGAACAATGACATTTAATTAAATTCTCATTAATACAGAATTTAATTAATTTAATTACATATGTATATATCATGCTTATTTTGATATAGCAGTTTCATCTTCATTATTACAATTCATTGATAAGATCAAATACAATATAAAATATCAACAAACACATCTTGTCCTTGTGCATATACATTTATGTTATAATATCTAGGGGATTCCATGAGGTAAAATTGATACCATGAATGGAATATGTAATTGTCTGATGATGCAGTACCACCATAAGGTTCTATGGTATACTTTTATGTTCAATACTCCACTGAAGAGTCCCCCCAAGATTGTGTTATAGAATGGCCATGATTGATAAAGTTATTAATATCTTGAGTATAATGGGCATGTGCTCATTATACACAACATGAATAATAGTGGTTATATCTTTTGTTATAGGATTTTCATGATTGATATTATTTAATAATCTTAACTTGTGTTATATACTGGGATTGATATATAGTATTTTTACTTCCTAACTTGTGTTAAAAAGTATGCTTAATTAAGAATTTATTAATATCTTATGTAGAATGGGATTTTTTCCATTTAACAAAAGGTAATAATATTGGATTCTTTATAAGTGGACAATATTCTTATCTTGATGTCATGTAGAATATTTACACAAGTTAGATAGGCATATTATCTACTATTAGAATGTGGATGTTTATATTATCCTTTACCTTGTTTAGAATGGGATCAATTGATAATTTATTATATTTATCTTGTGTATAATATTTTTAATTTAATTAAATGAATATTTTCTATAATTTGGATGTTCATATTATTCTTATCTTGTTTAGAATGGTCAAGTTCCCATTCTATGTAAGTGATACAGAGCAACACAATGCAATTGAGGTGTTAGTATGATTAAGAAGTTTCATGTGACCATTTTTTGTTTTAGGTGTTAGGGGTATTAAGGAGTCATAATGGATGTCTTAGAGTCATTAAAAATCTTTGAGAGTGTGTGTTTTTAGGCCTTCTTTATTTTCTCATGAAAATTGAGAATTTTATATTTTAAGACTAGTTTTGTGACATGTTTTAGAGTCTTGTGCTAAATATAATGTTAGATAATGTTGGTAAATGGTCATATAATGTAATAATAAGGTTTATGAGTGTCTCAATGTATAATTAATGTTCATGAAACATAAGAACTAAGAAAATACAAGTTGTAATTACCACGTGCATGGAGTTGGCAAGAATAAGGAGTTTGTTTACATGTTTGGCACAATAAGAAGGCAGGGAATGATTTTAGAATATTTTATAATGGTAGGAGAGTGTTATTATGTTGGTATGAAAATATGGGTATGATTAAGAGTGAATAAATATTAAAAAAATGGAGGAACTCTGCTTGCCTTTGTCAATAATTCTATGTATAATTATTTGGTATGCAAATTGATCAATTAAGAAAAGAATGCTTGAAGAGTGTTTGTGTGTATCATGAGAATTATGTAATTTGAAAAATGTTAAATATTTTTACATTTAATATATTTAGGTATTATTATGAATTTCAATACGGGTATGGATTCATATATAACATAGTTTAGTTATGCGAAATTCTGACTTAATACAGTCAAGATGATCTAATAAGTAATGTACTTTTGATGATTTTTTCTATGATTATTATAGGGTTTTAAATAAAAATAATTTTAGTAAGATAATATTTATGTTTTAAATAGTTTTTAGTGCTTAAACTCCTCTCATATTTCAATATTCCATTCTAACAAAAACAATCAAGATAGGTGTTCCCAGAATTTTGCATACTTTCTTATTGAAAGCTTATTGTATTTGTTCTTGTAAAAAGAACTATTTTATAAGGTAAATAAACGTGTAAAATACCCTTAAAACTCATCATTACACTTATAAATGGAAAAAATCATCTAAAACTTCGATTTCCCTAACACTTAGTCCTTCAAAGTGTCATCAGAATTCTATAGATTTGGTTGTTGGAGACTTTTAGTGATTGGATAAGGATAAAAAACTATTAGATAAGATAAAAGGGGTTAGGTAAGACATAAAAAATCAATTATTTCAGTTTTAAGTGTCATAAAAATAATTTTATCCATTTTTATATGCCCTTAGCCACATGTAGACCTATACAAACCTAAACTATGGTTTTCAATTTGCAATTGGAATAATTTTTGTTGCCACCCTTAAAAAATAATTAAAATTTGAAGTATATGGTATTTTAAGGCGATATAAATAATTTATGTGTTTTTAAGGTGATTCATGACCATAAAATATAATATAAGATATTTTTAAAGTGTAATAGGCCTAAAGAGACCTAATTTTGAAGGAGGTTAGGAGAGAAGTACTTACCTTGAGATTTATAAATTGAAAATTTTTATTAAGTTTAATGAGGATAAAATATATCCTAAAATATTCTTATTATGACAAGAAACTTGTATATTTATTATAACTACAAGATTTATGTAAAAATAGGGTTACAAGGATCTAGGAAGGAAATAAGGAAAGAATAGTTATTTGGGAGTGAAAACTTGGAGATTGAACCTTATGATAGGATATGTAAGGGAGATTTAAATGTTTGTTTTGATGGACATATGAACCTAGGGTGAAGTCAATAATATTATAAAATTTCATTAATTTATCAAGCCTATGAACTTATCCTAAGAATGAACAAACTTAGTCCAAGAACACAAAGGGAAATAATGGAAATGATTTATGTGATGATGATGGTGATGTCAATGAGAGAGAATACAGGGTTTGATCAAGGGTGATATTTCTTCAAGATATCAAATAATATTATCAAATAAATGTGGCTTAAGATCCTAATGAAGAGAAGAGTATTCAAATGTGTCAAGAAAGAAGCAAGTACCCATGAAAGTAAAGTCAGAGATCAGATTAAGGATCAAATGGCAAAATCATAACTAGGAATAAATAAATGAAGGTTGTAGTAATTAGACCACTACATCAAGTATTATCATAGAAATTAATATATTGGATTAGTTTATGCTTTTGATTATTATAGGTTGTTATTTGAGGTTGTTAAATTTTTATATGTGTGATTTCATGAAGCTAAGTTTTAGGAGTGAGTTAGAGAGGCAGAAAAGAGTTAAAGAATATGTGGTAGATCAACCCTAAGAAGAGAGATATAATAATCTTAAGAGAAGAGGAAAAAAGAAGAGAAAGAATCCAAGTGATACTTGTTGTTCCAAGGTGAAAATTAATTAGAAAAGAGTGTCAATATACCAAGTCAAGGATAGAACCTAGGTTGATATACCAAACAAAGGTGAAAAAGACTTGCTTCTGAGAAGATCAAGATATAGAAGGGAAAAGAGATTAAAGGCTTGGGTAAGATAGATTACCATGATGAGATAAAGAATAAGGAAGACCGAAAGAGAAAGGGTTAAGATGTTGAATAAAATATGAGTGAGATAGAAAAAATGTTAGAGAGGATAAAGCTCTTGGTTGAGCTCATGTAAGAAGAATATAACCAATGGTATGGTTGGGTTATTAATAAGAAGAGAGTTAAGTGGCCTTTAAGGATACTCATGGATAGAACAAGGAATATTGTCATGAGAGAAAATTAGAGTAAAAATAAGTTGTTATGTAGGCAACTCAAGGAGGAGATGAAGAATTCCATGAGAGATGAATAAGTTGGTAGACAAGATAAAGGAGAAAACCACCTTGTGAATAAGGAGATAGTCATGGAGGTAAAACAACCTAAGAAGGAGAAGATGGAGGCAAAAAAGCCTCAATATTTTACATCTAAAGATTTATTGTCATGTGTGTATGTAGGTAAAAAAATGAATGAGAATTAAGTACATTTTGAGGATATAAAAGTTTAAATCATGAAGGAAATCAATAATGAATAGCATGATTAAGTTAAATAAAAAGAAGATTGGGTAACCATGTATAGAGGATGCCTCATAGAATGCATAAAATAAGTAGAATTGAATCAATGAGATGGAATGAATAGGTATGAAAATAAAAAAAATTAATTTACATTATATGAAGCAATCAAAGATCAGCTTGAACAAGTGTATGTAAGTGATGAAGAGTTGCTAGATGAGAAACACGAATATCCATTTGTATATGATATTTGGGATCAATTAAAGGTAGAAATGGTAGTTTTGGATCAGGCCATAAACAATGAAGATAAGGAAAAAATCTATCCTCAAATAGTAGATGAAGAGGTGAATACTTGGAATGAGATAATGAAGTCTCAAGAGAGAGAGAAAGTGATGTACAAGGCATCATACATTATGGAAAATTAAGGTATACAATTTGATTTTCAGAATGAGGGAGTGTCTAACTTGACAAAAGAAGGAGATGGAGTACAACTACAAGATATGTTACAAGATATGCAAGATAAAAATGAATAAGAGGAGATGATATGGAGAGAATTGATGAAATATGATGAATTTAATATATTGGATTTCCTAATTGAAAGAGAAAAGAAGACTAAAATTGTCACAAATGAGCTAGAGGAATAATTATGAGATAAAGAAAAGAGGATGTCCAAGACAAAGAGCATGTTAGCTATGATAACACCCCAAGAAGGTGAAATTCCAGGTCATATAAGGGAAAAAATTATAATCAATCCATGAATTATAGTCAAGAAGATGGACAAGAATTAACACAAATTGTGTCAAACTAAGTTGCAAGCCACAGTAAGCAAAGCATAGAATTATATGAGTTGGTTAAAAATAAGTAATGGAAGATAATGATGAAATTATAGAGCAGAGAGGATGAGATAAGGAGAAAAATAATAAGAGAGAGAATCCTAGAGAAAATTGGAAGAATAAAACAAGATCAATGGAAAGTGGGAAGAACAATGAGGTCCTTGAAGAGATAATCAAGTATCATTAATGTGATTTGACATATAATAATCGTTATGGTGAAATTATGGACATTAAATTGAGAGATTAACTCCATGATAACATGGAAAAAATGAGTAGTGAGGTACAATATCTTATGAGAAAGCCAAGGAAAGAGGAGGACAAACACAATCCTCACAAAGGAGTTGATTAGAGGAAGAATGCACATTGGGAAGAGGACAAGATCAATCCAAAGTTGATTAAAGTAAGGAGTGAAATAAATTTATCATAGAGATATAAAAGAGAGGGTAGTATTATCCTAAGGACTAGTGCACATAGCATGCCAAGAGATGGAGAGCCACAAGTGAGTGAGCTAGAAAGAAAGCTCATAAAGGAATAACAAGGTGATAAGGCGATCTACTTAATGGGTAGTGTTATAGATTAATTGGTTGTTTTTATGCATTATAATATTAAGATAATAATTTTACAAGATGTGTGGTGTTATGTTGAATAAGAATTGGTCAACGAAAATCCATTTCAAGATGAGCAATGCTATGAAAAGACTCACCATGAGAAGGGGGAATGTCATGAAGAGGTAACCAAAGAAGATATAAATGAGATTATTATAAGGGTTAATGAATAAAAAATGTATAAGTATCCATTATATCATGAGTACAAACAATAAATAATTATTGATAAGAAAGACTGAAAAGGAGTTTATGAACCAAGTATGGCAAATGAAGAAGGAAGATGTGGAGTAGGAGCAAGGATGAAGAATGAGAATCAACCCTTGTATATATATAATGATGAATAAAAGATATAAATATATTATATAGAATATGAAGATATAAAGGAGTTGTATTGGGTTATATACTTCATGGAGGTAGAGGATGAGTTGGCAAAGAGACAAGCCAAGCCAAGGAAACAAAGATAAATACATTGACTAAGAAGAAAGGAGAAAGCTAAGAGGATAAAAAACAATATGGGATCATAAAAACATAAGAGAATAATTTGAAATCAAATAATAAGGACAAAGTGAATTTGAGCATGAGCTCAAATTTTTCCACTTAAGGAGTATGATGTTGAGCATCACATGAAAATTGAGGTGGTAATATGATTAAAATGTTTCATGTGACCATTTTTTTGATTTTTTTAGGTGTTATGGGTATTATAGGTTACTAATGGATGTATTATAGTCATTAATATTGTTTTAGAGTGTGTTTTTCTAGGCCTTCTTGAATTTCCTACCAAAATAAAAAATTAAAAAGATTAAATTTTAAAACTGGATTTGTGAGGAGTTTTGGAGTCTTGTGTGAAATATAATGTTAGTGAATGTTTTTAAATGGTAATATAATGTCCTATGAAGGTTTATTAGGGTTTATCAATGTATAAATCATGGTCATGAACCATATGAGCGAAGAAAATACTAGTAACTGCCACTTGCATGGAGTTGGCAAGAATAAGGAGTTTGTTTGCATGTTTAGTGAAATAAGAAGGTAGGGAAATGATTATATAATATCATATAATTTTAGGATATTATTATTAGGTTTTTAAGAGAATATATTTCTGAGGAAGATTGGATAAATATAAAAAATGGAGGAACATTGTTTGCCTTTGTCAAAAATTGTGTATAATTATTTGGTGTGTAAAGTGATCAATAAAGAAAAGAAAGATTGAAGATTATTTTTTTGTTTCATGATATTTATGTAATTTTAAAAATGTTATTTTTTTATTATTATTCATATATTTGTGTCTTATAAATAATATCAAGATGAGGATGGATTCATATATAACACAATCTAGCTATGAGAAATTCTAAATAAATATAATGAAGATGATATAGTAAGTAATGTACCTTTCATGATTTTTAATGTGATAATTAAAGGGTTTTGAAGAATAATAATGGTATGAATTTACTATTTATGTTATAAATCCTTTTTAATACTTATACTCTACTCAAATTTCAAGATTACATTCAATCTTCCATTCTAACAAACACAGTCAAGAAAAGTATTCCCAAAATTTTGCATACTTGCTTATTGGAATAATATTGTCATTTTTATTGTATAATTATATATTTTATAAGGTAAATAAAGGTTTAAAATACCATTGAAGTTAATTTTAACACTTATAAATGGAAATATTCATCCAAAACTTCAATTTCCCTAACACATAATCCTTTAAAGTGTCAATAGAATTATGTAGATTTGGTTGTTGGAGACTTTTAGTGATTGGTTATAGAAAAAAAACTATTGGAGAAGGTAAAGGGGGTTATTTAATACCTAAAATATTTATTTTTTTGGTTTTAATTTTAATAAAACTCATTTTATCTAATTTTATATGCCCTCAATCACCTACTGGCCTATACAAACCTACAGTAGGGTTTTCAATTTGTAATTGGAATATAACTTTTGTTTCCACCTTTCAAAAATCATGAAACTTTTGAATATATTTTATTTTAATGTGATATAAATAATTTATATGTTTTTAATTTGATTCATGACCGTACAATATGGTATACAAGACTATGCATGTACGATAGGCATAAAGAGACTTAATTGTGAAGGAGGTTGGGAGATAAGCAGTACTTAACTTGAGAGTTAGAACATGAAAATTTATGTGAAGTTTAATGAAGATAAAGGATATCCTAAAATAGTATAATTATAACAATAAACCCTTTATATTTATTATACCTATAATATTTATGCATAAATACGGCTACAAGGAGTTAGGAAGGAAATAAAGAAATAGTAATTATTTGAGAGTAAAAACTAGGAGATTGAACTTTATGATAATATGTGTAAGTGATATGTAAATGGTTATTTTAATGGCATTATGAACCTAGGGTGAAGTCAATTTTTTTTTAAATGTGCATTATGTTATTAAGCCTATGAACTTATCCCAAAAATGAACAAGCTCAGTAGAAGAACATAGAGTGAAGTAGTGGAAATGGTTTATGTGATTATGATGGTGATGTCAATGAGAGAGAATGCAATGTTTCATAAAGGGTGATAGTTATTCATGATATAAAAAAATCCTATGGAAGTTAAGAGGCTTAGGATCCTAGTGAAGAGAAGAGTGTTCAAGTGTGTCAAGAAAGAAACAAGTACCTACATCAAGAAAGCAAAGTTGGATATAAAAATAAGGATCAAATGGAGAAATCAGAGCCATGAATAGATAAATGAAGGTTGTAGGCATCATCCCATTACATAAATAAGATAGGATTATTATCCACTATCAAATATATTTATCTTGTGTATAATGGGATTAATTGATAAAAATTTTAACCTAACACAAATATATCAACTTAAAATAATTCCATAATGAAACACATAAATTAGAAGAGACAATGCTTTAACACAAACTTGAATAATATCTAAAATCTTCCCTTTATTACAATAACTACAAAAATTCCCCTCTTTATAATTTTCAACAAATATGTAGTAACTTATATATTAAGATGAGGTCACTGCATCCTTAAAGCTCAATCTAATTTTACAATGTCTAAATTAGGGCCATGTGTAAAAAAGAATGAATTTGTGCATGAAAATCTTACATTAAATATAATATTAAATTAGACACAAAATCTCCTTAAAAAAATTAGTTGTATCTAATAATAAAAAAGATCAAGTCTTGAAAAAATTCATAACTAGAACTACTAGTTCAATTTTAACCCAAAAAACTGAAGTGTCACCGTGCAATCTCCCACTAAAGTAACATTCATAATTGATGTCACTAAATTTTGAAATGATATATCTCATATCACTATGAAGAATGGGTGCATGACCATTTTGAATAATATTTTAATATTATTATCACTTAATCCCATTTCACACAAGTATATAAGAATGGGTATGTGCCCAATCTACATAAGCTAAGAGTACTAGATTCTTTTTAAGAGGGAAATATTATTATTTTGATGTCATGTACAATGGGTAACATCCCAATTTACATGTTAAATATTTTTATTTTGTGTAGAATGGGATTAATTGATAATATTATTAGTAATATATTTTTTACAATGGGCACATGCCCATTCTCAATATTGATAAGAAAACAATGTGAAACTATGATTTCATAGTTCATTACTTCAAGCCATGTTAACATATAGATAAATTATCTTGTTAGATTGATTAATTATGTATTGTTAACCATAATATAAATTTAAACACATATTATGCATATAGAGACTCATAATTCTAGATAAAATATTTAGTTCAATGTATTCAAATTAGTTACATAAGATAGCTTAGAGCATAGTGCTCAAGATAGATATTTATGATTAAAATATTAGATAACATTGGATAAGATTATATATATCTATTTTACTAAGTCTAGTTGTAATGATATATTACAATAATCACATATTTTTTATATGTCTCTTTGTTCTAATTTAGCTCCATAGGATTCCTCAAAATTAGTATATATCAATATAGATGCTTGGGTTTGATGTATGTTATAGTATCACCATTTACTTCCATGGATTGTTGGATATTAACTAATTTGACTTAAAAATCTTGCCAAAATCATCCTTGTACTTTATCCTTTGTCTCTTCCATGAGATAAATGAAAATTAATAATCTCAAAAAATATATATGTATTTGGTCCTTATGGAAAATATAACTTATGTTAATTGATGAGCTTCATCTTGAATGATTTCCACTCTATTAGATAGCTAGTGGATCACTGGACCTTCTGCTCCAACATTATATTCTATTAGATCAATTTGGTTATAACATCAGGGTGGGATGGATAGAAATAAAATTAAAATAAATCTCAATTTAATTTGTTACTTTATCAATATTATGATGAGGTCACCTGATTCTTAGAGGTCTATGATTAATTATGTTCTTTCTTTATATTGTTTCCAAAAAATTTCACCAAGTTCAAAAATTCCATGTCCTTTCAATTCCCATTGGATCCTTTGAAATATTATGTTGGGTTGATTCTTGATTGAGATCTTCTTTTGGGTTGTCTAAGGCTTTATTTTCCTCTATTATTTATGTTGGCCACTCCAACATGAAAGTAAAATATGCAACAACATCTGATATTACTTTATACAAAGAAGTAATATGCATTTTTACCATGTTTTGATGATAATTTTTTTGATATAATAGATTTGCATTTTGTTCATATTTCATCTCTTTTATGGTATTTTCTGATGTTATATATCTTTGCCTCTAATACTGATTGTTTATTGATCAAATTTTACAATATCTCTATGAACCATTGTGTGATATTCATCTTTTGATTTACTTCAAACTATTCTTAACCTTTGCCATCTCTTGGATGACATATTCTAGTGTTTTTTATAACACTTTATATCTCTACATCTAGTCATATTGTGCACTTTCCTATAATATATTTATCAAGTTCTACTTCATAAAAGTGGTTAATGCATGTAACTTTATATTTATTCCTTGTGGAGTTGCTTCAATTACCATGGGGGCAATAAGGATAGTGTTGATTTTCTAACATTGGGCTAGAAAGAATTTGATTTGAGTGAGGGAATCCTAAGGTGGAAGACTTAGTGTAGATGGTGTGAATTGAGAGGTAAAATTGGTGATCATTTGTTGACTGGAGATATAATTTTTAGTGGAAATTAATTGTTTATGAATGAGGGTGGTGGTGGTCAAGTTTTAATAGCTTTATTTTTATCGGCTTGTTCCACATTTTTCCATTATGTTTTTCTGCCTATTTGCTAGCTTCCTCATCTTCCTTTTTTATCTTCCTCATATTTTTTGGCTACTTTTATTGGTAATTTATTATTTTTATCTTTGTCCATGTTTTCATTTTCTCCATATCCTCCTCCTTTTTATCCTTTTCTTCTTTCTCCTTTTTCTCCTTCACTTTTTCACTTTTTTTCTCCCTCTCTTAATTTTATTTTTTATCCTCTTCTCTCTCATGTTTCTAATTTTATACCTTCTAATCTTCTCCTTCTCTTCCTTATCCTTTTTCTTCCTCACTTCATTTTCTTTCTTTTCTTATATTGATAATTCCTTGAATTTTGTTTATTTAGCAAGTGCATCTTCTTGAGGATTTTTATCAACCTTTACCTTTTGTTTATTGTGTACTCTTTCCTCATTTTATTTCTCCCTCTTCTTTACTTCCTATTTTTTTAATTTTATTTTATTTAACCTCATTTTTTTTCTTTTCTTCTTCTTTTTGCTTACTATTTATTCCAAATTTTTTACTTATGTAATTGCTTATGTGGCTTCTTTGTGTGCCTTGGCTAGTCTAATGATTGAAGTTTTTTCTAAGGTTTATTATTATACACCATCTACATCTATCCATTGTCAGTTTTAAATATTTGGTAATGCTTATTTTGATATCTTTGTTTCCATCCATACTTCTTCTGCCATCTTTGTATCTGAGATGTTGATAGGTGATTATTCTTAAAGATGGTATTTTTTTGTTATGTTAGATTTTTACCTTTTAATTTTATGTTTCTACTTATTGTTAGATGGATTATCCTCTATTTTTAGTGTAGAATGTGTTCATTATTTGTTTTAGTGGACAAAGCTACTACCTACATGTCCTATGCCTTTTCCCTTTTTAGATGCATGTGTTCGTGTCATTTTGTGTGTTTAAAATTGAACATGTTTCCATTGATTTTTACTTACTTCCTTATGGGTTGATTTTTGTTCTTCAACTTTAGCTTCCCCCTTTTTTTATTCTTTCTCTTTAGTTTTTTTTACATCTAGATGTTGTTCCATGCATTTTATCTAATTAATGCTCTATATTAGATTGCATATCCTATAAAGTAGACTTCATTGGGGCTTTCAGGAATGAGTGGATCATTGTGACATGTTGTTCCATTTTAATGTCTAAAAATTCATAACCAAAGGGTGGAATTATTTTTAAACATGGAAAATATGGGCAGATGTAGAGGATTTCAATGGTGGTGGCAAAGTAAAAATTTGTGTTATATTTGGAAACATTTATTGGTGAAATCTTATACCATGCAATGAGGGTTTATTGTAACTTAGCCCCTAGTCAAGCATAATGACAAATTAGAGTTATACAGTCATGTTATCAAATTATTTTTGATTTTCTCTCCTATAGTTTTTAATTTATCCCATGCTAATTTTTTTATCTATTCCTAAGAGAGTGTTTATGTAGAATACTACTAAACATAATAATAAATATCCATAGCAAAAATCATGCTTACCTCTCTTAATCTTATAAATTTTTGAATTAAATTTATCCAAAAGACATTGGTAGATGTTTAATTTGGTCTTCATTTACATCATATCAAATTCCACCATTGCACTCATAGGGCTCACCGCATCTTACTGATAAAGTATATTTTAAATGCTACTACTTTAATTGTTATTTATAGAAGGATTAGGAATGGTGTATAATTCAAAGTTGTGTTTTCCTTTAGTAGCTTCAAATAGGCGATATATACTAATAATTTTAATGAACCCTTATTTTTACACTTTTTAATACTTTTTCCTTCATTCATTAGCCTATTTACTTTTACAATTTCCTAGAAAATGATTTGATGGATTGATCCAAGAAGAAAATTCCATTATGCATGTGGTTGAGTATAAATTGGATTGTCTTTTCTACTAGCACCAAAAAAGAAAATCTTGCTAAAACATCTAGCTTCATCTATGGCATGTAATTTTATTCGAGGTTCCACTCCTAATTATTTTTTTATAGCACCTAATGCATGCATTATTCTAGGTCTACCATGTGATCAATTTTTTCAAAAAAATTGCATGTAATTTCAATGTGTCCTCCAAGCGTGAATTTTATTTTGGTAATTTAGAAAAATCTCCTTCATGATTTGGTATTGTTAATTAGATGGTACATGTTTTTCCTTTAAATGGATTAAGAAGGTTTTGTAATAAAAAACTAGTGGGGTGGCCATTTATTTTTCTCTCTTCTTTTCAATGGATCACTTAGTTGATAATGGTGTTGTAAAATTTTATATAGAGTTTTGGTGCTTGAAAATATTTATGAAATAGAAATAATTGTTAGCTAAATTTTGTAGCATTTTTGGCAATTTTGGGTTGATGGGGGAATAGATTAAGATCTCTTGATAGATTTATTTTTGATCATGAATGTGTTTATTTTGATGAACTACTCTTTCATAACAATTGGATGTGATGTAAAAATTTCTTGTCCATTCCTTTCACCTTGATCATTCTAGGCTTATTACTTCATATTTTACCTTGTCATTTTTATGATGTCTATTTGATTGGTGATCCACTTGGCAGTTTTAATTATTTAAATTGAGGTATGTTTATTACTTTTGATTTTGATATGATTCATGTATATGCTTAAGGATTTGTATCTGATCAACTTACCCATCTTATTAAGCATCTACATTGGTTTCTATAACTTCAACTAATGTCAAACCATGAATTCATAGTTATATGTTTCATACTATGCTAACGTATATATAAAGTATCTAGTTATATTAACTCAACATATAATATTTAAATATAATGAAACATAATACACATGATGAATATAATTACATAGATTCATATTTCTATGTATATTTCTTATTTGTATACTCAATGTGTTTACATGTGATAGGTTAAAACATACTAAGGTGCGAAAACTAGTTACAGTTTGAGTCTTCTCTCCAAGGTCTAGTTTATGAAATGGGGTTTATGTTGTAATTTTAAATCCTCTTCCAAAATTCACTCATGTTGTTGATATGAAAATAACACCAAACCATAAATTCATGTTTTGATGTTCTAGACATGCTAATGTGTAAATAAGTATCTAGTTATATTAGTTATCCAATCCTTTTAATCATATTATAAGATAATTCATATAACACACAAAAGGATTCAAGATATCATAATTATTATTTAGTATTTAGTATAAAAATATGATAACTTTGATGATATTCCATCTATCTATTTTACTAAGTCAAAATACAATGATATAATCCAATGGTCACTTTATTTACATTTGTTGTCTTGATCTGTGTAACTCCATACGATGCTATTGGGTGGAGTTTAGGCCATAGTAAATGCCTATGTTTATAATTATGTCATAGTACAGCCATCAACCTCCATGTTTTGATATATAGTTTCATGAATAAACCCATCAACATTATCCATAGACTTAAACTTTTGTCTCCTCCTTAAGACAACCCAAATTTGAATAATACCACAAAATTGGTTAAGGACTTTGGCCTTATGATAATTTATTTTTTTATTTTTATTAAAAATATTGGTCTCAAAGGCTTTCCATTATGTAAGGTAATTGGTGGCTCATTGGAATTACTGTTCTAACTATATTTTTTTCGAGTTCAAATATGTCATCATGGATGGGATGAGTTATAATAGTCTTAAATGAGGTCTCTATTTACTTTTTAACCTTATCTAAATTTCCCATGAAATGATTTATTAGGTATCTTTATTCTTCTATCTCAATTATTAATTTTACTATTTGTTATTGTTGCCCCTAAAAATTATCACCTAGTGCTAAAATCCTCACCCTCTCTATGCTTGTGGGATCTTTGGAAATATCATACTGGCCCATGACTTGGTTTATTCTTTCTCAATATTATCTAAGCCTTATTTTACTCTAGTGTTTTCAAATTTCACCTAAGAGTGAATTCAAAATATGAATCAACATATGATATTTCTTTATGCAGAGAAGTAATATGATGTTTGATTGTAGTGAAATGTTGTTTATTCTCTTCCAAGGGATAGCCTTGATATTTTCCCTCTATTTCATAGTGACAACATGATGTTTGATCAAAATTTATAAAGTTTTATTAAACCATTAAGTGATTGGTATCTTTTGATTTGCTTCAAATTATCGCTGACTTTTTTTATCACCTAGATGGCATCCTATAGTGTTTCCTCTATGATTATGCATTTTAGCATCCAATCATACTATAAAATCTCCTAAAATATGATTATAAAAAATTAATTTTTATTATAGGTCAATTCATTAAACTTGATATTAGTTCCTTATGGTGTTATTTTGGTAAGTATGGAAGATAAATGGATGGTGTTGATTTTTTCACACCACGCAAAAATAAATTTAATTTGGGTGAGAGAATATTTGGGGTTTAGAATGAGGGTGGATGGAGAGCTGGTCAATTTTTGAGTTGAAATGAAAGGGAGAGTGTAAATTTGTTGATTGGGGTAAATGGTGGTTATGGTGTTTTGGGCAAGTATGTTTAGCCTAGATTCTATTTTGGATTCTTTTCGTGTGTTGCCTATATCTTTGGCGGTATCCTCAACCATATTATTATTATTTTATTATTCTAATTTTTGGGTATCCTCTTATTCCACTTGTTTCTTTTTCACTTCTTTAGTTTTGAGGGCAATGTCCTCTGCCACCTTTTAATTTTTATTTTTTGGTTAGGAGGGCAACATCCTCTACCACCTTTTTATTTTTATTTTCTTCCTCTACATTCAATTATTTTTATTTCTATTTCTCATTTTATTCCTTTTCCTATTGATCCTTTCCCTTTTTTTCTTTTTAAAAAAAATTTATAACTAATGCCTAAACTACTCTTTATTTATAGTGGTGACTTTTTTACCCTTCTTTTCAGCTTTTTCATTTTCATTTACTATAGCCTTTTATTTATCTTTCTTTTATTTTTCTCTTTGTTAAGCCTTTACCTTACCTAAGTATTCAAAATATTATTTTTGGTCTTTAACTAACATGATATTCATGGCTTGATCTATATTTATTACTTATTTTCTCTCTATTATTGATGATGTCACTTTTGTGACATCTATATCAAAGACATCAATGAGGGACTCTTTGGATCTTGGCTTTAAATGTGTGGTGAGGTATTTATCCCTTGCACACTTTTATTTTTATTTATTTTTTCATGTCATCTTAGCTATTTTTGGTGGGGGATGTGTTCTTGGTTTCCTTGTTTAAACAAACCTTTCACCCATGGATCCACTATCTATTCTAATGGATTGGGTTCACTTACCATTTTTAGGTACCTAAATGTCCTCTAGTACTATTGTTTGTTCTAGGGCTTGGAACCAAACCCATTTTCATTTTTTTTTTTTTTTTCCTCAGGTGACATTATTTATCCCATGTCTTCATTCGTGTCTTCATCCTCTTCTACAATTATTTTTCTAGATGATTATCTTAATAATTTTACTACCAACTCTTCCATAGTTGATTCCATGTTAGTTGGACTAGACTTCCCCAAGACATGTGGGAAGGATCAGATGATGGGAATAATTTGTTATATTTAATTATCTAAAATTTTGTACTATAATGGGAGAAACATTTTGGTACATTAATCATATGGATGGATATATATGTTGGTAGTGGTGGCAATAAATTAAAAATATTTATCATATTTATCTACAATTTTAGGGGAAATACGATACCATAAATTGATGATTTTCTATAAATTAGTTCCCCACATAATCATGGTATTCACTTCTTATTCTATATTCATAGTATCTAGATTATTTTTTATTTTTATCCTATGGCCATAGTTTTATACCATATTAATTTTCTAGTTTTTCTTAGGAGGGTGTTTGTGTAGTACATAGCTAGACAAAGTAATAGAGATCTATTGAAAATTTTGTGTTTACATCTCTTAATGTTATTAATGTTGTCATTTAACTTATCCAACATGTCTTAGAACATGTTGAATTTATCCTTCATTGAAATCATATAAAAATACACCATTTTGATTTTAGGGCTTGTGATATTTTCTTTATATTGGTAAGTATATTTTCATTATTACTACTTTAATTATGTATTTGTATGTGATATTGGGAATAATTAATAATTTGATATTGCATTTTACTTTAGTATATTTCAAATAAATAAAGGCTACCAATAGTTTTTTTGATCCTTTATTTTTATAATTCATAATATTATTTCCTTCATTCATTATCTTGGTTACTCTTTCAATGTCTTAGGTGGTATGACATAAGACTAGCTGAGGAAGAAAATACATTATGCACCCAGCTAAGTCAAATTATGATTTTAGTTTCTACTAGCATGAAGTAGAGAAATATTTCCCAAACATCAAGCTTCATATGTGGAATTTATTTTCATTTAGGGTTCCAATCAAATGTATTTTATTCTAGTATATCATGTATGAGTTCTACCCAATTAACCTGAATTATTGTATGGTCAATTTGTAATAGATGCCTATGAATGTATTTGAGTGTATCCTCCAAGTGAGTAGTATTTAATAGTATCTTTGAAAATTATCCCTCTAAATATGGTGATAAATATTTTGGTGGAACATTATTTGATTTTAGGAAGTTGAGTGTTTTTATGTATGCAATGATTGGGGCAACTGTGTTGTGTTGTATCTCTCACAACCATTTTTTACATAGTTTTTGTATAATTATCCATAGTTTTAGGTCCTGACAAAGATTATGAGTGAATTTATTGGTGATCATGTATTGGGAATTTTGATGACATGAACTTTCCTTACTATTTAGACTTATCTTATCCATCATGTTTGTTTTGATGACTCATTACATGACATTAATGTTCTTATATGATTTAGTTGCCTATTTTTATTTATTGAATTAGGTTGATCAATTACCCACATGGTGGTTTATGTTTTTATTTGATGTGAGGTGATTGATTATTCACTTAGAATCATTCATATATATATTTAGAGAGTTTTAATTGGTCAACTAAACCATTTATATTAAGTTCCTAGCATTAGATGCCATAGCCTTCATGATTGACATGATTGTGTTGTAACCTAACACATACACCCCATTTGGGAATTCAAATGAGGACCCACTATTGATTGAATATTCTTATTCGAGGTCTTCTAAACCTTATACAACCATGAAACTAGTTTCAATTTGCATAAGTCTAAGGTCATCATAAAATTATAAATTTAAAGATCCCACAATTATTAAAATCAAGGTTTAAACATTTATTTTAATCTAACTTAAAACTTGGGTTTTCATAACTGATTTTATGATTTGTTTGGACTAATGAAACTAACATTCCTTATGAGACTTCATGCCTTTAAAGAATTTTATATCTCCAATGATCTCAAAATATGATAAGGAGAATCAAATCTATATATAATCCATATGCATGAATTATACTTTACCTTTAGTTTTATTTCAATTTTGAAAAGGCTTCTTGGAGCATGCTAGATTTATGATTTAATGACTAACATGGCCAATAATTTTTGCTTTTAGCAGGTTTTATGTCTTGCTTATGCTTTATATAGGTCTTTACATGCTTAGGTGTTTCTTAGACCCTCCTAGAGTTCATTTTATCTTTCTACTCAGTGTCATTTCACTCACTCGAAGCCTAATTAAAGAACCTAAGCATGTTAGAGGTGATATTAATAAATACTTTTGTATAGATGATCCCAGGAAAGTGGAACAGTGAGAGATATCCATGTGTCATATCCCAACCTTCTAAAGGTGACATCAATAAAATATTTCATATGAGCAATCCTGAGAAATTAGAGTAGTGAGAACCATCCATATGTCACCATCCTAGGATCTTAGAGGTGATATTAACAAAGCCTTTCATATAGATGATCTTGGGTAAGTGGATTAGTGAGATCCATCCACATGTCACCATCCCATCAAATTAAAGATGATATTAACAAATACTTTTGTAGGGATAGTCCTAGGAAAGTAGATAAATTTATAACCATCCATGTATAATCATCATGTTCACCATAGGCCCTTTACTCATTCATAATGTATGAAGACTAACTATTAAGTAGAGTAGTGTGATCCTACGACTTGTCACCATATAACTAAACTATAGCCTAAAGGAATGAATTACAATAAAACTTGATACCAATATAAGTAGAATAGTGACATGCTAAAATGTGTCCTTCAAATCCATTAAAAACTAACAAAGACACTAAGATTAGAACTACAAGAGTGAAAAAGAGACATTTATCATCTCATGATGATTAAAAACCTAGTAATAAGTGGTAGAGTCTACTTAACAATAGAAGTCATGAAAGATGGTTTTATGAAATTTAAATGAAGTATTAGACATGAAAAATAAAAATCCATTGCAACCATTAATTCACACGAAGTAATAAATTAATACATTGAATTCTCAAAATAGATGAAACTAAAGAAATATATTTCAAAGTTCCATATCTAATAGTCACATTGTCTTCAAGCTATCAAATTTTAAACTATGAATCTAGAGATTTATTTCAATAAATAATTTCCAATTTTTCATATAGAAAAGGAATTTCAAACCAAAAATTCAATGGTAGTCATAAATTTTATTCTAATTCCTAACGCATACTCCATTGTAGGCTCAAAAGAATACACAGATATATAATTTGATTGAGTAGCCTTAAACTAGGAGTTGAAGCCTTATTTGGATATTTAGGAAAAGCTTAAATTAGTTGAAACTTACAAATTAGAATATAACCTTTCCTTTTTCACATAGAGATGCATGGATGACTTGTTAGGAATTAAATCAATTGGTCTCCACAACATAGTGGCCAAACCAGTTTTAATGCCCTACATTGGCCTACTATATGATATATTCCTAAATGGAAATATTACTGGGAAGATATTACAATTTAAATTAAGCAAGACACTAGTCACATAGATGAATGGAAATGCCTTTAAGATTTATTATAGTTTTCCTATGCCAAACATGTCATACATACAAGAAATGGTGAACTCATGTCCACTCAATAAAAATGTCATTAACAAGTTACATGAATGAGATAACAACCCAAGAAACTTCATAATCCAAGGCCCTACCACTAATTCCCATTTTATTCTTTGGACCAAGGGTAATAATTATTATGGCCCTTTTAAATAGAATATATGGTTTTCCAACCATTGTTTATGTTAATGAGATATGAGTCTCATTGTTAGACATGATTTTGACTTCTAACAAGATTATAGCCTTAGGGTAAATTATTAGCTCCAATTTAATTTTAATAATCATAAATCTTGAAAGTTCACTAGATGGTAACTTTTATATGATGTCCTAAATGGTGGATTCAATGATTGAAACTATGAATTCGTGTCATGATCAACCTTGAAAACCATCCATTGAATACGCCAAGAATAGGGTATGTGATGAATTCAATAGTTTTCATAAGCATAGGTTTAGGAAGAATATGAAAAGTATAACTAATACCTTTTTTTAATTATATATCAATCAAGGTATGAGAAGAATATACATAGATTTTTAAACACTATAAAGAAGACCATTTGAAATATGGGTGACTACTTGTGGTACCTAGAATGCACAATAATCAAAATTGAAGGCACGAGAGCACACCCTTTATACCTTCCAAGGATTATGTCAGATAAGGTTGCTGAGTAAGAGATTATTGTTCAATTATTTGATGGTATTGATACTAAGTTTACAAAAGACAAATAAGTATTGTCCATATAACCCCTCTTAGCATCAACAAAATGCAATACACAAGGTGGGAGCATCTTCAATCTATGGGAAGGTTTCGGAAGCACTATGGTTTTAAATGGTCACCCTATAGACACTAGAATGTAATAAAAAATCTTAGTGAGAACCTTAAAAAATATGAAATAAAAATTAAGATCAACTATAGGAACTAGGCTTATAACCATGAAAACATATTTATAAATGCTAAAGATGATTATGAAGTGGCCATAAATATGCCCAGGACCAACATGTATATGATTATGGTACAAAGGATCCAATATGATCCTACCATCACCAAATAACATGTAAAAATAATTGAGAAGCAACAATGCATTTTCACATATGTTCATGGACCCCCTCAGGTAGAAGAAGGAATGTAGGAACAAACTAACCCATTTAGGGAAGATCATGCTAAAGAAAGAGTGGAGAGTCCTCCAACTTCCACTACACATATAATTGTTACTACTTATGTATAACCCAACATTGAAAAAGAGAGTCTTATAAGTCCAATAGTGTAGATAGTATATTTTATATTTTTCATTTACCTCCACTAACTATATAATAATAAGTAGCTCTTCCATCATTATTTTATAATGTTTATATTGCTTTTCCTCTTTCTTCACAACCACTGATTGTACCTCAACTTATTAGATTTCCATACTCATCACCTAATGTGACCATACCACCATTTTAAATGTTTCAATATCTTGGTAAACTATCATCACCACCTATCACTCCACCAATGGTGACTAACATTCCCATTCCATCATCATTTACTACCATTATAGTCCTTTTGAGGTCAACCTACCCTTTTTTTTGAAAATTGGGACCCTTGAGATATTTTGAATCATAGCCCTCAAAGCATGGCCTTTGTTGAACATTATTATAATTTGAAGATCATCCAATTTTTATATTATTAGCTTACTAATTTATGTTTTACTTTAAGCTTGCTTAACATTGTTAATGATTAATCTTCATGTCTTTAAGTTATAGGTTCATGGAACCCCTACTAGTAGATTCATGTTATAAAATGTTGGTATAAACCCCTGGTTCAAGTTTAAATTCAAATTTTATGGGATCAAATTGATTGGAATAATTTAAACATGTTTTGGAATTAAGCCATTTTTTTAATGTTAAGGCTTAGTCATGTTTTTTAATATAACCAAACCTTAGCCGAAAAAACACATGCCTTGGTCCCTCTTTATTTTTTCCCCTTTATGTTTCCTATATCTTTAATGTGGTCCAATGTTATGTCAGAATGGTCCTCTTTATTTTATAACCATGGTCTAATTTTATGCTATCATAATCCATTTTATAGCATGATCTTCTTTGTTTTATCTCTATCCTAAAGCCTTAACCCTCAGGCCCTGATTATTTTTATTAACATGAATGAGACCTTAGTCTTAATGCTTTAGCCTAAATTTTTATCTCCTAAGCATAATATTCATGTTTAAAATATCCTTTTATGTTTAATTCTTGGTTCCCTTTGACATTTAATAATTACTCTAAGTCTATATGTTAAGGCCTCATTCGTATTTATTAATATGAATGAAGCCTTAACCTAAATACTTTAACCTATGTAATATATCATCCTAGGTCTCACTTAAATATCATTCATCTTGTAGGATATAATGATATATGTTTCCTTATGGCATTATGATAAGATAGAGTGAGGAAATATTGACAAAACTAAGTACTTAGTACTTTAGACCAATCTCGATCAAGTTCTTGGATCATGATCAATGGTTCTCACTTTGTCACAGGTTAAAGAATGGATGGAGCAAAGACATTATTGAAAATTCAAATCCTTAGAAGGCCTATAGAGTTCCCATGCAACATTAATAAATTCAAATATTAAAATTAAATGGACCCGCATGTTATAAGGGACCAATCATGATCAAATAACTCTCACTTCATCATGATTCTCAATCGAATAGAGAAAAGTAAGTCTGAGATCTCAGGAGGCCCCATAGAGGTGCCAAGTTTCAATCTCACATTAGAACATAGGAATTTGATGAGCTTCAATTTTACATTTATGAAACTATCATTTGACTTTTAAGAGGATGCATTTGACATCCATGTGACCATCAACTTTAAGCTCGTCAAAACTAAGAGCTCATTAGCTTAAAATTAATGTCTGCATTACCACCAACTTTAATCCCATCAAAATAAAGGGCTTCACTAAATTAAAATTAATGTTCATGTGACCATCATTTGACATCTATGAGGATGCATTTGACATCTATGAGACTATCAAATTTAAGTTAATGAATAATGTTGCTCAGGCCCAAGATACGCTCTGAAATTCCATTTAGAAAGGTCATAAATTGCTTTGCAGATGACTAGAACCCTTCAGATGATGTTCAAATGATTGAAATATTTGAACTAAAAATATTTAAGTAACCCCTTATTCTAAGTATATGAAAAAATGGACTTAATCTAAGTATATATTCCAAGGTCCCCATTGCATTTATTTAAATGTTGTGAACCTTAGGCTAGAGACTTATACTGAATCTTATTTTAAAAATGATTCTTATAACATGAAACTTAGTCCAAATGATTTTAACTGAAGATTTTTATTATGTTTATTAAAACAATAAATATCTATATCAAAATTTGGTACTTAATCATTACATCACTTAGACCCCCTTTGACATGTTTTAAATCTCAACATAAGTATTTTATCCCAAAGTATGTGTTGTGTTTACAAAACACAATGTAAGCTTTGGTTTAAACTATTTAGCCATGGTCCCCTTGTGTATAATTCCCAAAAAACTTAGGTATAAGCCCTTTAGCCTAAAGTTTATTTCATGTTTGATAAACACAAAATGAACCTTAGCCTAATGTATTTAAACCTATGTCCCCACCTAAGCCCTTTGAATTAAAACTTAGCATAAATTTTTTTAACCTAAGCCCATTTGTGTTTATTAATATGAAATAGACTTAGGTAAAATCATTTTATCGTAAGTTATTTTTATGATTATGTACTTACTTAAAGCTCATGAATCTTTTCAAATCCTATAGCTCATGCTTCATCATGAAAGGATGATCTAATACCACAAAGATGTCGATGACTTTTCAACAAGGCTCCAAAATCCCATAGGCTCGATGCATGGTGAACACAAATTTGAAGTGTGATTGAGAAGGATAATAGAGCTCAAAAGGCTCATGAAGGTGCCAAGTGGCATAACCATGGGGTTCAATACCAAAAAGAACCAATGATGAGTAAGGGTTTGGATCAAAATCAATGTCCCATGCAGATCCAAGGATCATAATCCAACAACATGAAATAAAAGGGCATTTTTACATGCTAATTGCTATTAATTCAAAGGCATTTATGAAAAATTCCATGAAAGGTTCCATATTGATGCCACATAGTTACCACACAAGCAAAAAATGATAAAAGAAAAGATCTTTTATGCTTAAGAATGCAAATGTATAAAGGAAAATGTCCAAATAAAATCTAAAGCACGTATGAGCCAAACTCCAAATAAAGCTTTGAAATCCTAAACCTTGCATAAAAGACCCTAAGTAAACTCAAATTGATTACAATGAATTTAAATGAAGTTCAATTATGTTTTGAGCATGAAAGAGCTAACTAGAGACCATTTACAATCTAGTTGTGAATAATTTGCAAGTGAAAAATCCATGGTAGCTCATAAAAAACAATTGAGAGATGAGATGGAATTATACCTATCTATAGATAATGAAGGAATGGTTTTCAAAAAAAAATAATTGGACACTACAACCCTGAATAATAGCAGTAAGAATTGGTCTGAACTCTTCTAGACCATAGAGGAAATGAAACTCATTATCAAGGAGGAGTAGAGGATTACCACTATCAATAGAAGATACTATGACGTGGTTGTAGTTTAAATGGCTAGCCTCCACCATGTTGTTGTTAAACCAAAAGTACTCCACTATATTAATGTCCTAGTTCTTATGTTATAGACTATAAAATTTACAAAGATTGGATTATCCATGAGGGAATATTTAGGAGAGTTGTTTACATTTACCTAGTATCCTTTGAGATATATTATAATCTCCAAAAATCCCATGTTGACCTACCCAATCAATGAATGGACTAGTAAAAATGACCTAGACACCATCTTCAAGCCATGGTTGCTCTAAGGGAACCATGTATTCTAAGACTTTGAGGGAAGGATCCTAATTTTCTTATTTAGGGAGGGAATTAGGGTAATCATGAACCTATTAGACAAAATATCTAAAGCCCCTGTAACCACTTATGTTAATAAAACATGGGTGTCTTATGTCTACTTTATGGTAGAGAAAGAACTCATTCCTCCAATTGGGGATATGATTAGTATCCACTTTAGGAAACAATTTTTCATGATGTATTATTTTCTAGATGCCCTGGTATCTTCGACCAAGGTGCCCAACATAAAAAACTAGTCCCTTTGAGGGTAGAACCATAATCTCCCACCATTACTCAAAGATACACATATTCAAGTATAGACACCACACGAAATTCATCTATGAATATGGATATCCTAATTTGGTAGAATCCATTATAGGGTATACCATGCCCAAAGATATCCCTTTGTTTAAAAAATATGTGGATCTAATGGGAGATATCTGGTTTTACCCAGATTACACTGTAATTAAAATTGAGGGAATTCTAACCCAACCCTATAGATTTCCCATTTATGTCCCCAAAAAAATGGTAGAATAAGAAATTACATCCCAACTCCTTAATGGTGTTGATGGATTCTAAAAAGAGAAAAGGAAAATCCTCCTCCATCCCTTTCCTTTGATAAAGGAAATAATAATTTTATAGGATTGGAAGATGATAGACACCATGGCCAAACACAGGGAGTCTTTTATCTTTCAATTGGATGACCTTAGGCATTGGGATCCCAAAAATTTAGAGGGCACACATCTGAAGAACAAATAGTTTCCCAGACTAGTTTATGAGCATCAATTAGGTCCTTATGATACCATCCACATCAAGACACACAATTTTGAGGATGTATTGGCTAGATTTTATAAAACCAACCTCAAAATGGTGCACAAATTGATTAGTGATGACTAACTACCAAGGGAGATATGGTAGATGCATCCTCTTCAGTATCATTTACTGCCTAGACCTTCTAAGCCACCTTAGGAACAACCTTAGATGGAACTATCACAACCCCCAACACAAATTATACAAGGTACAGATAAGGATAAGTCAGAGGAGAGACCTAGTGAGGTTCTTCATCCTCAGCTCTCCTTCAAAGACCAAATTCCCCTATTGAACACTTGGATATAATTACCCTTGATCCTAATGAAACATTAGAGGATGCCCTCAGGGTCCTCACCAAAGATATGATTCTAAATGGGAAGAAGCACAAGCTAAAGAAGCTCATGTTCAAGCAAAGGAAACTGAGCAAGAAGATAAGGAAAAACAAGTTTCCCTAGTCCTAGTCTGAATGGCACAACCAAAGAAGAGAAAAGTAGAATTGGTAATTATCCTTATTGGACATAAAATGCCAAATTTGACTCTCACTCATCCCACAAGTGAGATCAACTTGTTCAATGAAGATTTCCCCATTTAAAGACCAATCATCCTTGATTGGTTTGTCTATGGGAAGTTTTAGAAGATTCCTTCATTATCTTATTCATGGGATCTAACCTAATCCATTAATGTTGATGTTCACAAGGATATCAAGCCATGGATAAGGGATTTGATTAATGAATAAGAAGAAATAATGATAGTGACCACTACAAGGTTAGATGGAAATAATATGGATGCTCTATGAGCAACAAACAACACAAAGGTAGAAGTCTCAAAACCTCCAAAATACACAAAGTCATCTACCACCATGTAGTTTAATCTAAAGATAGCTATATTAGAAAGGGTAAAAATAAGAAAGGCCATGGTGGGGATAGAGGAATTAACATTCCAAAATTTTGAACCTTATATAGGCTTAACTCTAGTTGAATGGAAATAGCCTAGTGAAGAACCCATCCATGAGGAAGATATTGAGAGCCTATTTGAGGCCCACTTAGCCCAAGTCAGAGCTAACATCAGGGGAAACAAAAGATTCATAATTTGGAGAAATAAAAGGAGAACATAGAGATCTAGGCTATTTAATTAGTGCTTGTGGCCATAAGAAACATGTTTGAATCATCTTTTTTTGATATGTTTAATTCTTTAAAATCAATAAAGCTAAGATAAGATGTATTAAGCTAACAAAGTGAGGTGGCTAAAGGGATGGTAACAAAATGGTAGGATTTGGAGGCTAAAATAAGAGATATTATTAGCATATTGATTAGGAATAGGATTCCTAAGTTTAAAACCATTAGCCTAACACACTTAAATTATATACTAAGGATCATGGTAGATAAGATCCAAAGCTTAAGTACTTGGTCAATAGGCTTGTATAAGATTCTAAATGATGATGAAGACCTAATTTCCAAAATTAAATAGCTCTTTGGAACCATGTTGGAAAATCCTACCAAGACTATAGCCTGAAGGATTATTGATGATGTGGAGTATAAACATAGAATCACTTTAGTGATGAAGGAATTAAAGGGCAAAAGCCAAGGCAAATTAGGCAGTGACAATAGCAGGATTTTTTGCATAATCTTCATTGTTGAAGAAAATAATATAGAAGCTAGAAGCATCGAATAAGAAATGGGAAGGGATGAAAGAGACTCTAAGGAATTAGTGGACCAAGAAGATGTCTCCCTCTTTAAGCTAGTTTTGGACTTGGAACTTGTTAAAGAATACCATCAAAAGGCTATAGATCTTCTGCAGGAGAAAGAAGGGGACCCTTTGACATTGGGCCCACCTAGTTAATATTCCTTTTGTAAAAAACATAGTAATATTTGAAATAAGAATATTATTTTGTAAAAGGAATATGTTAGTCTATTAGCATATTTTCCTCTAGGTCAGCCTAATGTGGAAAAGCAAATGTATTCTAAAACTTTTTGAAAAAGGACAACTATCCTTACCTTTTGTATATTTTGTATCTTGTAATTGACTAGTATACTACCTAATATTTTTATAAAAGGCATTTATTAAGGTATATTTTTGAGAAAAAATTGTATACTTAGAGAAATTAACACAATTAGGAATTCTATAAATATTGTCCAAATTTGATGTGTCAATTATTAATATAGATTTCTCTCAATTTTTGGTTCTAAAACATGAATTTGAAAAGTTTTTTTTGAATTCTGAATTTGCATTTGTGATACAGGGTTGCTAATTTGTGTTAATGCTAAATTGGTTGAAGGATCTTAAATTTTATTCAGTTCATTTATTCTATATTCAGATGTGCTTATGCTATTTGAGTGTAGTAATAATTTTTTAAAGCATAATCTATTTCTTACTTGTATAAATTCCATATTATCCTTAGAGATTTGCCTAGTGTGTGGTGAGATCTGACCTTTTGTTATTTTACATTATATATTTGAAAATTTAGGTTTAGTTATAATTGAAAATTTGTCATGATATTTGAGTAAAGGTCTAGCAATCACTTGTTTTATTTCTACCTTACCCTTCCCTTTTATTTCTTTTTTAACCAAATCACTGTAGCTTTGATTTCATTATAAATATCCATTTAGATTAATCTGTAGTTTAAGTTTTAATCATAATTCACTATCATTAGCAAACATAAAATTTAGAAATAATTGGACCATGATGGCTCCCATCCATCAATTATTATAAATTTTTTGGAACATATAAACATTTCTCTATTGCTATTTCACCATAAGTAAACATTAAGTTTCCACAACCTGCTACTTATGCTCTAAATTCCTAGAATTATAAAATGAGAAATGTTCATTTAACATTAAGAACTCCTATGATATATTTATAAGCATCAACAGGAGAGAATTTTGTTAGTGCTTGAAGGAGGGCCAATCTCTATAAATTGATTGGATCTTTGCTTATCTTAGTCTATTTTGATATAAGATTGATTTTATATTTGCACTTTTGAGGAATCCTTTGCTTGTAAGTGTAAGTATCATTTATCTTTGTGTTATCTAATGTATCTTTGTGATTCCTTAGACAAAGATCATAGTTCTTTGAGTTTGATGCTTGGTTCTAGTAAATTTAGCTTAAACTTTGAAAATCTATAGTATTTAAGGCTAGGACAACTTGTTTTGATCAAAGGTTGGAATATATTTCATAGATATAAGCTTATTTGAGCTTATAATTATAAATATAAACCATATTTACATAATTGGACACATTTTTGAGCTAGTTTAGTCAAATATTTACATCATTTATTGTTCTTTACACAATCTTTGTAAAATGAGCTTAATGTGTAGCTTTAATCCTTGTTATTTATAAATATTAACTTGATACATAATATTTCAAATAGGATCTTAAATATTCAAGTTTGAATTTTTAAGGATTTGAACCAAATCACACTCAGAGATAAGGGAACCTTTGCTCAAACTTGAGGTTCATAGAAGAGCTAGGCATGATAATGGTAGATGTAGGAGATAAAAATCATTGCCAACTTCACCTCTTCAAGTCACCATTTCCTTTAGCCTTTTTACATGTATGGATTGGTCATGAGACTCTTAATTAAATGTTCCAGGTGTGGTACATGATCTCCCACATAACCTTGAAAAGTATTTGTCTACATTTTGTCCAACTAGTGTAGTGATTGCTAGAGAGCACATTAAATATTTTAAAGTTACCTCAAGATTTATAAATGTTGTGCATGAGGATGAATCATTTAGGTTGTTTCCATTTACTTTTAAATATGCTACCTATGAATGGTTTTTAGATTTACCTAACAATTATATTACTCGCTGGGATGGGTTCACTAATGTTTTCATAGACTAGTTTGGTAATATTATTAGTCCATATGTCATTTACCACCAGTTCACCACCATTAAGAGGGATGATAATGAATCCATAAGGTCCTTTAATGCTAGGTTTTATAAAATATATACTAGGACCATAGAACCTTATAAACTTGATGATGTTTTAGCTCTAGAAATCTGCAAAGATGCAGTGGATCCCATGACCTTTATATTTTTGAAGAGATCTATTATAGATATAACTTCATTAGGCAAGGATTATTTATAATCAATGATCATAAATTATAAAATGCATCCCCAAAGATAATGGCCTACTCAATCCTAAATATCAACCCACATATGCCCATTCTAAACATCTTCCCCAACAACAACCAAAATATTCTAGCCTTGAACCAGCTCCTAAATCTAAATCAATTACAATTGAGTCAAGTTAATCCCAACTATAACTCAAGATTATTAAGTCATCATAATAATAGATTCAATGTAAATGATCAAAGAGATTTAGTACCAACTGGTAGTATTAATAATAACCAGGTGCATAATTTTAAAAATCCCAAGAATGAAAATGAGTCTATCTTGAAAATGGTCCAAAAATTAAGCATTGATTTCCTTCAGTTACAAAAAAAGGTAGGCAATACTAGAGAAAACTTTGGTAGGAACTTATCATTTGAAAGGTTTAATAGGCTAAATAATAAGTTTCATAATGATAGTTTCCATAATAACAAAGCTAATGAACCATATTCTAGAAATAAGACTATGGACATTAATCTTATTGACATTACTTTGACTAATTATTACAGAGTGCATTGTATAGTTAAGCATGAAAATATTGATTGTATAGAGTTTTACAAAGCTTTTGAAGCATTTTGAGAGGAATTAGACACATTTGAAGTGGTCCTTAATAAGGATAGTGGTGCAGGTACCTCTAGATCTAGATCATCTGATCAAGCCTTTATGGTGTAGCCCTTTGATTTCCCCTTTTAAGAGGAGATCCCTGAGGAGATCCAGGCCTTCTAACAATTCTTGAATAAGACTTATCAATTGAGGAATAGAGAGTAGAGACATCCCTTGGCTATCTCAATGCCTTAAAATAACTCTGGAACTCCATGTGACACTTCTTCAAATATAACCTAGAGCCACCTAAAGGGAGTAACTCTAAGCCTAATATTGATATTCCTAGTTCTTCTATTAAAATTAGATATAATATAGTTGAAGATATGAAGAAGATAAAAGCTAACATCACTTTTCATGAATTGACATAGATTATAGAACAAAGGAACCTCTTGTTGGAATCACTGTTAAAGAAATCCAACCAACCACCCAAGGTTGGCCATGCTAACATGACTATACACAAAGCTAAGGGAGAGTCTTCTCCTTTCCTACTCACTATCAATATGATTCGTAAGAATTTGCATAAATTTTTATTGGATTCTAGTGTATCCACCAATATCATGCCTATAAGTATATGAAAATTACTTAAATTAACACTAATTAAGTTTGATAAGGTTGTCACCTAATTAGATAAATCTAGAGTCAAGGTAGTTGGAGAGTTATAAAATGTTCATATGCAACTAGATTCTGAGCCTAGAGTGTTTTAGTTTATTGATATCTAAGTTGTTGACATTCTTGATGTTTATGGAATCTTTTTAAGTAGGGAATAGACCAAGGCTTTGAATAATTACATGTCCATATATTATTCACATTTATGGTTGCCTTGGAAGGGGTTTCCTAATTATATTAGGGTTCAGAGAGAGCCAAGGATGAAGCACATGATCATTGAGTATAATGTTGTGAATGAAAGGGTTAACATAATTGACTCAGACTTAAGGTTTTTCACCCTAAAGACTACCAAGGTATATGATCCTAAAAATACTCATGTTATTCCTAGGCTATGGAAGTTATATTCTGATGGTACTAAGTGTAAGGCCAGATCTAGAGTTGGAGTTATCCTAACTAATTCTACTGGTAATGAATATCATGCATCTTATAGACTTAAATTTACTTGTACTAAAAATCTTTTTGAATATGAGGCCCTTATCCTAGGATTTTAATTTTCCATAAATAATAAGGTCAAAGAATTACTAGTATATGGGGACTCAAAATTAGTAGTCAACTAAGTAATAAGCAAATATCAATACAATCTCTCATATCTTAAGAGGTATAAGTTTAAGGTATGGGATATCATTGAGTTTTTTGATGCTTTTAGCATTGTCTCCATCCCAAGGGAAGAGAAACAAGATGCTAATGAGTTGGCATCTATTGTATCCAATCTCATGTGCAACCAGGACTCCCCAAACTTTAGCATTATGTCGATACCTTATCCTTCAATGCCTGATAATGTGAACCATTTTCAAGTCTTCAATGATGATCAATAGATATTGGATTTCATAACCAATTTTGGAGCATTTAAGGCTCAAATTGTTGATGAAACTAAATAAAATGTAATTAGGGAAGACAAATTTGATGGTAATCTCATTTAATTGAATGATAATAATATTTCCAAAGGCATGATTGCCCTAGAAAGGATATTTGACCAAGATAAACTGGCTAAGGTTTCTAATATTCCCAAGGTAAGTGGGAAGGACTAAAATGCAATAGATCTTGGCTCCCAAGATCAACCCCAACTAGTCAACATGGGAAAATCTTGCACCAATATTGAGAATAAGAAGGCCAAAGAGGTGCTAACCAGGTATAAAATGTTATATCTTGGTCTTATCATGACTTAAATATCTTAGATCCAAGGGTCATCACCCATACTATACCCCTTAAATAAATTTTTAAGCCCTTCAAACAAAAGCAAAGACCTATGAATTCTATCTTAGAACCAATGATCTTCAAGGAGGTCAAGAGATTATTAGATGCTAGAATTGTGTTTTCCATCAGACATTCTACTTGGGTGGCTAATTTGGTTTTAGTTAGGAAGAATAATGGTGATATTAGACTATGCATTAATTTTAGGAATTTAAATAAAGCATCTAAAAAGGATAACTACTCTCTTCCTTCTCTTGACCAGGTTATACAAGTTGTTTTAAGTTTAGCCTTGATGTCCTTTCTTGATGGTTTTTTAGGTTATAACCAAGTGTTGGTTGATAGGGAAGATAGGATGAAGACAACTTTCACTACAAAGTGGGGGACCTTTTCTACAAGAGAATTCCTTTTGAGATAATCAATATAGAAGATAATTTTCAAAGGGCCATGGATCATGCCTTCAAAGGTCTGATAGGAAAGTGCATCATTATATATATGGATTATCTAACCATTTTTCAAATAGGGAAGATCACTTTATGCACTTACAAGTTTTTGAGAGATGTAGAAGGTATGAGATTTCCTTAAACCCCTCAAAAGTATCTTTTGTGTTACTTAAGGAATTGTTGGGTCATGTCATAACTAAATATGGGATCTCTAGAGATCCTAAAAGAGTAGAGGCCATATCTAAAATAGAGCCTACAAACAATAGAAAAGAGCTAAATTCCTTTTTTGGTAAGATAAACTTTGTAAAAAAGTTCATTTATAGATTTGTAGAGATTGTCAATCCATTAAATGACATGCTGAAGAAGGATGCCAAGGTCACATGGAATGAGGAATCCAAGAAGGCATTTAATGATATCAAGGAAGCCATTAGCCACGCTCTAGTCCTAATAAGTCTTGACTTTTCTAAGGACTTTTATCTCTATTATTTTGCATTTGACCATACTATGCCTGTAGTTTTAACTCATAAAGTTGATGGATGGGATCATCCAATAGCTTTTATGAGTACTAACTTTAAAAATGTTGAATTAAAATATTCATTGATTGATAAACAAGCATATGAAGTAGTTAAGGTAGTAAATAAATGAAGGCATTATATCCTTAGAAATAAGGTGAATTCTATTTTACCTAATCTTGCCACCAAACTTATGCTGAGCTAGAATGAGTTGGGAGAATGTAAAGGTAAATGGATGTCAGTTTTGTAGGAATATGACATAGAAATGAAGATATAAAAAATAGTAAGGTGCCAAGGCTTAATCCAAATGATTTCTAATACCAACCCTAAGCTAAGTATTATGTAAGTTGATTAATAGAACATTCAATCTAGTGAGTTGTATGATTCCATCATTCATTTACTAATTAATAGTACCTATCCTATAGGACTAAAAGGGAGCAAATGAGGGATCTAAGACTCAAATCAGCCCATTATCTAATAAAAAATGGGATTTTATATAGAAATAAATTTGAAGGGGTCTACTTGAGGTGTGTCTCAAAAGAAGAATCTATCCAATTCATGGGTACCTTTCATGAGAATTTTGGTAATGGACACCCATTAGGGAAGATTATAGCCCATAATGTCCTTATGTTTGGCTACTATTGGCCAAATATCTTCAATGATGATCACAAGCATGTGAGGGAGTGCCACGCTTTCCATATTTTTACCACCAAGGAGCCTAAGGAAATAATTCCTTTACAACTAGTCATGGTTGACAAACCATTTGCATAATAGGGTTTAGATTTTATAGGAGCTATATAAGGAGTAGAGTTCACATTGCCCACCAATGGGTAGTACCTCAAACATTACTTCTCTACTACTCCTCCTAAAGCCTTTATGGAGTAAACTATAAGATTGTTAGGCTTAGTATAGGTAGGCTAGTTAGTTTCTTTTCAGTCCTTCCTTCCCACACCTTATTTATATATAGGCATGTATATGTTTTTTTGATTTTCTTGCTTTCAATTATGCATTTTTTTCTCGTTTCCTCATTCTTTGATTTAAATAAGTCCTTTTGGATAACCTTAAGCTCAAAGTTTATGTAGTTTTCTTGAAAACCCAAAATTCAAGAAAGTGGGTATGAACCTAATATATATGCTAACTATGGATCTAAAATATGAGCCTAACATTGTGATTTAAAGAAATTGGTAAAGGTTGTTAGATAAGTTAACTATTTTATGATAACTTGAACATTATCTTGATCTAAATTTGGTTTCAATAATATTTTCACTTATAGGATGAAAGCTTAATCTATTGATACACAATCATGCTTTCACTTAATAAACATCCTTTCCTAGGACAATGGTTGTAGCCATAGGTAATTTCTTGAGGATCAAACACTTGACCAAATCCTTAAACCTAGATACCCTAGTTCCCAACCTTAATAAAAGCATAAATGTTATAAAAATAACAAAAAAGAGAGGATGCAATGCAAAATCAAAATCTTTCAAGCATAGATGATTATGGTAATCTCCACCAAGGCTATGGATGCCTAGTTGATAGTGGATCAAGGTCATGAGTGGAACCAAAGGCATTTATATCAAGAATATGGATGCCTGGCTGGTAGCAGAGTAATGCCCAAGCCTTTCTTGAACTAGAAGAATTGATCTTAATAAATATCTAAGCATACTCTAAGTCAATGTTAATGATGAAAGATATATAACCTAGAAGTTGTCCCTTAAATCCCATAACAAATAGTAAATGGAATCAAATCACACACACAACATGACTATGTCTTAATATTTGATCCCAATTATACAAGTGCAAGGTTTGTTTCAACCACAAAATGTTCTAGATAATGGCATTGATCAAATAGAGTGGATGACTTAGTTATTTGTCTAAACTATAGTCTTTAGGTTCAAAAATATTAACATGTTTCCCTTGGAAGTTACCATTTATTGAGGTCAACATACCCTCTTTTCTTTAAATTGGGACCCTTGAGATATTTTTAAGCTTGGCCCTAAAATCATGGCCTATTTTGAACATTATTAGAATTTGAATATCATCTACTTTTGATAAGATTAGCCTACTAAGTTATATTTTGCTTTAAGCTTGCCTAACGATGATAATGATTGATCTTCATGTCTTTAAGTTACAAGTTCATGGAGCCCTTGTTGGTAGATTCATTTTCTAAAATACTAGTATAAACCCTTGGTTTAAGTGTGAATTCAAATTTTATTGGAGAAAGTTGGTGGGAATACTTTAAAACATGTTTTGGATGTAAGCCATTTTTTTATGTTAAGGCTTGGTTGTGTTTTTTAATACAACCAAACCTTAGCCTAAAAAACACATGCCTTGGTCCCTCTTTATTTTTTACCTTTTATGTTTCCTATATCTCTAATGTGGTCCAATGTTATGTTGTTAGGATCCTCTTTATTTTATAATAATGGTCTAATATGCTAGCATAATCCCTTTTATAACATGATCTTCTTTGTTCTATCTCTAGCCTAAAGCCTTAACCCCAAGGCCCCAATCATGTTTATTAACATGAATTAAACCTTAGTCTTAATGAATTAGCTTAAGTTTTTATCTCCCAAGCCTAATATTTATGTTTACAAGATCCTTTTATGTTTAAGTCATGGTTCCTTTGATATTTACTACTTAGTCCAAGTCTATATGTTAAGGCCCTATTCGTATTTATTACTAAAAATGAATCCTTAGCCTAAATACTTTAGCCTAAGTATTATCTCATCTTGAGTCTTACTTAAATATCATGCATCTTATAAGATCTAATGATATTCACTACCTCATGGATTTTTAATCAAATAGAGTGAGAATATCTTGATAAAACTGAGCACTTAGTCCTTTGTAGCAATCTCAATCAAGCTCTCATATCATGTTCAATGGTTTTCTCTTCATTATGGGCTAAAGATCAGACAGAGTGAGGACATTATTGAAAATTCAAAACCTCAAAAGGCCCATGGAGTTTCCACATAGCATTCTTGCATTCAAAGATTAAAAGTAAAGGGCCTCACATGTCAGAAGGGACTAATCATGAGCAAGCTCATGGATCATGATCAGATGGATCTCACTTTGTCATGATTCTCAATCAAATGGAGTGAATTAAGTATGAGATCTTGGGAGGCCCTATGGAGGTGACAAGTGACACTCTTGCATTAAAACATAGGAATTTGATACGCTTAAATTTGACATCTACGCAACCATCATTTAACCTTTGTGAAGATGTATTTGACGTCTGTGTGATCATTAACTTTAATCCCATAAAAACTAAGAGCTTCATTATCTTAAAATTGATGTCTATGCAACCATAAATTTTAAGCCCATCAAAACTAAGAGCTTCACTAGCTTAAAATTGACATCTATGCAACCATCATTTAACATTTGTGAGGACACATTGGACATTCATGAAACCATCAAATTTAATATAATGAATTATTTTTCTTAGGCCCAAGATACACTCTGAAATGCCATTTAGAAAGATCATAAATTACTTTGTAGATGACTAGAAACCTTTAGAGGATGTTCAAATGCTTGAAATCTTTGAACTACAAATATTGAAGTAATCCCATATTCTATGTATACATAGAAATGGACTTAGTCTAAGTATATATCCCAAGGTCCCCATTAAATTTATTTGAATGATGTGAACCTTATACTAGAGACTTATATTGAATCTTATTTTAAAAAGGATTATTATAACATGAAACTTAGCCCAAATGCTTTTAACCAAAGATTTCTATTCTATTTATTAATATAATAAATCTCTATGTCAAAATTTGGTACTTAATCATTACATCACTTAGACCCCCTTTGACATGTTCTAAAGCTCAACATAAGTATTTTATCCCAAATTATGCATTGTGTTATTAAACACAACATAAAATTTGGCCTAAAATATTTAGCCATGGTCCCCTTGTGTATAATTACCATAAAACTCAGGTATAAATGCTTCAGCCTAAAGTTTATTTTGTGTTTGATAAACATGAAATGAACCTTAGCCTGAAGTATTTAAACCTAAGTCCCCACCTAAACCCTTTAATTTAAAATTTAGCATAAAATGTTTTAACCTAAGTCTACTTGTGTTCATTAATATGAAGTAGACTTAGGTAAAATCATTTTAGCCTAAGTTCTTTTTAAGATTATGCACTGACTTAAAACCCATGCATCTTTGTAGATCATATGACTCACACTTCATCATAGAAGGATGATCCAATAGCATGAAGACACTGATGAATTTTTAACAAGGATCTAAGATCTCATAGGCTCAATGCATGGTGAATGGATGTTTAAAGTTTGACTTACAAGGATAACAGAGCTCAGAAGGTCCACAAAGGTGCTCAGTGGCACAACCATGGGGTTCAATTCCAAAAAGTACCAATGATGAGCAAGGACCTAGATCACAATCAATGGCTCACACTGATCCAAGGATCTTAATCTAATGATGTGAAATAAAAGAGCATTTTTTAAATGCCAACAATAAGTTATTTAAAGGGATTTATGAAATATGTCATGAAAGGTTCTAGATTGATGCCACATAAGTACTATGAAAGAAAAAAATGACAAAATAGAAAGATCTTGTGTGCCTAATAATGCAAATGTATAAAGGCAAAGCTCTAAATCAAATTTGAAGCATGTATGAGCCAATTTCCAAATGAGTTACCACCATTAAAGCTTTGAATCCCTAAACCTTGCATAAAAGACCTAAGTAAACTCATATTAATTACAATGAATTTAAAAGAAGTTCAATTATGTTTTGAGAATTAAATATCTAACTAGAGACCATTTACAATCTAGTTGTGAAAAATTTCCCAAGTTTAAAAGCCATGGTAGCTCAAAGACAATAATTTAGAGATAAGCTATAGTTTTACCTATCTACAAATAATGAAGGGTTTTCAAAGATACAAAATTGGACACTATAGCCCTGAATAATAATAATAAGAATTGGTTTGAACTCTTCTAGACCATAAAAGAGATGAAACCCATTACCAAAGAGCAGAGGATTATCACTATTAGCAAAAGATACTATGACCTGGTTACAATTCAAATGGTTGGCCTCCACCATGATACTACGAAACCATAATTACTCCATTATACTGATGTCCTAGCTCTTATTTTTGTAGACTGTATAATTGATAATGATTGGATCATCCATGAGGGAAACTCTAGGAGAGTTGCTTACATTTCCCCATTATCATTTGAGAGATATTATAAGCTCCCAAAACCCCATGTTTACCTACCCATAATACAAAAATGGACCAATAAAAATGACCTAAAATCATCCTCAAGCCATGGTTTCTCCAAGGGAACCATGTATTCTAGAACTTTGAGGGAAGGATCCCAATTATCTACTTTAGGGAGGGAATTAGGGTAATCATGTTCCTATTAAATAGAATATCTAGAGCCCCTATAACCACTTATGTTAATAAAATTTGGGTGTCTTATGTCTAATTTATGGTAGATAAATAACTCATTCCTTTAATTGGGGATATGATTAGTATCCACTTAGGGAAATAATCTACTGCCATAAAGAGGAAGAATAACAAATAATTCTTCATGATGTCTTATTTGCTAGATGCCCTGCTAACTTCCACCAAGGTCCCCAACATTAAAAACTAGTCTCCTAAGGGAGAACCACCATCTCCCACTATTACTAAAAAATACACATCTTCAAGGAAAAACAACACATGCAATTCATATGTGACTTTGTCTATCTTGATTTGTTAAAAGCTATTTAGAAAACCAACCTCAAGCTACTGTAAAGATTGACTAGTTATGACAAACCACTAAGGGAGATATGGCAGATGCATCCTCTTTATTATCATTTTTTCCCTAGACCTTCTAGGGCACCTTAGAAACAACCCTAGATGGAATCACCAGAGCTCATAACATAAACTATACAAGGTATTGGCAAGGAGAAGTTAGAGAAGAGACCTAGTGAGGGATCTTCATCCTTATCTCTCCTTTGAAGACCAACTTCCCTTATTAAACACTTATATATGATTTCCCTTAAGCTTGATGAAACATTAGAGGACTCCCTCAATGTCCTCACCAAAGCATATGGATCTGAAGGAGAAGAAGAAAAAGCTAAATAAGCTCAGGTTCAAATAGAGGAAACTAAGCAAGAAGATAAGGGAAAGGAAGTTGCCTTGGATTTAGGCCCAGTAACATAACCAAAGAAGAGAAAAGTAGAACTAACAATTATTCCCATTGGATATAAAATGCCAAAGTTGACTCTCACTCATATTATAAGTGAGATCAACTTATTCAGAGGAAATTTCCCCATTCATGGACCAATCATCCTTGATTGTTTGTTTATGGGAAGTTTCAAAAGATCCTTTCCTTATCCCATTCATGAGATCTGACCCAATCTATCAATGTTGATGTTCATGAGGATATAAAACCATGGTTAAGGTCTTTGATGAAGGAACAAGAATAAAGAAGAATAATGATGACTACAGGGTTAGATGGAAAGAAGATAGATGCTCCAAGAGCATCAAACAACACAAGGGTAGAGGTCCCAAAACCTCCAAAATACATAGAGTCATCTACTACCATGTAATTCAATCCAAAAATAGTTGGATTACAAAGGGTAACAATAAGAAAGTCCATGATGGGGATAGAGGAATTCACATTCCAAAATATTGAACCTTTTATAGGCTTAACTCCAAGGAAGCATTCCGGTGAACAACCCATCCATGACGAAGATATTGAGAGCCTAACTAAGGCCCACTCAACCTAAGTCAGATTTAGCATTAGGGGCATGCAACAAAGGATTCATGATTTGGAGAAATAAAAGGAGAACTTAGAGACCCTAGACATTTTATAAATGCCTAAGGACATAATAAACATGTTTAAAGCATCCTTTTTTGATATGTTTGATTATTTAAAATCAATAAAGATGCGATAAAATGCATTAAGCCAAGAAATTGAGGTGGCTAAAGGGATGGTAATAGAATGGCAAGATGTGGAGGCCAAAATAAGAGATCTTATCATTATATTTATTAGTAATATGATTCTTAAATTCATAACCATTAGCCTAACACACCTAAATGCTATACTAGGGATCATGATAGATAAGATCCAAAGCTTAAGTACTTGGTCAATAGGCTTGGATAGGCTTATAAAGGATGATGAAGAGTTGATTACCAAAATTAAGTAGCTTCTTAGCACCATGTTGGAAAATCCTACCAAGACTACAACCCTGGGGATTATTGATGATGCAGAGTATAAACATAGAGTCACTTTAGTGATGAAGTAAAGGGCAAAATCTAGGGCAAATCAGGTAGTGACAATACTAATATTTTGGGCATGATCTTCACTACTGAAGAAAAGACTAAAAAATCTATAAGTATCAAAGAAGCAATGGCAATGGATGATAGATAATTTGAGGACTTAGAAAACTAAGAAGATGTCTCCCTCTTGAAACTAGATGTGAACTTGGAGCTTTTCAAAGAATAACATCAAAAGCGAGCTTTTGTAAGAGCAACAAGGGGACCCTTTAGCAATGGGGCCACATAGTTAACATTCCTTTTTTTAAAAACAATGGTAATATTTGAAATATGAATATTCTTTTGTAAAAGGCATATGTTATTATTTTAACATATTTTCCTTTAGTCTAATGTGGAAAAGAAAATGTATTCTATAACTTTCTAAAGAATGATAATTTTCCTTAGATTTTGTACATTTTGTATCTTGTAACTAATCAGTATATTGCCAGATCCTTCTATAAAAAGCACGTATTACTATCTTCTAAAGGTGGATATTTTTGAGCAAAAATTGTATACTTAAATTAATTAATATAATCAAGGAATTCTATAAAGATTGCCCAAATTTGATGTGTTAATTGTTAATATAGCTTTTTCTCAATTGTTGGTTCTAAAGCTTGAATTTGAATAATTTCTTTGAATTCTAAATTTTCATTTGTGATACAGGGTTGCTAATTTGTGCTTATGATAAATTGGTTGAAGGATCTTGAATTTACTTTAGTTTATTATTCTATATTCAGAAGTGTTTATGTTATTTGAGTGTAATGACAATTCTTTAAAGCATAGTCTAGTTCTTGTATAAATTTTATATTATCCTTAGAAATTTTCTTGGTTTATAGTGAGATCTGATCTTTTTATATTTTGCATCATATACTGGTAAATGTAGGTTTAATTATAACTGAAACTTTGTCATGATATTTGAGTCAAGGACCAACAATCACTTGTTTTCTTTCTTCCTTACCCTTCCCTTTTACTTCTTTTTGAATTAGATCATTGTAGCTTAGATTTCATTATAAATATCCATTTAGATTAATCTATAGTTGAATTTTTGATCATAATTCACTAGCATTAGCAAAGATACTTATAATTTATAAATAATTTGACTGTGATGGCTCCCAACCATCAATTGTTATAAATTTTGTGGAACATACAAAAATTACTCTACCATTATTTCACCATAAGTAAACATTAATTTGACACAAATTGATACTCATACTCTTAATTCCTATAATTTTATAAGGAGAAGTGTTATTTTAACACTAAGAACCCTTGTGATACATTTAGAGGCATCTACAAGTCCCTTCATATCTAATTCCACCTTCAATTGGGATAACCTCTATTGATATCAAAATAATACTTATATATACAAGGAATCCCAAGACCCCACCTATTTTTCCTCAAAAGGTGGAAGTGAAATAATAACCAACAAAAATATCTTAGGGAAGATAAAATAGGAACATGAAGATCAGACCTTGTCATAATTTATGATAGTGAGTAAAAAGATAAGAGATGGGAAATTGAGGATGAATGGGAATCAAGGCCTAAAATAGAAAAATCATAATCAGTGAGACAATTGAATAAGACCCTAAATATGAATCATTGAGAAGGATTAATCAATTATAAGAAATAAATCTATCCTCAAAATATGAAGGAGATGTAGAAGAGGATGAAGGATCAAAATTTCATACATCTAGGTAGGAGGCATCAACAACCACACCTCTTGGATCTCCACCTCTAGCCACTAGAACAACCATCACTCTAGTTATCCTTCCTTTCATTGTAATTTATGAAAGTTATCATTATCTAACCACTCCTTCTATTTCTACAATAAAAATTGGTGTATCACATTCTTTACATTTTTTAATTCATTAAGTTAACTAACCTAGTGCCAAGTTACTGCTAGACTACCATTTTTTCCCATCACATCTAAAATTACTATTTTGGATGTTATGGCCACTAATAATATTAATCTCATGGTTGAATATGCTTCCATTTTTATTGTTTTAAAATCATATTAAGTTCCATTATGACATATTTACATTTTAATGGAACCATTCCGTAGTCCTCTAGGCCAAGCAAATTGGTACATTTTGAAAACCTAATATCTACCTTTATTTTTTCTACACAAACCACCCTTCTCAAAATATATACACAAATATAAATGCATATTTCTTGAGATACATAGATGAAGAAACCTATATTTTTTATTCATAAGGTAGAGGGGAAATACAAACACATCATAGATACACTAGTCTAAAGGTAGGTTATTGGATGGAGGAAGGTTATTCTTCCTTTTCATACAATAGGGACATCCTCCTTGAATCTTATGATACCTCTAGGGTATTCATATTTGAATACTCAAGTATAATATGACATGGATGGAACTAAATATGAGTTTGAAGTAGTTATTAGAAAAGGGACATAACCAATAATATCACATCAACACCTTCTAAGGCAGTCCTATAGGGTAGCCCTATTTGACTACTCAACTTTATCATAGTGTATATTTTTATAATAGTGTCACATCAACTCCTTATAATTATAAAGATACATTTTCATGGTCTATTCAATATGAAACTATTAGTTCCAAATTTATTTAACATGTGTATATATATATATATAATATTTTAAGTTTCAAAATCTATTTTGAGTGATCTATCTTGTACATGCATACTTTGCATGAGATTAACATATAATGCTATTTTTGGACTTGTAAATTTAGACATCACTTGAGAGATGAGGCCGTTCCCATCCCAATATATTTATACTTATAACCACATAGTCCCAAAGGGAGGATAAATTGTGTTTTTAAAGCTAATAATAAATTTTGAGAACTTCAACTAACTTAGTCTTGATGTGCAAATCTTGATTATTCTCTAATTATTTGGATTGTGTAAGGTATGTTGTCATTATAGTATCTTAGTTATTTTGATTTTTCATGATTTATCTCTTTTCAATATAGTTATTCACTTTAATATATCACTAATTTTAATTCATTTTGCATTCTAATTATAATCCCATTTGTACATGTGTAAGAGCAATCTAACAAATGTGGCAAACTTTGGTTATGCATGTTTAAGTTTAATGTGTTTTGGTTCCATTTTACTCCTAACCATGTTTGATAATTGGTGTGATAAAAAATATTATATCATATATTGGTCTTATGATTTATTTTTTAACCTTAGGTCAAGTACTGGTCTTGAAAGGTTTTCATCTTGTATGGTCCACATTTCTTATTGTTTACCCTTGATTTCCCTTTTTTTGACTTTTTTTGGAAGTCCTATCCACTTTAGTTATAATAATCATCCTTCCACCCATATAAAGTAGTGAATTACAACGTGGTCAGTCTTATAACAACCTGTTGGTGGAATAGTGGTGAGTGAAATCCTTTCAATGATCCTAAAATATTAGAAGCTACCTCAGAAGGTTTATGGGGTGTGCATAAAACCCAAATCAACATTAATTTATTTTGGTGTTATAAGGAGTTCATATAACTCTGTCTCTATTATGTTTGAAAATAATCACTTGAGTTGTAATGGAATCACCCAAAATATTAACAAGGTCAACCTCATATACTAAATTACTCTTTCCACCTTTAAAAATCCATATAAAATTAGGTTTAATAAAGCATATAATAGAGAATCTTGAGCTTAATCATTTTATCTAGATAGAGAACCCCATTTTCCATTCCTCACAATGGCCTATCCTTAGCCTCCACCTTTAATCTAAGAACCAATTCAACCTCCAACTTAGTTAACTAGATCTGCTATCAATGTTGATGGAGTTTTCCATGATCTACATAGAAACCCTGATAAATATTTACATTCTTTATCTCCCTCAGGAGTAAGGACTACAAAAGAGCATATCAAGGCCTTCAAAAATTCTTTTTTATATTAAATATAACCCATGAAGATATTAAACACAAATTATTTCCCTTCACATTACAAGATGTGGCTTATGACTGGTTTCTAAATATATAAGAAGAGTTAATTACAACTTAGACAGAATGTTAGGATACATTCCTCTCACAATTTGGACATGTTACTAGTGCAAGCATTGTTTATCAAAACTTTACCAGTATGAGGCAACATCCCAATGAGACAATTCAATCCTTCAGTGCTGATTTCAAAATATATACATTAAACTTAAGGTTGTCTACTAGCCTAATTTAGATCCAACCCTTGAGATGTAAAAAAATGACTTAGAACCCATCATTATTATTTTCTTATATAGATCTATCAATATACCTTTGGCTTATGTTGAAGCTATAAATATTTAAAAATATTTAAACTTGTAGCTTCAATCATTAGCCTCACTCAATATCGACCCAATTTTTTCAATTTTCAGTCTAATTCTAAATATAAATGATAACATTGTGGCCAAAAATTATACCTATGTGTATAACTAGTTGCCTTTAATCCATGCTCCCCCAATCAACATCTCATCTTCCTAAAATATTCTACACCTAATCAATAAAATCAGAACTAGTCCCAAATATTGGTCAATACTATTACTATATAGGGTACTAATTTCTATTTATTAAAAATAGAATTGGATTCATTTTAGAGGATGGTGTAGAAATTCAGAAATGAGCTTTTAAACATGTAGAAATACATGAGTAACACTAGAGGATAGAACACCAATCAAAACTTTAGATTCTATAGGTACACCATACCTTTTAATAGGTCTAAGAATAATCAATAATAAAAAGTCCCATCTAATAAGATGTCAGAGATTAATAATATAAAATAAAACCTTCAAAACTAGTGCCAAATACATAACACTACATATCATGATGCATTAGGTTGTATCAAATTCTGCACTACCTTCAAAATCCTTCAAATGGAGATGGATATGTAGGAAGGTTCTATACATAGACATAGAAATCTTGTTCTACTAGTTTAGGACACCCATGCACATTAGCGATATTTGAGATTTATGATTCCCCATTCCTAAATAAAGATGAAAATGAAGTAGAAGACAACATTGATGAGATCCATGCTTTCCAATATCATCATTAGGTAAGGAAAAATTACAATATAAGAGAAATAAACCCATGAATACTTTGATGCCTCTAAATGTTAATTAAACTACTCCTCTAGATGCCAACACCAATAAAAATCCACCTCATCCCAAGAGAGATGAGCAGTTATAAATTGTATATCCACATTTTAGAGGAGGATACAATATGATCGAGGATATGAAGAAAATGAAGGCTAACATTAGTCTTAATGAGTTAGCCCATATCACTAAATAAATAGATTTGTTGATTAAAGTGTTAACTATAAGGTCATCCAATACTAACAAGTTAAAATATACACATATAAATGTGATGCTATATAAGGACATGCCTAAAGTGTCACCTTTTCTACTGACCATTAGAATGTTTGGAAATAACATGCATAACTTTGGTAAACTTAGCTTCTTTAGCCAATGTGATGACAACAAATGTATGTTAAAATTTAGGCTTGACTCCTGACAAGTCAAAGAGAGTGGTTCTAAAATTGTACAAGTATTTAGTCCCATGTATTAGACAATTTAAAAATGTGCATATTCAATTGACATATAAACCATGTGTAAAATATACCATCATCATCTTAGTTGTTGACATTTTAGAATCTTGTATTATATTACTATGCCATGATTGGTCCAAAAAACTAAATTGACACATGGACATTTATTTATCACACATATGGATGCCTTAGAAAAGATTAGCTATACCGATTCATTTAGACCATGAACCCAAGATGAAGCACATGATCATTGAGTAAAGCAACATGAAAATGTAGACTTTGTATCATTGCATGAAGGCATGTATATATTTACCACTAGATAAGAACATTTATTGTATGAACAAGAATTTGAAGGTTCTTACAAGTTATGGACCCTTCATTTTGATGGAGCCAAATCAAAAAGGGGTTTTGATGTCAGAATAGCCCTCACATATCTAGAAGTAAAGTAGTACCTAGCTTCCTACACATTATAGTTCCCCTACAATAATAATAAAGCTGAGTGTAAATCTCTAATTATAGTCTTTTAGATTTAATTAAATCATAATGTCAAGCAACTAAAAATATTTAGTGATTCTAAAATGGTTGTGTACAAAATTAAAAATAAATACTAGTGTAAACTTACTTATTTAAATAAGTATAATCACCAAGCATGGGATCTAGTTGAGTCCTTTGAGGTGTTCATCATCAAATCCATCCCAAGGGAAGAAAACTAGACATCAAATTCATTATAACCTTCAACTACTAATCTAGAACCATTCTAGGAGTCAAAATAATAAAAATTATCATTAGAATTGGTTCCTTTCTCTTTTATCCTAGAGAATGTGAAGAACTTCTAATTAGTTGAACATGATCAAAAAATTGTGTAATTTATGAATAGTTCTAGGGATTTTAAAGCCCATATAATAAGTAAAGGAGATGTTGAGCCAATGCATATAGAAGACTTGGGAGAAGATGGTGTTTTTCAACTAGTGGAGAACTGCATCCCTCTAAACATGGTCTCCTTAGAATGAGATTTTGATGTAGATCCTCAAGTTTAAAAGTAAAAACAACTCAAAGTAACTGATTTTGATTTTATCAAAGAGAATTTATAAACTAACCAATAGTTGTAATACATGAAATTTGGGATAATTTTCATAAAGAATACAAATCAAAGGCTTAATAGGTTAATTTTATTTTAAAAATATGTCATTTCATGGACATATGATGACTTTAAGGTATTTGACCCTATGGTGATCACTCATACCATTCCCATGAATCTAGAACACAAGAATTTTAGGAAAAGTTAAATGCCTATGAATCCAATCCTACAACCTCTCATACAAATTGAATTATAGAAGCTACAAGATTCAAAAATTATCTTTATGAATATGCATTCAACCTGGGTAGCTAATCTTATGTTAGTCAGAAATAGAAATGGAGAAATAAGACTCTGTGTCAATTTTAAGAACTTGAGTAGAGCGTAAGATAAATATAATTATCCTCTACATTATTTTCATGATTTAATTAAAATGGTGGGTGGGTGTGATATGATGTATTTATTGGATGGATTCTTAGGCTACAATCAATTACTAGTTGAAGTAGAGGATAAAATGAATACTTCCTTCACCATCAAGTGGGGGATTTTTTCATATAAAAAATGTCATTCAACCTAATCAATGTAAGAGCCATCTTTTAGAGAATAATGGATTTTGAATTTTAGGGACTATTAGGTAAGTGTATCATCATCATCTATATGGATGATTTCATGATGTTTTTAAAAGACATGGATTATCACATAAACCACCTAAAAACATTATTTAACAGATGTAGAAGATATGGAGTCTCTCTGAATCTCAAAAAGAGCATATTTGGAGTTACTGAAGGGAAGTTATTGGGCCATATCATCACCAAATTTGAGATCTCAATTGATCCAAAATGGGTTCACTCCATTTCTAATTTGACCCCACCTAATAACAATAAATACCTATAATATTTATTTGAAAATATTAACATTGTAAGGAAATTTATTTCTATGTTTTTAGAGATTGTCAAGCCATTGAATGCTATGCTAAACAAGATGCCAAGATAGAGTGGATAATAGAGGCCAAAAATTATTCCTAGATATCAAGATTGTAATTATTTGAGCTCTAGTTTTGATTAGTCTAGACTCACATACAAATTTTTATCTTTATTGATTTTCTTTAGAACATATTGTTTCTATAGTACTCACATAAAAGGTAGAAGATAGTGAACATCTCATTACATTCATAAGTACCAATCAGAAGGATATTGAGTTGAAATGCTCTAATAGAGATTAAAAAAATGCCTTGATAAAAGTTTTGAAGTAATATAGGCACTATATTCTAAGGAATAAAATGTACACCATCATCCTAGACCCAACTATCAAGATTAAACTTGGTCAGAATGTGTTGGGAGAACTAAGGAGAAAGTGGATGGCCAAACTTTAGGAGTTTAAACTCTAGATCAAACCACCCAAAATGGTAAAAGGCCATGGAATCATCCAAATGATAATTGAAACTTATCCATGCATCCACATTAAGCATATTGATGAGGCTCAGGTAGTAGGCAGAGAATGGTACTCAAATTATCCTTTATCTTCTCATAGGCATTTGCCTCCTAAGCTAAATAGGAAGTAAAGATAAGAACTCAGGCTCAAATTGGATCATTAAATAATCAAAAAAAATCTTGCATAGAAATACCTATGAGGGCATCTATCTGAGATGTGTTTAAAAATAATATGCTATGAATATCCTAAATAACTTACTTTAGAAGATAGCTAATGGGCATCCCTCAGGAAACATGAAAACCCATAAAATTTTGAGAATGGGATATTACTAGCCTACCATATTCAAAGACTCCCATAGTCATGTTAGGACCTACCATGACTACAAGGTATTTAGGAAGAGATAAGTGAATGATTCCATGCCTTTTTTTCCACTCATCGAAGGACATCCCTTTACTCAATTGTGTCTTACTGTTATTGGTATGATAAACTCAAACTCTTTAATAGGGAATAAGTTTGTCTTAATAGCTAATGACTACTATACTAGGTGGAGACAAGTTGTTGAAACAATAAATTCTAGATTAATTGTTATCATTAAGTGTATTTAAGAGAATTCATTGACCAAGTTTGGCACCCTTATATCCTTAGTTTGTGACAATGGTCCAAATTTTCAATATTCAAAATTTATAGAATGGGTCTATGAGAATCAAATCACAATTGAGCTCTCTTTAAACTACTATCCTAAAGGAAATCAAGTAGCTGAGTCTACCAATAAAAATTTAGTGTATTATATTAATAAATAAACACAAGACAAACTTAGATAATGACATATATTATTAAAATATGCACTATGGGAAGATATAACAAAACATAAGCAAATCCTCAAGGCTTTACCTTTTTTCTAGGTGTATGGATAAAAACTAGTCTTACCTATTAATCTTAAGATACTATCATACCAATTCATGTAGGAGTATATGGGTGAATATGAAAGGATACAATCCAAACTATAGGATATAATCTATATGGAGGATGTAAGAACTAAAACACTACACAACTTCAATAAACATCAAGATATTGTCAAGTGATGGTTTGAAAAAAGATTCAAGATCAAGGCCTTATATATTTTATACTTAATTATTTTATGGGATAAAACACTTTAAAATAATGGAAAACATAATGAGTTCACTCCTCTATGGATTGTACCTTATCAAATATCATAAATCCTAGTCAATAATGCTTTCAGGTTGAAGGACCTCCAAGGTAATGACATTGCCTTTCCAGTCAATGAATAATCTTTGAATAAATACTTCATAGATAATCCAACTAGAGATGAATTTGAGTAAATTTTTAGTGGAGTTTTAGACTATAATTATATTATATTCCATATTTTCTAAATTAGATTCTATGATTTCTAGAATAAGTTTCATGCTTTCTAGATTGAGTTTTCCTTACTTTCTGCATTTTGATTTCATTACATTAGTTGTATGATTTCTACATTAGATTTCTAAAATTATAGAATAAACCAACTAATTTCCTATGTTAAAGTTAAAATATATTTTCTAAAATAAATGGATGATTTAAAAGGATGCACCATTAGTTTTCATAAGGAATTATTCTAACAATACTTGAGCTTCTAGGATTGAGGTATGTGTTAAGACTAGGTTAGGTTCTACTTAGGCTAAATGAGTTTACTATAGATTTGGGATTTACTCTGATATAATCATGCAAATTTTATAAAGACTTTCCATCTTCAAATATTAATTTCACTATTACATGCTAAAACTTGGATGGGCAGTAATGAACATGGACAATGAAGACACACTAATAGGGACATTTTGATTAAAGTAAGTTTTATTATACATAAACTTAGATAATGGTGGTTTCAAACCCTTCTTATATTTGTATTTAATAAAAAAAGAGATTTATCATATAAATGGATAGAAGATGGGTGATTATAGTAATCCCTATTGGGACTATGGATTATTAGATGGAATTAGAGTAAGGCTTTGAGTGGAATCCAAGGTAACTCTGTCAAGACTATAGATACCTAGATGGCATTAGAGTAATTCCTAGTCTTCCCTTACTATTTGGTTATAAAATATGAAGTAAAAAACCAAACCTACAGCATTTATCCAAGAATTTGTCAAAACTCTCAAAATAAGGGGAAATTCAGTCCATAAGATCACAAACAGATTTGAGGAATGGAAAGGGTTAGTATGTTGTATGACAAAACAATAATATTTTTTAGGGTTTGGTTTGATTGGTATTTCCTTGGTAGGGATGAATTTAAAATATGATGCATTTTTGGGAATTTGGGTTCTCAAATACTCAAGATTATTTTCCCCATTGAGTCACTATTTGTTGTGCCCTAACATACACAACCTATTTGATAATTCAAATGAGGACCCACTTTCAATTGAATATTCTTATTTGAGGTTTTTAAAACTTTATATTCCCATGACACTTGTTTCAATTTGTATAATTCTAAGTTCATCATATAATTATAAAGTTATAGAGTCCATAATTATTAACATCAAAGTTTGAATGTTGATTTTGACCTATCTTAAAACTTGGGTTTTCACAATTAATTTAATGATTCATTTGGAATAACAAAACAATCATGCCTTGAGAGAATTCATGCCTTCATATAGGTTTATATCTCTAAGGTACTTGAGCTCTAAGAAGGAGAATCAAAGATATGAATAATCCATATGCATGATTATATATTGCCTTTGGTTTTCTTTCAATTTGAAAATAGTTCTTTGAACATGTTGGATTTATGATTTAACAGCTACTAGGGCTGATGTGTTTTACTTTAGGAATTTTTTGTGCCTTTATTATGTTTTGTATAGGTCTATTGTCCCCAAAAAATATCACTCATTTTTGGGACAACATTTAAACTATTTTGGTCCTATAGACCAAAATTATCTCTTCCCTTTTCAAAATTTGTCTTGGGCATTCAAATTCCTCATTTTTCAAGCTTTTTAGAAATCTACGAACCATGTAGGCTTAAATATATGGACTCTATAAGCTTAAATCTATGGACTCTATAGGCTTGAATCTATGGACTCTGTAGGCTTGAATCTACAGACTCATCAGACTTAAATCTACGGACTTTGTAGGCTGAAATCTATGGACTTTGCAGGAAGAGGAAATCTACGAACTCAGCGAGAAGAGGAAATCTATGAACTTTGCAGGTCAAGTTTAATGGGATTTATAGGTTGAAATCTACAGACTCTTAAAAAATTAGGGAAAACTATGTACTTGATTTCTATGGACTCTGCAAGTAGGTTCATCTCTACAAGCTCAACGGGTTTCACAATTTTTGCAGGCGGGTTCAACCAAAAGAATCAGTTTCCAACACTTGGTCATTTTCAGGATTGTTTTAGTGCCTTGGTTCAAACAAAATTCTTCATCAACAAGCATCAATAGTAGGTTCAACATTTGGTTCATCCTTTGGTTTAATGTCAAATGGTTCAAAGGCAGGTTTAATCAAGCAGTTCAACGCTTTGTTTCACTCTAGTTCATCTACTTTGTTTCAATGCTTTGATTCATCCTTTGGTTCAATCAAATAGTTTATCAGTTAGTTCAAGGCTTTTTTTGAACCATTGAATCAAAACTTGGTTCAACACTTGGTTCAATGTCTTGGTTTAACAAGAGGTTTAAAGCTGTGGTTTAATGGAATGGTTCAAATCCATGGTTCAATGGTTGGTTCAACATTTGGTTCAATTGATTGGTTCAACGAAGAGGTTCAATTATTGGTTCAAATAAAGGGTTCATCAACTTGAACCATTTTGGTTCAACCAAATGGTTCAATGTTCAGTTTAACCAAATGGTTCATCGCCTTGGTTCAATAAACAATTCAATAACTTCGTTCAAAGGAGTAGTTCAAAATGCAAAATTTCAAAGGGCTTCTCGAGGGACAAGTGCCCTTGTAGAGGGCACTTGATCAATAAAAATACCCTTTCGGAAGGATCTTTTCAAAAATACTAAGGCAAGTCTAAGGTAGAATTATTTCAGACAAAAAAGTCTAAAAGAATTCTAAGTGGTCACAGGTGGAAAAAACCTGAATCAAATGGAAATAATCAAGACAAAGAATTTTTATGGAATTTTTGTCTGTGGGAAATTTCCACAAACTTTTTGTCCATGGGAATTTGTCCCTAGACAATTTGTTCATGAGAATTTTCCATGGGAAAAATACCCAGGGGAATTTGTGAAGGGCTTCCAAAGGACCCCGAAGGGCAATTGCCCTTGTGGGGGACTCTCAGCTGCCAATTTGAAGGGCACTTCTTGAAGTTGAAGGGTCACCTTCCCTTTGGGAAGGATGTAAAACAAAAAGCCTGAAGGTCAATCAGGTATTATTTCTCAAGGCTTGAAAGGGCAAGACAAATCCAAAAAAGTGCTAAGTAGAAATCTGAAAGAAGACCAAAGGGTGACGTGCCCAAAGATGTCCAATTCAACACAACGAACTAGTCATTGAAAACATAGTGACAAGTGCATGAATGTCAAATTCAAGACAATAAAATAACTATTGATCCTTTGAACCTACAGACCATAATGCATTCATAGACTTCAAGGCCAAGACCAGTAGAAAGCAAGGAAGGAATAGAATAACAAATTGAATCCATGACCTGATTTAATTAACCAAAAAAGGAGGAATGATGAAGGTAAGATCAGTTCACCAGGTGGACATTGAAAGTTACAAACTTTCAATAAGTGTGACTTGTTTCCCTACATTGATAAAACCAAATGGGTAAAATTCCCCTAAGTTCCAGCTTGTCTTCTTAATAGATTCCAATGCAACATGATATGTTACTATTCCCGAGTCCTTCTTGAAATGGCTATATAAGGGACTCTTTTCTATTGTAAATATATCTCTTTTTTGACAATCAAAATGAACCTCTGCCCAAATTGAAAGGCACTTTTGAGACTTTGAGCTCAGTTTGTTTATCATATTTTGTTATTGGAATAAGAAAGCAAATGGTTTTTCAGACTTGTTGCTATGATATCTTTGTTGTTAATGAAACTGTTCTTATGTCTTTTCATTGATGTATTTTTTGTTCCTTTAATTCAACAAGCAGGATTAGTGAAATTAGTCAGAAAGGTGTCCTAAAGAGTTAAATGTGGAGAGACTTTATGCCCCCATAATTGCCTTTTAGTGTGTTTTCTATTCATTTTTGTGTAAAGGAATTTGAAAAGACTTTGTGCCCTCATTGTTCTTCGTATCTTACTCTTGAACAATTCAGGTGAAGACTTTGTGCTGCATCTTGATTTTCTGGTTATTACATCTTTTGCTCCATTTTATTGTTACTACCTAGAGTATTCTTGTGGCTTGCTGAATAGTACTTTTGAAAGAAGAGTGCTTTCAGTCATTTTCCTTGAGTTTCTCTTGTGATTTACATGCATCATCTCTGAAGAAAGAGAGATGGATGATTTGTCCTACCCTTGAGTATTATTTTCTATTAATATATATATATAGGGAACCTCCCCTTGATGAGAGGAGAAATCAATCTCCTTTTGATGTGGTAAAAACCGCACAATTGGATGACCAGTCTTCCTACTTTGGCTGATCAGACCTGTTTTGTTTATCAGTATGTTGTTTGACAAAATATTCAACCAATAGTTTTTAGCGACTCCACTAAGGAATCTAACCCATTATCACTATAACCCTTATCCATTATAGACTATGGTGACTCCATTTCTTGTCTTACCCATTATCCATTTATAGCCTTACCATCTATCCATTCACCTCCACACTCACTGAAAAAGCACACACAATTTAAAGCCTCAAGCTTTAACTGAAGCAAGGTCAATTCTTTTCCATTTTTATTTCACAATCTAGTAGATTTAAGGTATACACGAAACCAAATGGCTAAAGGTATCATGGATGCTGTATTCAAGTTGGTATAACAAAGTGATTTTGATCTGTTTCCTTCACCATCTCATCTCCAATGAACCAAGAGATTTCCTCCTACTAAAGTCAGATCTCCATTGCTAGACGAAGTGTTGGGGATCAATCAACAATATGATTACACTTATGCAAGCAATAAACGTGGAAATAAATCAAATAGATAAGTAACTAGAATTAGAATTAACAAGAAACAAGAGATACAAGAAACCACCCTGAAAACTTGTATTCAACTCTTTACAGAAGGAATTAAAATTGAAGAAACTTCTTTTCTTCCACACCTCTTTAGATGTATAGACCTATTCTTAGATCTCTTTCCCTCAAGAGTCCTCTCTCTCAATTACAATCTATTCCACAATCTAGAATGATATATAATCTATATTCTACTTCTACAGTATTGTCTTCTTTTACTTGTCTTGTCTAATTCTACAATGAACTATGAAGATCTATCTCTATTATATAACTATAGAGACTCATGAACATGCACTTACAACTGATAGATACACCTCCAAACAAGGGCTTCTAATTATAGTTCTACTCAAAATAGAAATGTAGACTTAACAACTAACACTTCATTCTTTAACATGCAAACATTCTGTTTGCACATAAAATTAGATTCTGCCTACACAGGTGACCGACGTCGGTCCCTATCAGTCTGCCTATGACCGACGCCGACCGACATTCTACCGACACCGGCAGATCCTAGTCTACTAGTGACCGTCGACTGTGACTGATGATTCTAGTATCCTCTGCATTTGCTCATGGGTGAAGCTTTTAGCTCCATACCCTAATAATCTCCCACTTGGAGATAAATAGCTGCACCAGTACATGTAAAGCAACATCTTCTAGCTCCTCCATCTTTAACTCAATCATGAAGACCAACGAAAGTTGAATGAAGATACAACTTCTCCTTTGTAATGAGTTTGGTTAACATATCCACAAGATTCTTATCTGTATGGATCTTCTCCAGCTTCAACTCACCATCCTCCAATACCTATCTAATGAAGTGGTACCTAAGTTGTATATGCTTTGTTCTTGAATGAAAGGCTGAATTCTTAGCCAAATGAATTGCACTCTGACTATCACTGTATAGTCTACAACTCTCTTTCTCCTTTCCAAGCTCTTCCATGAACCGTGTCATCCATATCATCTCTTTGCTAGCCTCTGTGACTATAATATACTCTACTTCTGTAGTTGACAAGGCAACAACCTTCTGCAACTTTGATATCTAGCTAACCGTCGTTCCACCTACAGTGAAAACATATCTTGTAGTGCTTCTCCTACCATCCAAATCACCTGCCATATCTGAATCTACATAACCATGTAGAGAAGTATTTGAACTGCCATAACACAAATGCCTACTGCTGGTTCCTTTCAGATATCTAAGGATCCACTGAACTGCTTTCCAGTGTTCCTTTCTTGGATTGGCCATATACTTACTTACAACTCCCACTGCTTGGGAAATATCAGGCCTAGTACAAACCATTGCATACATTAAACTTCCTACTGCATAAGCATATGGAACTTTTCTCATGTACTCTACCTCATCATGTGAATTAGGACACTTTTCTTTACTTAATTTGAAATGTCCAGCCATAGGTGTGCTTACCGGTTTTGCATCCTGCATATTGAACCATTTCAACACCTTGTTCACATAATCCTTTTGAGACAAAATCAACCTATGATTTTTTCTGTCTCTCTTAATATTCATGCCAAGGATTTTCTTTGCTGCTCCAAAATCCTTCATGGCAAATGTGTGAGCTAACTTCACCTTTAGCTCAGAGATATCTTACATGTGTGATCTTGCAACTAGCATATCATCTACATACAACAATAGAATAATATATTTACCATTATCCAATCTCTTAAAATATACACAATGGTCAGATTGACATCTACTGTAGCCATGCTCAGTCATAAACCTATCAAATCTCAAATACCATTGCCTTGGAGCTTGCTTGAGGCCATACAAGCTTTTCTTCAATCTGCACACTAGTTTCTCCTTACCTTTGACCTCAAATCCTTCCAGCTGATCCATATATATTTCTTCATCCAAATCTCCATGAAGAAACACTGTCTTAACATCAAGCTACTCAAGATGCAAATCCTCAATAAAAACTAAAGATAGTACAGTTCATATAGAAGTCATTTTAACAATAGGAGAAAAAATCTCACCAAAGTCAATACATGGTTTCTATGCAAATCCTTTCACCACTAACCTGGCCTTATATCTCATCTGTCCATTCTCACCTTCCTTCAACATGTAGATCCATCTATTCTTCAATGTCTTCTTTCCTGCTGGCAATTCAACCAAATCCCATGTTTGGTTCTCTCTCAAGGAGTCAATTTCCTCATTCATGCCTAGCTCCCACTGAACCTTGGACTCCACCTGTATTACTTCATCAAAACTCTCTGGTTCTCCACCATCAGTTAGCAATAAATAGAATAACGATGGGGAATATCGAATTGGAGGCTTACTTACCCTTTCTGACCTCTTGTTGGCCGTATGAGACTCATCCACAACACGCTGTCCACCCAAATTCTCTGACAGTGACCGACCTCGATCACTTTCAGGCCTGTGACTGACTGATGTCAGTTCTGCCTAACCGACGTCAGTCTCTGCCTAGTTGACGTTAGTTCTTGTACAGCCAACATCGGTCTCTGTATGGCCGACGTCGGTTCCTACCTGACCGATGCCGATCTCTGTGTTTTCCTTCCTGTGATTTTTCTTTCCTGTGAGCTTATTTTGAACTTTCACCTTGTCTAAATCTGCTTTACTCTGCTCAGGTTGATCCAGCTTCTTGAGCTGATCACTGTACATCACTTTTTCATTAAAAACAACATCATGACTCCTAATTATCTTGTTAGTTTCTAGATTCCAAAATCTGAAACCGAACTCATCAGAGCCATAGCCTATAAATGTGCACTTTATAAACTTAGCATCCAGCTTCTTTCTATTTTTCTTATCAATGTGCATAAAGGCTTCACAACCAAAAACTTTGAGAAATGATAGATCTACCTTTTTACCTATCCATGCCTCTTCTGGAATTCCACCATCAAGCGCTGTAGAGGGTCCTCTGTTAATCAAGTACACTGTAGTATCTATAGCTTCTGCCCAAAACTCTAAGGGCAATCCAGCATGCAATATCATACACCTTACACGCTCCGTGATTGTTCTATTCATCCTTTTAGCAACTCCATTTTATTGAGGTGTTCTTGGAATAGTCCTTTTCCTGCAAATCCCATGCATGTAACAATACCAATTGAACTTGTGGCTACAAAACTCACCACCATTGTCAGATCTCAGGCACTTCAATCTCTTGCCTATTTCATTCTCAACAATAGCTTTCCAAGTCTTAAACATGTCAAAAAAATAGATTTCTTCTTAATACAATAGATCCATATGTTTCTAGTAGCATCATCTTTGAAGGAAACATAGTACTATGATCCTCTAATAGAAGCAACTTGGGTTGGTCCCCACATGTCTGTGTGAACAAGCTGGAATTTGTGCTTCTTCTTTGTTGACCCAGTCTTGAGAAAACTCACTCTCTTCTATTTTTCAAAAATACAGTCTTCACAAAAATCTAGATCTATGCTTTTCAAATCTGGAAACATAGCTTTTGACTTAAGAATTTTCATTCCCTTCTCACTCATGTGGCCAAGACTTTGATGCCACAACTTTACATCTACATCTGAAGTAGATAATATAGAAGGAGAATTGTCAGTAATACAATTACATAAATAGAGAGTACCTACTCTCTTACCTCTGGCTAATAGAAGTGCTCCCTTGGTAACCTTCCAAGATTCAGCTGTGAGAGTTACTGTACAACCCTCATCCCCTAACTTTCCTGTAGAAATCAAATTTCTCTTCAAGCTGGGAACATGCATGACGTCTCTCAACACCCATGTGTTGTCATTCTGCATTTTCAGCTCCACTTTACCTTTGCCAATAATTTTTCAAGGCTCATCATCCCCTAAGTAAACTATTCCAAAATCTCCATGGACATAGTCACTGAAATATTCTCTATTAGGGGTTGTATGGAAAGATGCACCAGAATCTAAAACCCAAGATTCTATATTAGTATGCAAAGAGAATATAAGAGCATCTTGTGCAATAATACCTACCACCTTTGCATCTTCTTTATCTTCTTGCTGTCTGTCCTCTTTAGGCTTTGACCAGCAATCTTTGCTTATGTGCCCAATCTTTCCACAATTCCAGCATTGTGGCTTCCTGCCATTTATGGATGTAGATCTACCTCTCACCTTGGATTTAGATCTTGATATCCCTTTCTTGCTCTTCTCTTTCTATCTTCCCTTGCTCTCAAAACTCAAAGCATTCCCTGATGTCTCTTCTGTTCTTTTCCTGCGAATTTCTTCATTCAAGATTACACTAACCACATCATCTACTTTTAAAATATTTGAAGCAGAAACAGTATTACTAACTGCCATTACTAAGTTGTGCCAGCTTTCTGGTAAAGAACATAAGATTAATAGAGCTTTAATTTCATCATCAAATACTATTTTGATTGAATTTAATTGATTCACAATTCCATGGAAATCATTCAAGTGATTAGATACAGAACTACCTTCCTGCATCTACAAATTAAATAACTGCTTCATAAGATATACCTTATTAGAAGCTAAGGGTTTTTCATATAAATTTGCTAAAGTAGTCATTAACTCTACCATATACTTTGCCTGTGATAAATTAGATATCACAGTAGATGCTAGACTCAATCTTATTGATCCAAGAGCCTTTCTATCAAGAACTTCCCATTCTTCATCATCCATGTCTTTGGGCTGCTTTGCAGTTCCTCCTAACGGTAAGTATAAATATTTTTGATATAGATAATCTTATATCTGCATTATCCATAATTGATAGTTCTTGCCATTGAACTTCTCCATTCTAAGTTTACTTTCTTTTGCCATTGCTTCTCCCACTCAAACAGAAATCCCTGTGAGTAACCTATAATCAATACACACTAACTAGATCTGAAACCACCTGTTAGTGAACCAAAGCTCTGATACCACTTATTGGGGATCAATCAATAATATGATTACACTTATGTAAGTAATAAACGCAGAAATAAATCAGATAGATAAGTAACTAGAATCAGAATTAACAAGAAACAAGAGATACAAGAAACCACCCTAAAAACTTGTATTCAACTCTTTACAGAAGGAATTACAATTGAAGAAACTTCTTTTCTTCCACACCTCTTTAGATGTATAGACCTCTTCTTAGATCTCTTTCCCTCAAGAGTCCTCTCTCTCTCAATTACAATCTATTCCACAATCTGGAATGATATACAATCTGTATTCTACTTCTACAGTATTGTCTTCTTCTACTTGTCTAATTCTACAATAAACTATGAAGATCTATCTCTATTATATAACTATAGAGACTCATGAGCATGCACTTACAATTGATAGATACACCTCCAAACAAGGGCTTCTAATTATAGTTCTACTCAAAATAGAAATGCGGACTTAACAACTAACACTTCGTTCCTTAACATGCAAACATTCTGTTTACGCATAAAATTAGATTCTGCCTACACAGGTGACCGACGTCAGTCCCTATCAGTCCACCTGTGACCGATGTCGGCCGACCTTCTACTGATTCTGGTAGATCCTGGTCTACTAGTGACCATCGACGGTGACTGATGATTCCAGTATCCTCTGCATTTGCTCATGGGTGAAGCTTTTAGCTCCATACCCGAACATGAAGTATCTACTTCTATTATTGATAAAGCTTTGCCTATAATTACCCCTCTAAGATTTATTATCCCTCTTTTTCATATTCCTACAATGGCAGTTCAAGGCCCCTAGGGTAATGCTTTTGGTCCTCTCAATCTTACTCCACCTCTACATGAGCTTCCATGCAGTTCAAAGAGGAACTTGCCCAAATTCTATGGTGATGGGAAAGTTCATCCTGATGAGCACATTGCAGCCTTCAGCATAGCTTGTGGAGTAATTGGAGTAGAATTTGAAGATGTAATAGTCAATTTATTTATAGAAACATTACAAGGTGCTGTTGCAAATTGGTTTTATCATCTGCAGGCTCGATCAGTGACTATTTGGAATACTCTCAAAGCTAAGTTTGAAGCTAGATTCAAACTTGTAGAAGATGCACATACACTTCTAGCTCAACTTACACAAATGAAGAAAGAGCCTCATGAGCCTATGAGAGACTTCATATCCAAATTTGACAAATTGAGAAATAAAATCCCTATAATTTCTAGACGTACAACTGAGAATCTCAAATGTTTTTTCATTAATTCTCAGCTACCTAAAGTAAGTTTTCTCTTGTGATGTGTTGGTCAAATATATCTTGCTATAGCTCAAACTTTGGCCACTGAGGTAGAAGATGATCTCATCTTAGCAAGAAAGATAAGAAGAGATCAAAATAAAAATAGAGCTTCATCATCTTTTGAATATGCATCTACAGGAACCACAAATCCAATGGTGTAGAAATTAGCAAATGAGTTGCTTGCTCTCAAAAAACAAATGGCTCAAGGAATGTCTTATGCTCCTTCATACAAAAGGACATTCCCAAATCAGTCTTATCAGGGCAATGCTGTCAAGAATTAAGGTCAATGGAATCACCTTCCTCCCCCACAAGGGAAACATGCTCTAAAAGCTCCTCTAACTAATTTAGCAATGGGATATCTTGAAGAAGAATCAAAATTCTCTTATTAGCTTGAATTGAATCAAGAAAATGATGTTGACCTCCTTGAAGACAATCAACAAGAATTAGCTGGTGACTCCCACATTGGTTTCTTAAATTACTAGGATGAACCTGAAAGTAAAGGAAAAGCTTTTGATGGATCATATGTAGTGTTTACCAAGTTTAAAAACCAATCAATCTAGCAAGCTAATAAAGAGAAGACAAAAGAGCAACCACAACTAGTAGTCATGATTGCTAAACATGGAACCACTCTGCCTTTTTAGTCAAAGGACTCAATAATCACTCAAAAGGCAAATACATCAATTGCACCTTCCCCATCTAATTCTAATTCACAAACCAGCCCACCTCTTATCCCTCCTAAAATTTAGAAATTTGAAGTACCTTTCTCTGTACCTAGCTCGATTCAACCATTTGACATAATCGATCATGTCAAAAAGACAAAAATACAAATGTTTGAGTTTAAATATTTGCAGTTTAATCCTGACCAATTGAATAAGCTGGTCCAATATGTCAAAAACCAAACCATCCCTATAGGAAAAAAGGATAAAAAGGTAACTCTTGATTCTCCAAAAAACACACCTATTCCAAATAATCTAGTCATTACTCCCCCCAGCTGCTCCTAGAAAAATAAAACCTTTCTATGTTTCCCTATTAATTAATGGCCACAAGCTGAGTAACTATATTATAGACTCAGGTGCACTGATAATGTCATGCTAGCTAAATTATTTGAGTCTCTTAGTCTCACACTGACCAAGACATTTGGGAGATGTTTCTCCATGGAGAATAAGTAAGTACCATTGCTGGGGTGAATCAAAGACACTCAATTTGCATTTGCAGCCTTTCTAGATAAGAGAATCAAGATGTCTGTCTTGGTGGCTGATGTCTCAGCATCTTATGGCATTTTTCTTGGATGAAATTTTTGTAAGGATGTGGGAGGAGAACTAAGCATGGATCTATCTGAGGCAAGGATCCATGTCTAGGGTGTAATGAAGAGGTTGCTCCCTGAAAAGGAAGAAAAGTATGTGGTCACCCAAACATCAGCCCCTGAAGCTCAAATTCTTTTTGAATTCAGGTATGGGTAACTATTTTTTGTTTACATATACACCACATGAAACACTTGAAAGGGTCAACTTATAAATCATTTCAACAAGAACAACAAAAAAACTAGTAGGCTGCAGTACAGACCAAGAAGGATCCTCCATCTCTGATAAAGGAAAGTCTAAAGAAAAATCAATATTAGATGAGATATGGACTTTGGAATTTGATGGTAGCTATTCATCTACCGGTTCAGGAGCTAGGATTGTTTTGATACCTCCTCAAGAAGATATGTTCCCTTCATCTTACAAATTATAGTTTAGCAACACTAACAATACAATTGAATACAAATCTCTATTGCTGGTTATGAAGGCTGCTCAAGAAAAAGGCATCAAGTTTTTTCATGCCAAAGGGGATGCTAAATTAGTAGTTTTTCAAGTGAAGAATTTATACCAAACTAAGAATGAAAGATTACGCCAATACCATAACTTAGTTTGGGACCAAATTGAAAGCTTTGATGCTTTCAACATTTTTGCCATACCCAAAGAGTTTAATGATAGAGCTGATGCACTTGTTGTTTTAAGAGTTCTATTAGTTCCTCATTCAAATTTTAAAGAAGATAGATATACCATTGAGCTGGTCTATAGACCAAGTGTTCCTAACAATATTGATCATTGGCAAGTATTCAATGATGATCATCAAATCATTGCCTTTCTATAATGAAAAGATAATTTTAAACAACTATGTTTTGAAGGTAGTGAACCTCAGAAGAATGAATATGTGTATGAATCCAGCTCAGATATAAATGAAGAATTCTTGCAACTGAAAGAAAAAAATTCCTAAAACCCTGGTTTCTTTTGAAAATCTATTTGACAAACATGATAGATTCATTAAACAACAAAAAACATACTCGAGTTTCTCTCAAGAATTTGATCAAGTGAATCTGTCTACTAAAGAAAATTCCAATATGATCAATATTGGTAAGTGTTGCACCCCTGAAGAAAGATTCAAGTTCACCTCTTTACTCTATCAATACATGGATGTCTTAGCATATTCTTATGAAGACTTGAAGTCTCTCAGATCAGATGAAATTTTCCATGAGATTCCTCTTAAGGCTGACTCAATGCCATACAAGAAAAAATCTAGACAATATAATCTAAAAATATTAGGTACTATTCTGTCTGAGATACAAAAAATGTTAAATGCTAGAATAATTTTCCAAATCCATCATTCTACATGGATTTCAAACATAGTGCATGTAAGGAAGAAGAATGGCAAAATTCACATTTGTGTAGATTTCAGAAATCTAAATCAAGCATCTTTGAAGGATAATTATCCTTTGCCAATTATGGATCAACTGCTTCAAACAGTGATAGGTGCAGAGATGTTATCAATGCTAGATGGCTTGTCAGGTTATAATCAAGTTGAATTTGGTAAAGTAGACCAACACAAGACTGCATTCACCATGCCTTGGGGTACATTTGCATATAGGAGAATGCCTTTTGGTCTAATAAATGCTGGTGCTACCTTTTAGAGAGCTATGGATCTGGATTTCAAAGATGAAATTGGTAAATTCATAGTGGTATACCTTGATGATTTGATTGTCTTTTCAAAGCATCGCTCTGATCATGTATGCCACCTAAAATAAGTGCTAGAGTGCTACTGCCAGAATGGTATTTCCTTAAATCCTAAAAAGTCTATTTTTAGAGTAACAGAAGGGAAACCCTTGGACACATTGTGTCTAAAGAAGGCATAAATATTGACTCAAATAGAGTCAAGTCTATTCAAGAGCTTAATCTACCTACAAGTAAGAATGATGTTCGTTCTTTCTTTGGAAAGGTGAATTTATTACAAAGATTTAGCCTTGAATTTGCTGAGAAAACTAGACACATTGTGAACATGATGAAAGGGAAGACCGTCTTCAGCTAGACTAAAGAAGGTAAATCAGTGTTTCAGGATATCAAAATTGTCATTGCTCACACTCCTACCTTAGTTTGCCCATATTGCAACAAATATTTCATCAAATACAGCTATGCATCTGAACACACTCTTTCAGTGATTCTTGTTCAACAGAATAAGGAAGGTATGGAATCTCCTATCTCTTTCATGAGTTGCCCTCTCAAAACTCATGAGATGAAATATTCAAATATAGAGAAGCATGCTTATGCCTTGGTGAAAGTAGTCAAACATTTCCACTTCTATATTTTGAATTCACACACTACTGCCTTAGTTCTTGACACTACAGTCAAGTCTTTATTAACTCAGCAAGAGTTTGGCATGAAAAGAGGTAATTAGATTGCAAAGATCCAAGAGTTTGATCTAGACATCAAGCTGACAAAGTTGGTCAAGGGTAAAGGCCTATGCTAATTAATTTTTGACAATAAGTCAAAAGACACAATGTGAAGAAATTAAAGTAGAAGAGACTCCAATAGTCCTTTTTGTCTCCACTACTAATGAGTGGTATTCAGGTATTGCTCATTTCTTTACTTATGGTGAATGTCCTACTCATTTATCTTACAAAGAAAAGAGGACTATAAAGTTGAAAGCTACCAATTTTGTCCTTTAGGACAATGGCTTGTAAAAGAGGAGCATAGATGGAGTATTCTTTCGCTATGTAGATAAAGAGCAACAAACCCAGATTTTGAAAATTTTCCACAATCTGGCCTATGGAGGACATTTTTCTTCTCCTGTGACTTCTCATAAGATTCTATGAGCTAGGTATTACTAGCCAGCTCTTTTCCAAGATGCACATAAGTGGGTAAGAAAATGTGAACTCTGTCAACAATTTGTTGGAAGACTCAAGTTAGCTGCTATGTCTCTCAAGCCAGTGATCATAGAAGAACCTTTTCAACAATGGGGACTTTATTTTATTAGGACAATAAACCCATCTTCAAGTGCTAGACATGATTATGTCCTTACAACAACTGACTATTTCACCAAGTGGGTAGAAGCAATCTCAATTAAGCATGCTACTTCAAAAGTTATATTCAACTTGCTTAAAGAGAATATCATTTTAAGGCTTGGGGTTCCAATCAAAATTGTTACTAATAATGTAGCTTGTTTCACCTCTTAAGAGATTACACAATTCTATTTTCATTATGGAGTTATACTCTCTCACTCTTCTGATTATTTTCCATAAGGGAATGGACAAGCTAAATCCAGCAATAAAAACCTAGTAACTATCATCAAGAAGATAGCAGATGACAATCAAAGGACATGTCATAAAGCATTGGTTGATGCTCTGTGGGTAGACAAAATCATACCAAAGAGGGAAATTGATATGTCTCTTTTTCAACTTCTTTATGGTATCAATGCTGAGATACCAACCACCTTAGAATTGCTAGCCTTGAAATTAGCAAAGGCAATTGAAGATCAGACATATGAAAGTTCTCTTTATAAAAGAATCATGTGCCTAACTGAGCTGGAAGAATAGAGAACTATGGTGGTGGATAGAATTGATGCTCATCAAAGTCTAGTAAAGAAACTCTTTGACCAGAAGGCTAGAAATCATGATTTTCATATTGGGGTTCAAGTCCTATTGTGGGACAAAAGGAGAGAACCAAACAGGATGCATGGAAAGTTTGACTCCCTTTGGAGAGGCCCATTTATAATTCATTAGCACATTGGTGAAAATAGCTTTTTATTGAAATATCAAGATGGCACACTCTTTTCTCTACCCCACAATGGGTAGCATCTGAAACACTTCAACTCTTGAAGTATCAGATCATCGCATCTGTATATATGTATATTTGTACAATTTTTAATTTTGTTTTGTTTTTTTTGTTTCCATTTTTGATGTCTTTCATTTCTGGGTAGCATGACTCTATAACCCAATGGTACACATGAAGACACTGGAGATTCTAGATTCTACTTCTTTCAATTCTTTTTACAATTGATAGAAGTTCTCCAACTAGAGCTAGTTGTTGTCCCCCAAAAATATCACTCATTTTTGGGACAACATTTGAACTATTTTGGTCCTACAGACCAAAATTATCTCTTCCCTTTTCAAAATTTGTCTTGGACATTCAAATTCCTCATTTTTCAAGCTTTTCAAAAATCTACAGACTCTACAAGCTTAAATCTATGGACTCTACAGGCTTAAATCTATGGACTCTGTAGGCTTGAATCTACAGACTCTATAGGCTTGAATCTATGGACTCAGTAGGCTTAAATCTATGGACTCTATAGGCTGAAATCTATGGACTCTATGGGAAGAGGAAATCTATAAACTTAGCAAGAAGAGGATATATATGAACTTTGTTGGTTAAGTTCAATGGACTTTACAGGTTGAAATCTATGGACTATTTCAAAGTTGGAGAAAACTATGGACTTGGTTTCTATGAACTCTGCAAGCAGGTTCATTTCTACAAGTTTAATGGGTTTCATAATTTTTGTAGTTGGTTTCAACCAAAAGAATCAATTTCCAACACTTGGTCATTTTCAAGATTGTTTCAGTGCCTTGGTTCAAACAAAAATCTTCATCAGCAAGCATCAGCAGTAGGTTCAACATTTGGTTCATCCTTTGGTTCAATGTCAAATGGTTCAAAGGCAGGTTCAATCAATCGATTCAATGCTTTGTTTCACTCTGGTTCATCCACTTTGATTCAATGCTTTGATTCATCCTTTGGTTTAATCGAACAGTTTGTTAGTCAATTCAAGGCTTTATTTAAACCATTAAACAAAAACTTGGTTCAACACTTGGTTCAACGTCTTGGTTCAATAAGAGGTTCAAAGCCATAGTTTAATGGAACGGTTCAAAGCCGTGGTTTAATGGTTGGTTCAACATTTGGTTCAACTGATTGGTTCAATAAAAAGGTTCAATGGTTGGTTCAAACAAAGGGTTTGTCAGCTTGAACCATTTTGGTTTAACCAAATGGTTCATCGCCTTGGTTCAACAAACGGTTCAACAACTTGGTTCAAAGGAGTAGTTCAAAATGAAAAATTTCAAAGGGCTTCCCGAAGGACAAGTGCCCTTGTGGAGGGCACTTGATCAATAAAAATACCCTTCAGAAGGGTCTTTTCAAAAATACTAAGGCAAGTCTAAGGCAGAATTCTTTCAAACAAAAAAGTTTGAAAGAATTCTAAGTGGTCATAGGTGGAAAAAACTTGAATCAAATGGAAATAATCAAGCCAAAGAATTTTTACAGACTTTTTTTTCTGTGGAAAATTTTTGTAAACTTTTTGTTCATAGGGAAAATACCTAAGGAAAAGCCTGGGGGAATTTGTGAAGGGCCACTGAAGGACCCTGAAGGGTAAGTGCCCTTGCGGAGGACTCTTGGCTTCCAATTTGAAGGGCACGTCTTGAAGCTGAAGGGTCACCTTCCCTTTGGGAATGATGTAAAACAAAAATCCTAAAGTCCATTCAAGGATTATTTCTCAAGGCCCAAAAGGGCAAAACCAATCTAGAAAAGTGCTAAGCAGAAAGCTGAAAGAAGACCAAGGGGTGACATACCTGAAGACGTCAAATTCAACACAACAAACTAGTCATTGAAAACATAGTGATGGGCACATGAATGCCAAATTTAAGACAACAAAATAACTATTAATCCTTTTAACATACAGACCAAAATGCATTTACAGACTTCAAGGCTAAGACTAGTAAAAAGCAAGGAAGGAATAGAATAGAAAACTGAATCCAAGACCCGATTCAATTAACCAAAAAAAGAGGAAAGATGAAGGTAAGATTAGATTTCCAAGTGGACATTGAAAGTTACAAACTTTCAATAAGCGTGACTTGTTTCCCTGCATTGATAAAACTAAATGGGTAAAATGCCCCTAAGTTCCAGCTTGTCTTCTTAATAGATTCCAATGTAACATGATGTGTTACTATTCCTGAGTCCTTCTTGAAATGGCTATATAAGGGACTCTTTTCTATTGTAAATATATCTCTTTTTTGACAATCAAACTGAACCTCTGCCCAAATTGAAAGGCACTTTTGAGACTTTGAGCTCAGTTTGTTTATCATATTTTATTATCAGAATAAGAAAGCAAATGGTTTTTTAGACTTGTTGCTGTGATATCTTTGTTGTTAAGGAAACTATTCTTATGTCTTTTTCCTTGATGTATTTTTTTTCCTTTAATTCAACAAGTAGGATTATTGAAATTAGTCAGAAAGGTGTCCTGAAGAGTTAACTATGGAGAGACTTTATGCCCCCATAATTGCCTTTTAGTGTGTTTTCTTTTCATTTCTGTGTAAAGGACTTTGAGAAGACTTTGTGCCCTCATTGTTCTTTGTATCTTACTCTTGAGCAATTCAGGTGAAGACTTTGTGTTGCATCTCAATTTGTTTGTTATTACATCTTTTACTCCATTTTACTATTACTACCTGGAGTATTCTTATGGCTTGCTGAATAGTACTTCTGAAAGAAGAGGAGTGCTTTCTATCATTTTCCTTGAGTTTTTCCTATGATTTACATGCATCATCTTTGAAGAAAGAGAGATGGATGATTTGTCCTACCCTTGAGTATTATTTTTTGTTTATATATATATATATATATATATATATATATATATATATATATATATATATATATATATATATATATATATATATATATATATATATATATATATATATAGCATACCTATAAGGAACCTCCCCTTGATGAGAGGAGAGATCAATCTCCTTTTAATGTGGTAAAAATTGCACATTTGGATGACCATTCTTCCTACTTTGGCTTATCAGACCTATTTTATTTATCAATATGTTGATCAACAAAATATTCAACCAACAAGGTCATTCCATGATTATGTGTTTCTTGGATCCTCTTAGATCTCATTTTATCTTGTCATGTAGTGTTGTTTCACTGACCTAGAGCCTAAGTAAAAAATATAGGTAGCCCAGAGGTGAAATAAACAAAGCCTTATAGAGAATATTGGGAAAGAGGAGCAAGGAGGGTCATCCACATGTCACCATCCTAAACTCTTGGAGGCAACATTATAAAATCCTTTCATATGAAAAATCCTAGGCAATTAGAGTAGTAAGATTCATTTATGTGTCACCATCTTAACCTCCTAGATGTGATATTAGCAAAGACATTTGTACATAAGATCCTAGGCAAGTGAAGTAGTGAGAGCCATTCATGTGTTATCATTCTAACCACTTGAAAATGACATCAACAAATCATTTTGTATAGATGATCTTAAGAAAGTGGAGTAGTGAGAGTCATCCATGTGTAATAATCCCACTCATCGAGAAGCCCTTGATCTATGCACAATGTATGAAGCCTAACTATTAAATGGAGTAGTGTTATCCTACCACTTATCATGATCTCACTAACCCATGACCAAAAAAATTAAGTAAAATGAACCTTGACATTGATATGAGTGGAATCACAACATGTTGACATGTGTCCTTAAAAGAGACAAAAGTAAATAACAAAGACACTAAGGCCATGATAGAAAGAGTGAAAAAGAGATATCTATCATCTCATGATGACTAAACACTCAATAATAGGTAAAATGGTACACTATGAAATAGAAGCTGTGAAATCCAGTTTATGAAATTCAAATGAAATATTAGATATGAAAGAGTGAAAGCCTTTGCATCCATTAATTTACATGAAACATTGAATTAATACATTGAATTCTCAATGCAAACGCAATTAAAGAAATATATTTATAAGTGCCATATATAATAGTCACATTGCCTTCAGGTTATCCAATTTTAAACTGTGAATGAAGAGCTCTCTTGCGATGAAGAATTTTTATTTTTCAAATAGTAAAGGATTTTTAGACCAAAAATTTAATGGTAGCCATAAATTGCATTCCAAATCCTTCTACATACTCAATTACAGTCTCAAAAGAATACACATATACAACATTTGATTTAGTGATCTTGAACCATGAGTTTAAGCATTATTTAGATATTTGGAACAAGGTTGAAGTAAGCTAAACTTATAAAGTAGAAGATCAACTTTATATTTCACATAGAGATACAAGGATGACTTATTGGCAATTAAAAAAATTAGTCTCCACAACATAGCAACCATACCAAAGGTAATGCCATACATTGACATAATGTATGATTTATTACTAGGAAGTTACTTCACTTTATACTGAGCAATATGCTAGTGGCATATATTAGTGGAAATGCCTTTGAGAGGTATTTAATTTATATTCTATACATGTCATATAGAAAAGACTTAGTGAAATCATGGTTGCTAAAAATAATGTCATTAACAAGTTTTAAGAATTGGTTGGTAACCCAAGAAACTTAACATTCTAAGGATATATGTCTACCATTCCCATTATAGTCTTCACACTAGGGATAAGAATTATTATGAACCTTTTAAACATGATATTGTTTTAGACATTGCTTATGTTAATGAGATATGGGTCCCACTGTTGGACATGATTTTGACTTCTAACAAGATTATATCCCTAAGAGAAATTATTAGCTCCAATTTAATTTCAAAAATCACACATCATATAATTTAACCAGATGATAACTTATATATGATGTCCTACATCATGGATGTGGTGACTGTAAGTATGAATTCATCCCATGATCATCCTTAGTAATTATCCACTGAGCTTCCAAAGAATAGGGTATGTGTTGAATTTATTATTCATCATGTGTAAATATTTATAAAGAATATGAAAAGGAAAATTGAGATCTTTTATCCCATTGTGTATCAATCTATATATGTTAAGAATAAACCTAGATTATTAGACACTATAAATAAGACCATTCAGAATATGGGAGACAACTAGTTATACCCAAAATTCATAATAAATAGAATTAAAGTCAAAATAGAACACCCTTTATACCTTCCAAGGACTATACTAGACAAGGTTGTTGAGTAGGAGGTTGATGCTCAATTATTTGATATTATTGATATTGATTTGATAAAGGCAAAACATGAGATGGGAACATCTTTCGTGTTTGGGAAGGATAAAAATGTACTATGGTTTCAAATGGTCACCCCATAGACACTGGGATCCAAGAAAAAGAATAAGGGAGAACCTTATAAAATATGAAAGAAAAACTAGGATCAACTATGGGCCCTAAGCTTACAACCATGCCATCATATTTAAGAATGTTGAAGATGATTCTAAAGTAGTCATAAAGATGCTCAGGTCCATAATGTCTATGATTATGGCACAAAGGATCCAATATGATCCTACCATCACCAAAGATGATGTTAAAATGATTGATAAGGAGTAATGGGTTTCTACACCTATTCATGGACCACCTTAGGGAGAAGAAAGAGTGCAAGAACATGATGGTCCAAGTGGGGAAGCTCATGCTAAATAAAGAGGGGAGATTCCTCCAAATTACCCTACACATACAATTTATCTTACTTATCAATAACACACCATTGAATAAGAGAGGCATGTAAGTCGAAGTGGAGTGGTTAGTATATTTTCTATGTTGCTTTTGCCTCCACTGAATATATCATAGAAAGTATCTCTTCTTACATTAGTGTCTCATATTTTTATTGCTTCCCTTCCTTTGTCAGCATCATTTTTTCTACCTCAATATACTATATTTCCATCCTCACCACCTACTATTACCATAACACTATTATCTATGCCTTAGTCTCCTAGGAAACCATCATCACTACCTATCATTCAACTAGTGGTGATTACCATTCCCACTCCATCGTCATCTACTTATTATATTACCTTTAATTTTCATTATAACTTCAACTATGGAAACCTTTACTAACATCAAAATAATACTTACATATACAAGTAATCCCAAGACCCCACCTATTTTTCCTCAAAAGGTGGAAGTGAAAGAAGAACTAAGAGAAATACCTAAGGATAGGGAAGATAGAATAGGAACATGAAGATCAAAAATTATCATAATTTATGACAATAATGAAGAGGATATGATATGGAAAGCGAAGAATGAATGGGCATCAAGGCCTAAAATAGATGAATCATGGTCAATTAGTGAGGCAACCCAATCAAACCCTAAAGATGATGGTTGATTAATAGGAGTATTCAGTCAAAGAGTATAATTCATCCTCAAAAGATGAAAGAGATGTAAAAGAGAATGCAAGATCAAAATTCCATACATTTGGGTAGGAAGCATCACCGGACATGCCTTCATGCTCTCTATCTCTAGCCATTATAGTAACTATCACTCTAGTTATCCTTCCTTTGGTTGTAAGTTCTCTAAGTTCTCATTATTTATACACTCCTTAAATTTATGGAATATAAATTGGTGTGGCACATTATTTAAATTCATTATGTCAAATAATGAATCCCCAAGTTGCTACTACATTACCAATTTTCCCACCATATCCTAGCATATTGCTATGGATATTATCGCCATTACTACTATGAATGTTAATGTTGCTTATGCTTCTATTTATGATGATTTTCAAAACAATTTAATCACCCTCATGACCTATTCATTCTTTAGTGGAATGATTCTTCAATCCCCTAGGACAAACAAAGGGGTACATTTTAAAAACTTGGTATCTACCTCTATTTTTGTTGCATGAACCATGATTTCCAAGCCATCTACATAAATAGAAATGCCTATTGGATGAGATACATAGATGAAAAAACCTATGGTTTTGATAAATAAGGTAGAGGGGAATGAAAAATACATCATAGATACACTAGTCTAGAGGTAGGTTACTGTATGAAGGAAGGCTATTCTTCCTTTTACTAAAATAGAGACATCCTCCCTAAAGCCTATGCTTCCACTAGGGTAGTCCATTATGATTAATCAAGGATATACTCCAATTTAACCAACTCAACAATCTATAGGGAAAACAAAAAATACATCAAATGAAGTAATAAGTTGCACTAAATATTCTTTCATAGATCAGGAAACTACAATAAGAGGAAGAGACATGGAGACAAGATTTGGTAATAACTTGGCAACCTATAGTTAAGTTCCATTTTTATAGATAGACAAGCACTTTGATAAGATCTAAGAGGAAAATTATAGTTGTTTAGGGCCAATAGATAGATCTAGAGTAGAGAGAAGATGTCTTCTATATAACTAAGATAAGGAAGGTGAATTCTTTAAACCTAGATAGGATAAAAAAATATCATTATAGTCTTGTGGATAGAACAAGAGGGGTAATTAAGGATATGTTTAGAAGTTTTTACCAATCATTAAAAATGTATCTAAAGGTGAGTACCATCCAATCCCCTAAGGATATAGTGGATAATTTACAAGGGATATCTACAAATCTATTCGACACCATTTTTTTAATAAGGTCCACAAAGGCCACCTCCCAATACAAATGGGGAGACATTATTCAATTGTCTAAGAAAATAAAATATATTGATGGTAAATTGTGTTTTATAATCCAATAAATGATAAATAAGGCTCATGTTCACCTCAATTAAATGATAGCATCGAAATATATTTGGGCACAAAATTATATTCTTCCAAAAGATACATCATACTTGAATGACATTAAGAAATGTGGGATGTGGTCTAATAATTTTAAAACCAAGAGAGGGAAGTTATCTCTATCTAAATAACACAATAGTCATTCAAGTAAGTATTCCATAGATACAATTAGTACCCAAATCCATTTTTGATAATATTTTACATGTAGCACTAGGTAGCTTCATAGTAAAGATTGAGGGGATTGTTTATATAACCAATGCTAAGGTAATGTAGTTGGTAAATTTTTTAAGAGATAAGATCATTATGACTGAGCTATTACATGCTAGGGTTAAATATATATTATATATACACAATAAAATTATGTACAAACTTCCTCAGTTATTCAAAAGAGATATGTTTGATTTTAAGATTGTAGATATTGAATTCTAGGTGAGATATGCACTCTATCTACTAATGAATGTGGCTAAGTAAATATAATAATAAGAGTCATGTGTAATCTACCTTATTTTCTCATCCTCCCAAATATATATTAGTGCATACTCAAACTAGGCTATCTTATGTCTTAATTCTAATAGGTACTTCAGATTTATCTTCAGTTCCATCCACGTTAACTTTTACATCAACTTTATCATAGTGTATATTCTCTCAATTATGCCACACAACACCTTATAACTATATATATACATACATATATATATATATATATATATATTAATGGTTTATTAAATATTTAATATTATTACCAAATTTATTTGACATTTATATAATGCATTATTATTTGGAGAATCTAATTTAAGCGATGAATGTTGTACATGCATACTTTTCATGAGATTTGCATCTAGTGTTTTTTTAGACTTGTAAATTTAGATTACACTTGAGAGATGAGGCCTTAATCATCCTAATCTATTTATAATTGTATCTTACCAATACCAAAGGGAGGAGACTTTTGGCTATTAATATTAATAGAAAATTATGAGAATTTTTGCTAACTTAGTCTTGATGTGTAAATGTTGATTCTTCACCAGTTCTGTGAACTATGTAATATGTTTTATCATTATGGTTTCTTGGTTATTTGATTATACATGAGTTATCTCTTTTTAATATAGTTATTCACTTTAATTTATCATTGATTTTACTTCTTTTTGCATGATAATTATAATCCCCTTTAGAGATCTGTAAAAGCAATCTAACAAATGTGGCAACCTTTGGTTATGCATGTTTTAGTTTACTATGTTTTGGTTCTCTTTTAATCCTAACTATATTTGATTTTTGATGTGATAAATTAGATTTAAAATAGACATTGGTATTCTAATCTATTGTCCAACCTGAGGTCAAGTGTTGGGATTGAAAGGGTTTCATCTTGTATGGTCCACATGCCTTCTTTTCTACCCTCACTTTCCCTCTATTTTTGAGTTTGTTTTGGAATTCCTACCCACCTTAGTTATAACCATCATATTTACACCCATACCAATTAGATATAGGTCCATATATATGCAAATAATCCATGGTAAACAATATGATTTGCTCACCTCTATTACACCAATAGGTTATTATAAAATTGAATACCTTGTAACTCATGCCTTGGAGTGAAATCCTTTCATTGATCCTAAAATGTTAGAGGATACATCGTAAGGTTATTGGGGTGTGCATAAAAACCAAATTGACATCTTGTCCTTTCTTACTTAACTCAGTGGTATTTATAAGATCAAACACTACTATCCTTAGTTTTACTTTTTTTATTCCCTCAAGCCATTGTTTACTAGATTTCAACTTGAAGATATTGTTTTTACCAATTTTATTTCTCTTTTATTTATTTAAAATTTTAAGTCTGAACACAAATATTTACCATGACATAATTTTCACCTCATAGAATCCAACAAAGTTAAATATAGAAAAGTGGCAAATTGAAATGATGCGACCATTGGATTATAACATTGTATTTAGACTTAGTTAAATATATAAATAAAATATCATTGAACCTATCATATTTGTGTACTAATCTATCTTATGTAACTATTTTGAGATATTAATAAAGAATACTACTATGATCTTGAATCTTTTTGTGTTAGTTGAATTATCTTATAATATGATTAAGAGGATAAGATAACTAATCTAACTAGATAATTTGTCTACATGTTAAAATTATTAGAACATCAAACTATGAATTCATGGTTTGATGTTGTTTTCATGTCAACACATGTTGATATGCCTAGGTATCGATTATCTAATTTTTGGGAGGCCAATTTTTAAGGAAGACATTTGTTCATATCTTTGATAACTATATATCATATTTTTCATGACTATTCTTATTTGTTTTATTCTATGGGATGACTAAAAACACTATCAATACTATGAATAATGTATGTAGATTTCTTCTACTATGGTTTGAATAGAGGATTCTTTTGTCTAATTTTATATTAAATGACAAAGACAACATAATTAATTATTAATAGGGTTAATTGGTGAGTCATGACTTAGATACACAATATAAGAGTTGATTGGTATGATATAGGACTGATCCATAGATTTATGGATATGCATTTTTAAAAATGGGCACAAAAATAATAGAAAGATAGCTACCAACCCTGAAGATTTATCTCAACTACATGATCAGGATATGAATATGGATGGATATATTATCCCTTAAATTCACTATTAAAAATAATTACAATAACACTATGAAAGTGTTAAAATAATCATCTCTTCTTCATAAATATTCTTATCTATTGTGTTCTACATGATGTCATGAAGAACCATGGATAGCATGAAGTATGTTTGTAGATGTCTCATGATGTAGTGTGACTAAAATATTCTATGCTTTACCTTTATAATCAACGATAAAGACTACAAAATTGATTATTTATAGGATTAAGAGGCACAATGCATGAATCAAGTATATAATGTATGAATTAAGTATTTCAATATGTGACTCAACCATGTGATTTATGGACATGTGTTTATAAAATGGGAGATAAAATACTAGTAGTACATTTACTAACCCAAGATTGGATCAGCCAATAATAAAATCTCAAAAATATAAATAGATATTTAGGCCTGAAAATATCACTATTAATGGGGTTATGGTTAAGGTGGGGATTTTAAATCAAGATGATTTTGTTGTAAGGAAAGAGCCAAGGAGTCCTTGTGTGAAGCTAAAGAGCTGAAAAACTAAAAACCCCTTGGAATAGTTTATTTTTGTTTGAATTTTATACTTAATTACATATTCTTGGGTGCGAGGTCAGATAAAATAGGTTACAAGATTTATCTCCCCTCTTGAGATCATGCAATAAAATAATAACTACAAATAATAGATCGAAGGACTGATAAGGAGGAAATATATACTGGCAAACACTGACTCATGAGGTAGTTATATATGAGTTGGTAGAGAGTCAAGGACCTCCATAAATCATAGATAGGTAGAGGGAATTTTAAGGAAAAGACATGGAGAAATAGATAAAGTGGGTTGAGAATGGATATCTCAACACATACAACCAAAAGGAAATAGTAGACTATGTATAGAGAGAATGAGTAGTGGAGTATCTGGAGTAGAGCACCTAGGGGATGGTGGCACCTTGAAGAGAAAAAGAGATGGCATGGTAAGGTGAGGAAATAAATATTATTAATATTATTATACTTGGTAGTGTATGCATAGACTCAAGCACCTTGTCACCTCAAATGGACATGTAATGATGCACTATTATATAATAAACAAAACATTATATATATGATTGTGTATAGTTAAAGGCTATGTGATGAACATTATTATTATTTTTAATGTATATTATTTATGGATAAAATAAATACCTAATTTTTATTTTAAATTAATAATATAAATGGACAATATAATTAGTGGGTTTATGCAATTAGTGTGTAGTGATTCATTTTAATTAAGTGGGTTTATATTTGAATTAGACATGGGGGTGTGTTTGTAACACCAAATTCTATAATAATATAAGCTAATTATAAAGTATCAAAATAATATAAGAATAATTAGGTAATTATCAATTATAAATCCAACATTATTAAATTTTGCATAATGAGCATGCACAAAAATATATTAGAATTATATAGGCAATTATCAATTAGGAAGACAATATTATTATTTAAAACAATATAAGAATATAAATAAATATCAATTAGAAAGCTAATAATCTTATCTTGTGTAAAATGGGCACACACACATTCTACTCAAGAATCTAAGAATATAGTCAATTATTAATTAGGAAGCCAATATTCTTATAGACTTGTGTAAAATGGACATGTGCCCATTATACACAAGAATCTAAGAATATAGATACACATATCAAATACCAAGTATGAAAGCATGTATAAATTAGTATTTGACTTTCTGAGGATAACCCTCTAAGGCATGATATTAAAAACTAATGATTTCTGCCAATGATGGGATACCCTTGGCATCCATGATCGTAAAAATATTAGAACCCAATTCTCATAAACTTTTCAAATGGTTGGGGATCCATGAAGTCTATTCATTAGGGAAACTACCATGAAATATCTAAGAATAATTAGGTAATTATTAATTATAAGGAGTCTAGTATTATTATATTTTTTATAATGGGCATGTACCCATTCTATAAGAATACATTATGAATTATATTGTAAGAAATGATGTCATCTTTGTTGACCATGGTCTATTTTATCTAAACTAAGTTTAGGTCTGATAAAAAAACAAAAGGGATGGAAAGGTAAGACATAAAATAAGGGTTCTCTATGATCCAATTTAAGTCTAGATCATTCCAAATTGACTTACTATAAATTATAGTGACGAATCATTTCATAATATAATATATGCTATGGATTAGTAGTAAACAATTATAATATTGCTAACACACATATTATTTTTTTATAAAAAAACAAGATAAATCATCAATATTAGTAAAAATAGCTTATAATCCATTATAACTAGGTACATGCACTAATAATCACCACTTCAACATTAAAATAATGGGAAATATTTCACAAAAATATTATAGGTAACATGTCATGTATTATTAACTTGTGTAATAGACATAAGATATTAAGAATATAAGATTTTGATGTTCATATTGTTCTTATATACTTGATTTAGAATGGGCATGTGCTTATTATACAAAATACTATAAGATTATTATCGATAAGTAGCCAATAATAATGGATCTTTATGTTCTGATAACAATCCTATGTCAAGAATTTACAAGTTTAAGTAATAACCATCCATTCAAAAAATAATGATCTCATGACTAATGTGTCTAAATAGTTTGTTTTTACATGGTTTAAAAACATGTCAAATTTCAAATGTCATCATGATATATTTAAACTAAAAAAATATGACTAAATTTTTAAAAGAAGAATTATAATGGTTATTATGGGTAGTGTTTTTTATCAATGTATTTCAGTTATTGAAGGTGCATTGGATTCAAATAAAAGAGATGAGTGGTTTTCTAAAAACTACTCTCCATCTGACTATCACAATGACTTCTAGTTGCTTCATTCCCTATCAGGGGAACATCAAATAGTTGGGATAGTGTTAAACATGAAAAGCATTTCAAAGTATGTAATCAGAGTTTAGATGGATCACATAAAAAAAACTAACCAATTATTTAAATTTATTTAAATGGAGATAGAAGTTCCATTATATCTTTAAAGTGGCATGGTTAATTTGATAAAACATTAGAAAGATTATTTATTATTCTTGAAATTGAGAAATTGAACCATTTATAGATGGAGACACCGTTGGAATAAAAACTAGTGAAATTATTTTTAATGAAATTAAAATAGCATTCAAAAGACTTTATCAATATCCATTCACTTCATTTGTTTCCCATCACTTGAATATAGATTAAAAATTAGGGAATTTCTTTTATTAAATTTTATATACACACACACACACACACACACACACACACACACACACACACACACACACACACACACACACACACACACACACACACACACACACACACACAAGGAGGAATACATTAGCAAATTTGGAAAAATAAAATTCAATATCATGCTTCCAAGAGCTAAGGAAATTGACAAGGGAGAAAAAAATCTATTGAATCAAGTTGAAAAGGAATTTTAAAAAAGTGAAACTTCAACATCTCAATATGTTCAACTTTTTATATTCAATGAAAAATCATTTAAGATTGGAGTTGAACATTTACACCAAGTTTTTCCTAAATACCAATATCGATCCCTTAGTCTATCTATTGTTGATATATTGGTTAGCTCAATGTTGTGTAATCTTGTTCCTCTTTAGTGTGAGGTAATATTGCTTCCCTTGAAAAATTAACTAGTGATACTTAGACACTGAGATCAAGCATGAATTACATGATCTAGAGACTAACTTATACATCATTGATGTACAACATACCATTGCATCTATGAAAATTATTCTAAAAAAACCATGAGTTTGATTATTTTCATGATAAATTAAAACAAAGGTCATCTTTTATTATTTATGCTAAAGCCACAACAAAGCATATAATCAATATATACAAACAAAAAAATATGGCCAACAAAACATGTGTTCCAACAAACTTTATTGACCAACTGCATAAATGTAGGGCATTATGGATCATGGAAAAAAGACCACAATGCTCTAGTTCAGATAATGAAAATACAACTAAATGGAGGGTACTTCAAATATTTAATCTAGTTAAACTAATAATAAAATAAACAAAAACATATTCATTTAATTACTATATATCTTGATTAATTAAATTGATTTTATATTTGTATACAAGCGTTTGAAGAAGAAATTGTGAATATTTTTGAAAAATAAAAATTAGACAACCTTAGTGATAATATCTTATTTATCTTTATTTTTGATGACATATGGGAAAAATGGGTTCTAGTTTTTGATCTCTACACAAATGTTTGGTTAGATTATATCCCTAAAAGAGATAGTGACATACATTTCAGCCCCATTTTTTTGGATAAATTTACAATAAGTTTATTTAGAGGCACAAGAGGCATTTTTACAAAAGAATTGGATGTAATCACAAATAAAGTTATGTTTGGTCAGGTTTGAATAAAGGAAAATGTTAACCCTAATGTGAAGGCACAAAATTTAAGTGCCTATTGGAAAAGAGTGAAGGAGATCAGAATCTCAAGGGTGAAAATTATAAACTATTTAAATTCATAGGTACATAAAGTTAATATTTTAGAGTGTGATGCATGAAATATGATAGAATTTTTGGCATGCACGAAACTCATATTATTCAAATATGCGAAGAATTCAAAAATTCAACAAGAAAAAGAATAAAAAATCAAATAAGCAAGGGATCTAGACAAAAATAGAATGTAATAAAATAATATCAAAGAATTCCATCGATTTCTTGGAACTATATGTATCGTCAGTAACTAGAAATTATCTACCAAGCGAGGAAGATTCTTATGAATTCACATGACAATGTGATTTTCCTTATATATTATGCATAACATTAGGAACACTATAACACCATCTTTCTCTTAGTCTAGTGGTGTTTATTGTATATTTTTGAAATATTATCATTGATGATATACAAAGTGATATTATAGATCTACTCTCTTACATTAGGTCTAGTGCAATGCATTATGTGTGCATCTTTCTTATTCTAGTGCTCAAATATTACTTATTTCATAATTATATACACATATACATGGAAAAGGATAAATAAAATAATGAAATAATTTTTTGAAAGATGTTACAAGATTTTGAATGAGGAAGGTGTATTGAAGGGAATATCATGGTATTTATCTTTTATGGTGTCCATGATTCAAAAGATAGGGTGAATGAAGAAGTGGGAATATAACTAAATTAGTCACACACCAAGCCATTAAATTTTTTGAGGTTAATTGATATTGGGATTATATTATTAGAGCATCTTTCCAAGTATGAGAGACCTGTTAGTTTTTAAGAGTACATGTTATTAAGATGCAACACATACTCATTCCTTATTTTAGTACTTTATAAAGGCACAAATGTGATACAATTTTATACAAATTAGAAAATGTATTCACTAGTAGGCATAGTGGAAAATCCAAAGCAAGAAATGATGATTAACAAATACTAAATATATATCATGACACCCATAGGTATGTAATGGTTTGATAATTATATCATAAAATTTGTGTAGTTACACACTAAATTATTTTTTATAGTTAAAATATATCTTTTGCATCGTAAGTTTTAAATATACTATTGATTGTTGAATTATTTATAACATTGCACTACTTTTGAGAATGTACATCCCTCAATATTTAGATAAGACTTGTTGATGCATTTGAAAAGTTATAGGTGGCCACACATTCTAAACTTGTATGTTTCATGTTGGTAAAAAATGTTAACCCATTACAAATAATGATAACCACATATCATGAATTAAATGAAGACTCAACTTTAAATCAAGGGGAGAAAACTAAACAACTAAATGTCACATATAAATGATAAAATAAATTTTAGAAGAACATGCAACTAGATATGGTAAATACATCAACTACATCAGGGCATGCATTGGAAATTTTCACACTTGGCTTACAGACAAGAATTACTTATTACATAAATTATTAATCAATTATTGAAAACTTCATGACTAAGTCCAAATATAATTTATTTGATCATTTTTTAAGCATTAAATAATTATAGTTTTAAATTCTTGTGTATATTTGACTTGAGATGATTTATAATTTGTGAAAAATTCTAGGAATGAAGGTAAAATATTAACTAGAATATTATTAAAAAACATTTAAAAAAATTAAATGTAAATCTGAATCTCAAAATTATTATTGTC